>CM065593.1:4852377-5147890 GCA_033119425.1 Bufotes viridis | reverse complement strand
TAGGATGGTGGGAAAACACAATTGTCTTCACTGAGCAATATGAACACTTCACTAATCACGTTTTATTTTGGGGACGTTTTATTGATGATGTAGCTTCTGTGGGAGGTGTAGCTTCTGCCCATACGTCCAAAAAAAGAAATTTTTCATCAATCCTAAAGATGAGAGAAAATATGACATAAGAGAGTTCATTAATTGTCAAACTAAAGGAATAATATACATCGCCCAATGTCCGTGCCCTAAATTATATGTAGGCAAGACTATACAGGAATTTCGTAGGAGAATTTGCCAACATGTAAGCAGTATTAACACAAAGGCTGATACAAGCATCTCAAGACATGTTAGAACCTTTCATTCTGGAAATCCATCATGCCTGCAATTCTGGGGATTATGTAAGAGAAACCTAGGACCACGCTGTGGAAATTTGGATAAAATCCTATACCAAGAAGAAGCCAAATGGATATATCGTTTGGAGAGTTTGAGTCCACATGGACTCAATGAGGGATTCACATTTTCGTCGTTTTTGTAATCTGATCTAGGTGTATTTTCAATAAATATGATCACACTATTTCAATTGTGAGTAATATAGGCTGAACACTCTGGGATCTTTTGAGCTAGCGTAAACTATAGATTATGACATAATATATATGAGTCACTAAGGCCAACATGGTACCTGTCTAGCAAGGTGGAAGTGTGACACTCTTTGGCTCTGGTGTTTTGGGTATTAATGTATGCATGGGAACAGAGAGAGGGACTCGGAACCCCTTATATACATTACCTGAGGGATCCAAGCGCGTCTGTATACATCGGCGCGTTTGTTCAACATGTTACTATCTATATTTTGACACTGCTTATAATTAAGCTTGTGCCCACTATCTGAGGGACCCAGGCGCGTCTCTAGGCAGCGCTTAGTTATTATGCTGCCCCTTGTGTCTGATACCTTGGTAATTAAGCCTGTACCTATTAAGGATGATATACTCCGACATTACAATGTTTTGCAACCAGGTCCGGTGCATTTAGTACTATGGACGGGGATATAAAAAAAAATTTTTTTTTTTTTTTAATTTTTAATTTTTTTTTTTTTTTATATCCTCTACATGTTTTGCCCTGATTATATGTGTGTAAACAGGGGATCGTCCATGTTGGTAGTATGTAAGAACTAGTGGTATCAGCGCTTGTGTAGTCGCAGTGTGGCAGACTTGGCGGGGCTGCTGGGTGATTCATATATAGTGAGTAGCTTTTACCTGACTACAGAATAAGTGTTAGCGCAGCAAGGGTCTGCGCAGCACATTATCTGGTAGTTACTCAATAACCAGTCATCCAACTTGAGTGTGGAATAAGTGTTTGCGCAGCTTGGGTCTGCGCAGCACGTTATCTGGCAGGCATCCAATGATTCAACCAATAAATTTAAACCTGACCAGTTCACTGGCTCTTTAAACTGTCAGTCTAATGCCAATGGTACTATTGGCCAATTATAGGATTACAAACTATAAATAGGAGTGTTCAGCATGGTGTTTCAAGTCTGTCCTTTCCCCTGAAGACGCCAGTTTATCTGGTGAAACATGTTGGGGGACAGAATCTGTTGGTTTTAGCTCTGCTCGAGTTGCTAAACACTGAGTAGGAAACAGTAGGAAACAGTTATTTACTTTAGGGTGTATGTTCCCAGCACCGAGTACCCTGCAGGATTAGTCAGGCAGGTAGTTATACACTGATTGCAAACTTGTGGGAAGGTTAGGAGGGTAGTGCACACCCTCCGTTACCACTAGCAACCTGTGCGATAGCAGTGTGCAAATTCGAGCAGTAGTTTTAACAAGTGTGTCAAAACTCACAAACAACAGTGTCTACTACGCCAAAGATTATGGCAGCTGCAATTGCAGAAATTAATTGCTTTGGTCGTGGACTCGTGGAAAACTGTTCCCTGGTCAGGGTTTTCCTTGTCTGTTCCAGGATTCCACCCTCTTTGGACACGGTCCAAATGATCACTGACCTGCAACAATATGCATCACAGGAAGAAGAGAAAGATTGGGTGTACCCTGTGTTGCAGAAAAATCCACAAACTGGATTGATCTGCAAAGAGGGGAAACCCTGTATACCACAACATAGTGCTGCCCTCTTCATTGCTCATTTTCATGGTGCAGGACACAACAGCATACAAACTACAGGTTTACTCCTTGGTCAAAACTTTTACATCACCAACATGAATAAACTGGTAGCTGATTATGTAGGGAGATGTCTTACATGTTTGAGAAACAATCCAAACAACCCTCTTAAAATCCCACATCAGTGCCTGGACTACCCTACTACACCTTTCACCCATCTGCAGGTAGACTACACACATATCCCCAAAACAAAGGGTAAACAAGAATATGCATTGGTAATAGTAGACATGTTCTCAAGATGGCCAGAAGTATTTCCCACCAGGGCAGAGGATGCAGAAACAACAGCAAAAAATACTCACCCAACAAATTATCCTTAGGTGGGGTTGCCCCTTGGTAATTGAGCCTTCACAGAAAGGAGACATTGACCAGATTAGGGAGGAATACATTACTCATCTTATCTGAATCCTTAGCAAAACTGAGGAAAAAGTTGCTTGTAAATCTCCCTCTCTTCCACAGGAACCCACACACCCTTTCAGGTCTGGGGATATTGTGCTGGTGAAGATACCGAAAAAGGGGAAAAGACTGGGTGAATTTGCCTACAGCGCCCCCACCACCGTCGTGGCAGTAACCAGGACAGCAGTGCTGACAGAGCAATCGCCCACGTGGATCCACGCTACGCGAATAAAATTGGTGGAGAGGAACAAGGCAACCGAGAAGGAACGACAAGAAGGGGTACTAACGGAGGCAGACAGCCTTGACCCCCAATGAGATGACACAGTCGGAGAATTCCTTAAAATGGCTGAGACCTGCAGTTCTGACAATTGCAGCCTTATGCATCCTAATAACTGTTCTTCGATCATGGGACAGACAGACATACCTAACAACAGGATGCAGAGGGGAGGACAATCTGTGGAAGACAAAGGAGAAGCTGTGGCTGTACCTGGCCAAGACCCTGAACCTAACTGATTTCTGTCTTTGAACCACCTTGTCTGCATCCAATATTCTAGAAACCTGCCTGGTAGCAGTGCCCACTCCAGTGTCTATATGGACAGGGCTCCTGCGTTCCCAGTGGAATGACACTGATTTAGAAGAACATGATGTTAGATATGGACATGTGAATCCTTATTATGTCTGCTATAATTGCTCTACACATAGATATCTACAAGGTAATATGATCAGAATAATCACAGGTCTAGTCACAGCTGCAGAAGTATGCTAGAATTTCACTTGTGATGAAAAATTATTACCTCCTTGCATACATGCAAAGCAACAAAATAAGACCAAACCAGATATTTGCCAACTGGGCGTAAGTAGTTGCAAAAAGATGATATCAGGAAGAAATATGCAATGTAATATCACAAAGATAGTGCCATCCTTAGACAAACATGTCCCCCTTCCAACAGGATGGGTGTTAGCATGCGGAAACTTTAGTTACACGTACATACCAGCAAACATTACAGATGGACCCTGCACGATAGCTAGGTTAACATTAGCCATGATACCATTACTTCCTGCAACACAAACACGTTATACACAAGAATCTTCTGTGCAGTTACCGGAAGATTGTAATTATAATGTGAACCTTCTCTCAGAAACAGAGTACTTAAGCCTGGCAATATCAATGGTAGGAGTACCAGGGTTAGCTGCATATAACCACAAGACAATCTCAAGGCTTGCTTGCTTTATGGTAAAAGAAATAAATGTTACTAGGGCAATCTTGCAGAACATATTGCTAGATATACAGTCATATAAGAAGGCAATTCTACAGAATAGGGCAACCATTGATTATCTTCTATTACAACATGGTATAGGGTGCTCTGCTTTTTCAGGTATGTGCTGTTTTAATTTGTCAGATCATTCCCAAGGGATAAAGGATAAAAAAGGCCAATTAGAAGAAATGATAAAACACATAAAACAAGACGCTAATCAAGGATGGTGGGATTGGCTTTTTAGCTGGATACCTGACTTTGGTCAAATCCGATCTGTATTAGGAGTGGTATTTGCTATCATCGCTATAATGATATGCTTATGTTGCTGTGCACAATGCGTACCCTCGCTTCTTTCCACATGTCAAAGTTTCACTGAAAAGAGGGTGCGCTCGCTGTCTTATTACACTCCAGTGCTCACAGGTGAGATGAACAATACCCCACTAAGGCCTGAAGAATATACCCCAGAGGCTTATATGGAATACTTAAGAACTTATAGGCAAAAGAGGGGCAAGGAGAACCATATAATATGAATATAAGGTTCTAAGAGGGGATTGAAGGAATATGCTGTCTTGAACTTTGTTTAAGAACATTCTGTCATAACCAGAATGTTTTGGGCAAACGAGTATCTAACCGGAATTCCTTATCTTGTCCGCGTCAGCTAGTACGTGGAGCATGAAGGCCAGGATGTAACTGGGGAAAGTATGTTGTATGACGGTATGTGTCTCATTATGATTGGAGGCTATATTGTTTGGGAAAAGATGATTGAATAATGAAAGGGCGTATAATGTCCTATAAAGGCTTGAACCTTATTATCAATAAACAGAGTGATTTTGATTATCATATGTGTCGTGTCTGATATGGTCATATTCACTCTCCTGGTGCCAGAAAAGACTTAAACCAAGCTGATTCATCTAGTCCTCTGTAATTATCATCCTATCACCTGACATTACAGATTTTTTGCTTCATCAATAGACATCACTTGTAGGTGTAATTAGTACCAGCTGCTTCTAGAGAATATCCTTATCTCAGTCATTAATTTATAAGGAGACAAGAATGACTTTTCTCAGACTGGTATATCTGTAGAGAAGAAATTAATGAACAGTGTCCTTTCCATGAACTTCTTTCTGCCAACTTTAAAATACATGCACAAATGGTAACATATCACAATTTGGCTATATATAATATATATATATATATATATATATATATATAAAATCAAATCGACTATAATTATGATATTTAGATATAAACGTTGTACTTATCAAAAAGCCCAACAAATCCCCCTTCATTACAATCTAATCCATTGAAATAAAATTGTATTATATTGGAATGCCAGAATGGCTTTTCATATGGATTCCTTTATGAATATAAGTTCTTGTTTAAATTGTTTGTTATTCTCATGAAGATTTATTGAGTAGGTCACTTTGGTAACTTTGGTAACTTTGAATGTAAGTTGGTGGTGACAATAGTGTCCTCCACAACGGAATATAAGTCCGATAGATGTTGCTTCTGATTTTCCATCTCTGCATGAATAGTCATCAGATTCCTTTTTAGCGAACTGATCTCAAGTTCCAATGTCTTAATAGAGATGGAATTAGCAGCTGATACACTGGTGGCAACAACAGTGTCTACTACGCCAAAGATTATGGCAGCTGCAATTGCAGAAATTAATTGCTTTGGTCGTGGACTCGTGGAAAACTGTTCCCTGGTCAGGGTTTTTCTTGTCTGTTCCAGGATCTGAGTAATCCATTCTTGGGAATAACCGACCTGCATTTGATACCACATCTTTATCTCGGGAGACTGAATCTCGGAAATGTTGAACTGTCTTTCAATGGAGATGCGTGGATCCAAACTGACATAGATCTTCTGGGATAGAATCCTATTATTCATCAAGATGAATCCTGTGGTATTCTGCAGAATGATCCCAGATGAAGGGCCTGGTACAGAGATCGGTTCAGCGTGGAACTCCTTCCCCAACATTAGGACGATGTATATAGCAGCAACAATTTTTTATGTCATTGTGTGCCTATAATACATTGTATGACAAATATGAGCACATACATCTTTCCACTTTTCTTTTCATCAACCTTACTATACTGTAAAAGAAGTCATACTACCATACATCTTCAATTTGGCATAGTTTTTCTTTCTTTAACAGAGCAAGTTCTTGGTTCAGAAGTGAGTCAAGAGATAATTAATTACAGAGAAAAAATACATGAGGATAGGTTAGTACACTCATTTGTTTATATGATACCGATCCTGAGTTTCCATCTTTAGCTCGAACCTTGATATCTCATTACTTCTCATCATCCAGTAATCCTTCCATCTCGTGAACTAGGATGACAAACACGTGATTAATATGCAACCATTTCTCTATAAATTCATCCCCCTCAGGAATTTTGATCTTGTAGACCACAGGTGACAATTTGTCAATGACGACATAGGGTCCCTTTCAGGAAGTCAGGAATTTGCTTTCCTTCACCTGATCCCGAGCAAAGTTATAGAGATAAATCTGATTGGAAATCTGGTATTCCTTTTGAGTAGTCTTCAGGTCATTGTTGATTTTGGCGCTTACTGCTGCTTTTTCTAGATTCTTCTGGACAAACGCAAAAGCATGCTGAAGGATGAATGTGTAGATTCTCCATATACTAATGAGCTATTAACCGCCTCAGCCCCCCTAGCTTAAACACCCTTAATGACCAGGCCACTTTTTACAATTCTGCACTACACTACTTTCACCGTTTATTGCTCCGTCATACAACTTACCACCCAAATGAATTTTACCTCCTTTTCTTCTCACTAATAGAGCTTTCATTTGGTGCTATTTCTTTCTTGCTGACATTTTTCCTTTTTTTGATATTTTACTTTTTTTGATGAAATTTTTGCAAAATAATGATATTTTTCACTTTATGTTGGCAAATTTATCAAATAAAACTACATTTATCTAAAAAATTTTCTCTAAATTTATTGTTTTACATGTCTTTGATAAAAAAAAATGCAATAAGTGTATATTTATTGGTTTGGGTAAAAGTTATAGCGTTTACAAACTATGGTGCAAAAAAGTGAATTTCCGCACTTTGACTTTCTGAGCACCTGTCCTGTTTCCTGAGGTACTACAATGCCCAGACAGTAAAAATACCCCATAAATGACCCCATTTCCGAAAGTAGACACCCTAAGGTATTCACTGAGGGGCATAGTGAGTTCATGGAATTTTTTATTTTTTGTCACAAGTTAGCGGAAATTGTTTTTTTTTTTATTTTTTTTACAAAGTCTCATATTCCACTAACTTGTGCCAAAAATACAATTTTACATGAACTCACCATACCCTCACAGAATACCTTGGGGTGTCTTCTTCCGAAATGGGGTCACTTGTGTGGTATTTTACTGCCCTGGCATTTTAGGGGCCCTAAGCGTCAAAAGCAGTTTGGAATCCAAATGCGTAAAAATGTCCTGTAAAATCCTAAAGGTACTCATTGGATTTAGGGCCCCTTGAGCATCTTGGCTGCAAAAGTGGCACACATGGGGTATCGCTGTACTGGGAGAAGTAGGGCAATGAGTTTTGGGGTGTATTTTACATATACCCCTACTGGGTGTGAAAAATGTCTCTGTAAATCACAACTTTGTATAAAAAAAATTTAAAAGTTGTCATTTACAGAGATATTTCTCTCACCCAGCATGGGTATATGTAAAAATACACCCCAAAACACATTGCCCTACTTCTCCTGAGTACGGCGATACCCCATGTGTGCCACTTTTTTGCAGCCAATGAGTACCTTTAGGATTTTACAGGACATTTTTACGCATTTGGATTCCAAACTGCTTCTCTCGCTTTAGGGGCCCCTAAAATGCCAGGATAGTAAAAATACCACACAAGTGACCCCATTTCGGAAAGTAGACACCCCAAGGTATTCGCTGATGGGCATAGTGAGTTCATGGAAGTTTTTATTTTTTGGCACAAGTTAGCGGAAATTGAAATGTTTTATTTTTTTTATTTTTTTTTACAAAGTCTGATATTCCAGACCATTGTAGACCAATGTCCTGTGAAATCCTAAAGGTACTCATTGGATTTAGGGCCCCTTTGCGCATCTTGGCTGCAAAAAAGTGTCACACATGTGGTATCGCCGTACTCAGGAGAAGTAGGGCAATGTGTTTTGGGGTGTATTTTTACATATACCCATACTGGGTGTAAAAAATAACTCTGTAAATGACTACTTTTTCCATTTTTTTATACAAAGTTGTCCATTTACAGAGATATTTCTCTCACCCAGCATGGGTATATGTAAAAATACACCCCAAAACACATTGCCCTACTTCTCCTGAGTACGGCGATACCACATGTGTGACACTTTTTTGCAGCTAAGATGCAAAGGGGGCAAAGGGGCCCTAAATCCAATGAGTACCATTCAGGATGGCATTTTTACGCCTTTTTCTTCTCACGCTTCTGGGCCCCTAAAATGCCAGGGCAGTAAAAATACCCCAAATGTGACCCTATTTTAGAAAGAAGACACCCCAAGGTATTCTGTGAGGGGCATGGCGAGTTCATAGAAGATTTTTTTTTTTTGCCACAAGTTAGCAGAATTTGTTTTTTTTATTTTTCTCACAAAGTCTCCCTTTCCGCTAACTTGTGACAAAAAGTTTAATCTTTCATGGACTCAATATGCCCCTCAGCGAATACCTTGGGGTGTCTTCTTTCCGAAATGGGGTCACATGTGAGGTTTTTCCACTGCCATGGCATTTGAGGGTCTCCGCAATCATTACTTGTGGTCCGAGCTACGGACACGAAAGCCGAAGAGCCCTAGTGGGATAAACGCCGAGACCCACCGTAACTGCAAGAAGCATCTTACCTAACTAAATGGCTAGTGGTGTGCCTGTAGCCATGTCCGTGGGTAGGCCTAAAAAAGGGGGGCATACCCTGTAGAAGTGAAAATAGAAAGGGAGGGAGGGTGGGGCAACTGAGAAAACGCCCGCCCCTAGGTGGGGCTGTGCCTGGTTTAAGTAGAGCCTCCGCCCCTCCCACAAATGCAGCCTAATCAGACTGCCATACTTGTGGTCCGAGCTACGGACACGAAAGCCGAAGAGCCCTAGTGGGATAAACGCCGAGACCCACCGTAACTGCAAGACGCATCTTACCTAACTAAATGGCTAGTGGTGTGCCTGTAGCCATGTCCGTGGGTAGGCCTATAAAAAGGGGGGCAAAAACCAGACATGTAGGGTGAAAAGAGACTTGAATGGCCTGTACAAAGAAACCCCTGATCCAAACTGTGAAGCAATATCTCCCACGAGAGTTCGGGTACATAAGTCAACCATAATGATGCCTGCATCCATCCTGCGGATAAAGCCAGGACAGAATGCTGAATGTCGCAGATTCTGCCCCAATGCACGAGGGAGGAACTGGGAAACGCTTCAGAAGGAAGCGTGGACGATACTAACTAAACCTGAAGACTTTGTTGTGGTGCGAGCACTGACAAATTCCCCTTAGCCTTATGAGACCGGAGAACTGAGAGCCTAACTGTCTAGACTATGCAAAGAAGGGCCCGAAGAATACCATGTAGGCCAGGAGATGATGTAAAGCAATAAGCTAAGAACGTAGTATATGAAATCCTGTCGATGCCCTCACGCGAGTGAAGGAGTGCGATTGCGGTAAGCTGCTGGCGATTTAGTTCGCAGACCTGGCTGATTGAAAACGTAACCGGCATGGTAATACAAATTAAAAATATGAGGAGTAAACAAGAAAATAACTAAAAAAGTGGCCTGAAGAAAGTACAGGCGGGATTACACCATGGGCCTGACCAATGTGATATGCTATACTTAAAATAACTACATTTCCTGAAAAAACCTGACAGGCGAATATCGTGAACACGAGACCAGACCAACGTGGCCGATGACACCTAATGACGAGTGTCATTCGGTACGAGAACCTGAAGGTAGGTGGCCGATGACACGAATGAATTGAACTCCGGAAATTGAAGTCTGGTCCTGGGGGGGGGGGGAGCATAGCCAGACAGGTGATCTGTCGACCAGGCAGGAGTTTGTGAGCTGGCCACATTGATTATTGAACGTGAAGAAAAACATAAGCGGGCAACCAACTATGGTGATTGAAAACGTAGGATGAAGAATGCAACAAGTACAGACAATAGGTTTAAAACAGAAGCCTAAGTGTGACATAAATAATTGAATGTGGATGATTGGAATGTAATGGGCTAAGGACGTTGAGTTAGAGAACAAGGGCCTAACAAAATGAACAAGAGCTATGACACCTGGGGGTGGCCCACGCTCCAATGACAATAACGATACGTTGTATGTGGCGGCAGTGGCGCCGCCGCCCATCGCCCATCCTGTATGTACTACAATTAAGTCTATTAGTATGTTTCTGGAATCGGCTTCCTGTCAGCCAAGCATAGCAAATGACCTACCATAAACCCTGCCAAGCACTAAATTGTCCGCAGAGAGAACGGAATGGTAACAAGGAGTGACCAGCAAAGGAAGGAATGCAGAAATGAGGAGCAAACGGAAAAAATCCATGCGGCACCCAAAGTCCGCCAGAAGAAGCCGTGTTGTAAAGAAGCCTGTCCAGAAGAGGGACAGTGTAGTAAAGACTAAACCCGAAGAGTAAGCATATCCGACTAAAGGTAGCCGTGCAGTAAAAGATTCTCCAGCCGAGGGAGCAGTGCAGTAAAGCAAGTGCCCGGCAGAGGGAGCAAAGCGACGGTGGAACCAGCAGGGAGAGTGGTGCCATAAGAGGAGAGTCTGGTGGAAAGCTATGTGGTGATAAGGAGAGACCAGCCAAGGAAATTACGACTGAAGCAGAACAAAATGGTGAATAATAAATTATGTTTGCCGAGGGGACTAGAAGAACAGGAGAGCGCAATGCAAAGGACTGCCTGGTGGGTGGAGCCGCACAGCGATACCGCCTGTGGTATGCAGAACGAATGCATATGTACATACGATACCTAACTGGCAGACCGCAGGAAGTTATAACTATGACAAATGGCCTCGATAATATGCGTACTAATTAAAACTAGCCTGGGTCTAGCCTGAATACCGGACAGGCTAATGTTACTGAAAAAGTCGCCTGACCCGCATGGCAGGTGACCCTGACCAGGCTGAGCTCCGTTAAGGAAGAGTACACCTGGGGAAGTGTGGCAGACAATGGATGCACCACCGACAGACTTTGGAAAAGTGGCCTGCGCCCGGATGAACAAAGAAGCAGATATGGATGTGAGACATTTGGGCCAAATCAACCTGGACGCACAGAAGTTCAACCCACCAGGTAGATCACCAGGCAGGACGAAAAACGGTCATCGTGCCCCCGAAGCCATGAAGCCGAAGCGGTCATCGTGCCCCCGAAGCCATGAAGCCGAAGCGGTCATCGTGCCCCCGAAGCCATGAAGCCGAAGCGGTCATCGTGCCCCCGAAGCCATGGAGCCGAAGCGGTCATCGTGCCCCTGAAGCCATGGAGGCGAAGCGGTCATCGTGCCCCCGAAGCCATGGAGCCGAAGCGGTCATCGTGCCCCCGAAGCCATGGGGCCGAAGCGGTCATCGTGCCCCCGAAGCCATGGGGCCGAAGCGGTCATCGTGCCCCGAGCCATGGGGCCGAAGCGGTCATCGTGCCCCCGAAGCCATGGGGCCGAAGCGGTCATCGTGCCCCCGAAGCCATGGGGCCGAAGCGGTCATCGTGCCCCCGAAGCCATGGAGCCGAAGCAGTTGCCAAGCTCCCAGCCATAGGGGCGAAGCAAACATTGAGCCCTCAAGCCATGGTGCGAAGCAGCCTTTGAGCCCTCGAAGCCATGGAGCCGAAGCAATCAGCGAGCCCTCAAAGCCATAGAGCCAAAAGCAGCCTTCAAGCCCCCGAAGCCATGGAGCCGAAGCAATCAGCGAGCCCTCAAAGCCATGGGGCCGAAGCAGTCAGCGAGCCCTCAAAGCCATGGAGCCGAAGCAGCCTTCGAGCCCCCGAAGCCATGGAGCCGAAGCAATCAGCGAGCCCTTAAAGCCATGGGGCCGAAGCAGTCAGCGAGCCCTCAAAGCCATGGGGCCGAAGCAGTCAGCGAGCCCTCAACGTCATAGGGCCGAAGCAGTCAGCGAGCCCCCAAGCCATGAGGCCAAGCAGTCATGGGGTCCCCAAGCCATGAAGCAAAAGCGAACATGGGGCCCCCCAAATCCTGAGGCCAAGTAATCATAGGGGCCCCCAAGCCATGAGACCTGAGCCACCATAGGGGGCCCCCATAGCCATGAGGCCAAAGCAAACATGGGCCCCCAAAGCATTGAAGCCACAGAAATCGCGAGGACCTCAAGTCATGAGGCCAAGCAGCCATGGGGCCCACAAGGCATGTGGCCAAGCAGACATGGGGCCCCTAGCGCCATGAGCCCAAGGCAGTCATGAGGTCCCCAAGCCGTAAAACCAAGGTAGTCCTCGAGACCCTGATGCCAGGGGGCCAAAGCGGTCATCATGCCCCCGACACCATGGGGTCGGAGCGGTCATGGAATCCCTGCTCCCTGAGGCCAAAGCAGTCATGGGGCCTAAGCGGCTATGAGGCCCAAGCAATTAAGGGGCCCCCGGGGCCATGAGGCCGTCCTAGATGTACGTGATGGGTGAAGGTAAATAAGAGTGAGCCCAACATGATGGAAAAAGCAACAACTAGGATGATTGGGACGTCTAAAAAGTGGCCTGGAAAGGAACGTGATTGCTGACAGGTATGGACATTAGTAATCCGAACAACGGACATAAGCATAAAAACCGAAACCAGCCATAAAACTTAAAAATGCAAACGTGGAATATGAAACGGAGAAGAGAGAACAACCAAAACCTGAGGCATTGCGTTTTGCAAAGTCAAGTCCCTTGTTGCGACAAACAACTGAAAAACTTGAAAGAAACAGTAGTGAGTAGGAAGCTCAAACCCTAATGACCCACTGGCCCCAGCTGAGAGGCTGTTTATTGAACTGGGGCAGTGGGAGCAATCTTAGTGAATACAAACCAGAAGTAAAGGAGAGCAGACAAAAGATATTTATTTATTTAATTATTTTTTTGCTTGCAACTAGAGAAAAGACCCATTTGATGTATACGCGCAGAAAAACCAGATGTAAAGGAAATGACCATTGATGCCCATCATGTTTGACAGGAGAGTGGCACCGGAGCCACCAACTGCCTCGGTGTGACTATCGAGTAAAACAACCGTGACGTAGAAACCGACAGGAGAATGTGGCTTGAATAGGAGCATGGTGTGCCAGCAGATGGGTGACTGTGGACCTGGAATGAGTGACAGCGAACGCATGGACGCAGTTCTAGCAGGGAATGGAGTGTAGTACTAGATGTAACAGCAAACGTGTGAACTCAGCTAGAGCGTGAAAGGAGTATTAACTTGCTGTAACAGCAGACTTGAGATGCGGCCATGGATGGACGGGAACATTGAGACGTAAACGTGAAAGTAAAACCCGGAGTCACAGCGGTAGTGTGAACCCCAACTCTGGCAATAGGCCGAGCGTAAAAATTGGTATGACCACAGCCTGCAGTGAACGAGGCATAAACAAACTGTAATGGTGACATGAACGCGCTCTTGCAATGGGCCTAAGCAACAGTGGACGTGTGACACCGGTCTGAGTGTGGTGCAAGCAAACATATGAAAGCAAAAGAGGTATGAATGCAAAAAACAGGATGACAGAAAAATAAATAAATGCACCGAGAATGAGACAGATTTACCCACTGTTGTGACCATGCGTGGAGCTAAACGTGATGCGAGAGCGGACGAGAGCACCGCTCAGAAAATGAGCATGTTGAAAGAGCAGACATGAGAAGGCAGCGTCTCAATTGACAGGGCAAACCTGGCATAAAGTGTTGAAGCATACACGCAGCCCTGATTGCGGGGGAGGGGCGGGTCACATGGGAAGTAATTGCTATAGCAAGAGCCATAACAAGCAACAGCTGCATCCAATCTCCAACATAACATCACATGCAGCCCAGGTAAACCTTCCCTACTGCACACAGGGTGAAGTAACTTTTCAAAGCGAAACAATGTGAACGTAAAACACGTGAGATAGAAGGGGAACTAAATCAGATTACCTAACAAACAAAGTGAAAGGAATTGTTTAACTCCGACAAAACAAACCTGAGAAGCTGAGGCGGACGATTTTGAGGCGATGCCTTCCGCTCGCAAGAAAAGTCAGATTCCAGCTGGCCAGAGAGACGGACACAGCTCAATTAATTTACATACATGGCGCAGGCGTCCCTACGGTAGCCACGAGCAGAAGAAAAGCTCCATTCCAGCTCCATACTGTAATGAAAGAAACCTCCGAGCAGAGGAGAGCGCACCCTGCTGACACACCAGCATCCCCTGTGCAACTGAGAAAACGCCCGCCCCTAGGTGGGGCTGTGCCAGGTTTAAGTAGAGCCTCCGCCCCTCCCACAAATGCAGCCTAATCAGACTGCCATACATGTATGGCCAGCATTAGGAGTTTCTGCTATTCTCCTTATATTGAGCATACAGGTAATGAGATTTTTTTTCCGTTCAGCTTCTGGGCTGAAAGAAAAAACGAACGGCACAGATTTCCTCATTCGCATCGATCGATGTGGATGAAAAAATCTCTGCCAAAAAATATGCAAGAAAAAAAAAAGAGGGACCTGGCGATTGCCAGGACATAGGGGCTCCGCCCAAACATCCATACCCACTTAGCTCCTATGTCCTGGCAAACGTGATTTCTCCATTCACATCGATCAATCGATCGGTGTGGAGGAAGACATATTTGCCAGATTTTTTTATACAAAGTGTTTGCCAAAGAATATGAACTCCAACACCTCTCCTCAGCTCATATGCCTGGGCAAACGTACCTGTCCTGCAGAGGAGAAATCTTGTCCTGCAGCGACGCATACACCGACTTCACGTGTCTTCTGACAGCAGCGCAATGCTTCTCTCAGAATTCACATCAGTGCTGCGGCATTTTCGTCGGTTGGTCCGTTGGTCTTCCTGGAAAATAAAGGGTGGTTAGGGGAAAAAAAAAAAAAAGAAGAAAAAACAGGCAGCAGGCACATAACTTGAACGTTGCAAACTTTATAAAACCTGAACATTGTAAAACTTTTATAAAACATGAACATAAAAACCTGAACTAACTCAAGATTTTTTTTTCTTGCTACCTGTTTAATATTTTTTTTTAACCATTTCACTCTTTATTTTCCTAGCAGAAACCTCTCCTTTCCCATGGGACAATGTGTAAACTGTAAATCCCACAGAGATGGTGAGAAGTACACTATACACATTATCCCAAGTTAAAGGAGAGGTTTCTACCGTTTCACACTTCTGCTGTAGCACACCAGCACCGTTCCCTATGTGTTAGGGTCTCTCAAAACCTAGTATCCTGAGAGACCCTTGAGCCTGAGTGAAAAAAACTACCTGTGTAGTGCTGTCCCTATGTCCCTAAGTGTACCTGAGTGTGGTACTTCCGGAAACACTCCCCTAGGCATAGGGCAGGGTGGTCAGGACAGTCAGGACAGAAATAACGGGTGTCACGCCTTATTCCACTCCTGCTACAGACACGACATCTTTTTCGGGGTGACGGTTGGGTTGAGGTACCAGGAAAGACATTGGGGAAGTGTCGCTCGTGTAGACGGCTAACTACACTGGTGGTTGGGCCACGGAACCTCCTGGATACAGGAGTTCCGAATTGATCTCTTCCTGGAATTTAAGGAAGGATCCCGTTCTCCCAGCCTTACTGTAGAGAACGTAACTATTATATAGAGCCAATTGAATCAAATATACAGACACCTTCTTATACCAGCGTCTGGTTCGTTGGGAAAGCAAATAAGGGGCCAACATCTGGTCGTTGAAGTCCACCCCTCCCATGTGGAGGTTATAGTCGTGGACTGAGAGGGGCTTTTCAACGACACTGGTTGCCCGTTCAATTTGGACTGTCGTGACTGCGTGAATGGAGGAGAGCATGTAAACGTCACGCTTGTCTCTCTATTTCACCGCGAGCAGTTCTTCGTTACACAATGCAGCCCTCTCCCCCCTTGCAAGTCTGGTGGTAACGAGCCGTTGGGGGAAGCCCCGGCGACTAGGTCGCGCGGTGTCACAGCAGCCAATCTGTTCTAGGAACAAATGCTTGAAGAGGGCCACACTTGTGTAAAAGTTGTCCACATAAAGATGGTACCCCTTGCCGAATAAGGGTGACACCAAGTCCCAGACTATCTTCCCACTGCTCCCCAGGTAGTCAGGGCAACCGACCGGCTCCAGGGTCTGATCTTTTCCCTCATAGATCCGAAATTTGTGCGTATAGCCAGTGGCCCTTTCACAGAGCTTATACAATTTGACCCCATACCGGGCGCGCTTGCTTGGGATGTACTGTTTGAAGCCAAGGCGCCCTGTAAAATGTACAAGGGACTCGTCTACGCAGATGTTTTGTGCAGGGGTATACAAATCTGCACATTTCTGGTTGAAATGGTCTATGAGGGGCCGAATTTTATGGAGCCGGTCAAAAGTTGGGTGGCCTCTGGCACGGGAGGTGGTGTTGTCGCTAAAGTGCAGGAAACGCAGGATGGTCTCAAAACGTGTCCTGGACATGGCAGCAGAGTACATGGGCATGTGATGAATTGGGTTCGTGGACCAATATGACCGCAATTCATGTTTTTTTTGTAATGCCCATGTTGAGGAGAAGGCCCAGAAAAGTTCTAAATTCGGAAACTTGGACTGGTTTCCACCGGAAAGGATGGGCATAGAAGCTTCCCGGGTTGTCGGCGATAAATTGAGTGGCATACCGGTTTGTTTCTGCCATGACTAAGTCATAGAGCTCCGCAGTGAAGAACAGCTCAAAAACCCCAGCGCCGATCCTATCTGAGCTGTCTCCACCCGAACTCCTGACTGGGCGGTGAAAGGGGGAACTACTGGTGCGGCTGAAGATGGGGGCTGCCAATCAGGATTTGCCAGCACCTCAGGGACTCTAGGGGCTCTACGGGCCTGTCTGCGCGGTGGCTGCGACGGGGAAACTACTGCACGTGCCACTGTACCAGCTTCAACTGCCCTTCTGGTGCTCGCCACTTCACCATGTTGTACGGCAGTGCTGGTAGAAGGTCCAGGACGGGCTGCGCTGCTGGTGTATGCCTCACCACGTAATCCGGCAGTGCCAGCCCCACTCTGCTGCCCTTGAAACGGATCCTGCGTAACCTGCGGTCTAGCGACACGGGGCCGGGTACGCCTGGTTCTATCAGGGACCTCAACCCCCTCGTCCGAACTTTGGGTCAGACTGCCACTGCTCTCTACAGGTTCGTATTCTGACCCGCTAGATTCGTCAGATGATGGTTCCCATTCCTCATCCGACTGGGTCAGAATCCTGTAGGCCTCTTCAGGAGAATACCCCTTTCTTGACATTTGGGCAACTAAATTTAGGGGGTATTCCCTGAGACTACCCAAGAAAAAAAGCAAGCCTGTCTTACAATTGAGAGGGTAGCGAAGTACAGAAGCCGCTGCGATTGATAAAAAAGATCAAAACTGATTTTTTTATCGCCGCAGCGCTTGTGAAGGGATTGTGCAGTGATTACAAAAAAATAATTTTTTGTCACTGCGGCGGGGCGGGCGTGGGTGAACGCAGGTGTGGGCGACCGATCAGGCCTGATCGGGCAAACACTGCGTTTGGGGTGGAGGGCGAACTAAAGTGACACTAGTACTATTATATATCTGACCGTGATCAGTTCTGATCACTTACAGATACTATAAAAGTACAAACGCTGATTAGCGCTATGCTAATCAGCGAACCAGTGACTGCGGTGCGGTGGGCTTGGCGCTAACGCTAACTACCTACCAAAGGGGCCTAAACTAAGCTAAACCTAACAGTCAATCCTAGTGGGAAAAAAAAAGTGATAGTTTACACTGATCACTTTTTTCCCTTTCACTAGATGATTGACAGGTGCTGAGAGGGGTAATCAAGGGGTTAATTTGGGTGATGGGGGGGCTGATCAGGGGCTAGTGTGTGGTGCTTGGTGTACTCACAGTAAGGTGTGCTCTCTCCTGGGTCCAACCGACGAAAAGGACCCAGGAGAGAGCACAGAAGCCATTTAATCCATCATATTTACAAATATGATGGGTTAAATGGCTTGTGATTTGTTTTTTTAAAAGTCATCAGCCCGCCAGCGATGCCGATTGGCTGTCAGGCTGATGACCCACTTCATCTAAACTTTGTGCAATGCGTGATTTGCGCATACGCGGCCGAATATGTGCGAAATCTCGCTTCTCGCGAGATGACGCACATATGCGGCGCCCCAGAACAGCCAGACCGCCGCGAGAACGCAGTTGTGCGTTAGGCGGTCGGGAAGTGGTTAAAGCATTTATCAAATTGTGGTCTGTTGTCCTGTAAAGTAAATGCTGGGGTAACACAATCTACCTGCCTGTGATCATTTCAAAGGGAGAAAGTTTGATTGCCGTGCATGGGTTGGCCCTGATGACCATGAGAACCAAAGGCAACTTCACATTCCAGTCCTTACCCGATTCATTGACAAATTTCTTTAGAATGTTGACAATGGTTAGGTTGTGGCATTCTACTTTACCACTAGAGGCTAGCCGATAAGCTATATGTAGCTTTCTTTTTTTCGTCATCACCTCACTAGTGAAATGACTTCCGTGATCAGATTCGATACGTTGGGGAAGACCAAACCTGGAAAATACGTGGTGAATGAGTAGAGAAGCGTATACACTTGAACTACATGTTCTGCAAGGCAAACATTCCACCCATTTTGTGAATAAACAAGTCATGGCTAACATGTATCTGTTGCATTTTGATAAAGTTGTTACCGGTCCAATAAAGTAAATTTGAATGTCTGACCATAGCATGGACATCCTGGCAAGCGCCCGACTGTATAGGGATGGTGCTCAGTGACTGGTGGTCTCCCCACCTTTTTCCCACTTAGGTGGTTTGGGGAGCTGGCCCCGTCATAGTGGTGGTGAATAGAGATGAGCGAACACCTGGATGTTCGGGTTCGAGAGGTTCGGCCGAACTTCTGGAAAATGTCCGGGTTCGTGATCCGAACTCAACCCGAACTTCATCCCGAACCCGAACCCCATAGAAGTCAATGGGGACCCGAACTTTTGGGCACTAAAAAGCCTGTAAAAGACTCCCGGAAAGGGCTAGAGGGCTGCAAAAGGCAGCAAAATGTAGGTAAATCCCCTGCAAACAAATGTAGATAGGGAAATGAATTAAAATAAAATAAAATAAATAAAAATTAACCAATATCAATTGGAGAGAGGTCCCACAGCAAGGAATCATGCGTCATATCAACCACCACTGGAAAAGGCCACTCTCATTTATTTGGGACCAGCACCCAGACAGAGGATACAGGTCCCACAGCAAGGAATCATGCTTCATATCAACCACCACCGGAGAAGGCCACTCTCATGTATTTTGGACCAGCACCCAGACAGAGGAGAGAGGTCCCACAGCAAGGAATCATGCCTCATATCAACCACCACCGGAGAAGGCCACTCTCATGTATTTTGGACCAGCACCCAGACAGAGGAGAGAGGTCCCACAGCAAGGAATCATGCCTCATATCAACCACCACCGGAGAAGGCCACTCTCATGTATTTTGGACCAGCACCCAGACAGAGGAGAGAGGTCCCACAGCAAGGAATCATGCATTTAGATCACCCACCACAGGAGTAGGCCACCATTTAATGGGACCCCGGCAACCATGTCAGATGGCACAAACATCAGCTTCACATCACCCAGCACAAGAGAAGGCCACTTTGAGAGACTTTGACCCCTGCACCCAGACGGAGGAGAGAGGTTTTCACAGCAGAGAATCATGCATTTAGATCACCCACCACAGGAGTAGGCCACCATTTAATGGGACCCCGGCAACCATGTCAGATGGCACAAACATCAGTTTCACATCACCCAGCACAAGAGAAGGCCACTTTGAGAGACTTTGACCCTGCACCCAGACGGAGGAGAGAGGTTTCACAGCAGAGAATCATGCATTTAGATCACCCACCACAGGAGTAGGCCACCATTTAATGGGACCCCGGCAACCATGTCAGATGGCACAAACATCAGCTTCACATCACCCAGCACAAGAGAAGGCCACTTTGAGAGACTTTGACCCCTGCACCCAGACGGAGGAGAGAGGTTTTCACAGCAGAGAATCATGCATTTAGATCACCCACCACAGGAGTAGGCCACCATTTAATGGGACCCCGGCAACCATGTCAGATGGCACAAATATCAGCTTCACATCACCCAGCACAAGAGAAGGCCACTTTGAGAGACTTTAACCCCTGCACCCAGACGGAGGAGAGAGGTTTTCACAGCAGAGAATCAGGCATTTAGATCACCCACCACAGGAGTAGGCCACCATTTAATGGGACCCCGGCAACCATGTCAGATGGCACAAACATCAGCTTCACATCACCCAGCACAAGAGAAGGCCACTTTGAGAGACTTTGACCCCTGCACCCAGACGGAGGAGAGAGGTTTTCACAGCAGATAATCATGCATTTAGATCACCCACCACAGGAGTAGGCCACCATTTAATGGGACCCCGGCAACCATGTCAGATGGCACAAACATCAGCTTCACATCACCCAGCACAAGAGAAGGGCACTTTGAGAGACTTTTACCCCTGCAACCAGACGGAGGAGAGAGGTCCCACAGCAGAGATTCAGGCATTTATATCAGCCAGCACAGGAGAAGGCCACTTTCAGTGACTTAGGCCTTAGCACCGACACAGAGGAGACAGGTCAGATAGCACAAGCATCAGTTTCACATCAACCACCACAGGAGAAGGGCACTTTTAGAGACTTTGACCCTGCACCCAGAAAGAGGAGAGAGGTCCCACAGCAGAGAATCAGGCATCATGTCAACCACCACAGGAGTAGGCCACTTTTTGTTTCTTTGACCCCTGCACCCAGAAAGAGGAGAGAGGTCCCACAGCAGAGATTCAGGCATTTATATCAGCCAGCACAGGAGAAGGCCGCTTTCAGTGACTTAGGCCTTAGCACCGACACAGAGGAGACAGGTCAGATAGCACAAGCATCAGTTTCACATCAACCACCACAGGAGAAGGGCACTTTTAGAGACTTTGACCCCTGCACCCAGAAAGAGGAGAGAGGTCCCACAGCAGAGAATCAGGCATTTATATCAGCCAGCACAGGAGAAGGCCGCTTTCAGTGACTTAGGCCTTAGCACCGACACAGAGGAGACAGGTCAGATAGCACAAGCATCAGTTTCACATCAACCACCACAGGAGTAGGCCACTTTTGTTTCTTTGACCCTGCACCCAGAAAGAGGAGAGAGGTCCCACAGCAGAGATTCAGGCATTTATATCAGCCAGCACAGGAGAAGGCCGCTTTCAGTGACTTAGGCCTTAGCACCGACACAGAGGAGACAGGTCAGATAGCACAAGCATCAGATTTACATCAACCACCACAGGAGAATGGCACTTTTAGAGACTTTGACCCCTGCAGCCACACGGAGGAGACATGTCAGACAGCACAAGTATAACATTCATATCACCCAGCACAGGAGAAGGACACTTTCATGTACTTTGGCCCCGGCACCCAGACAGACGGAAGGTTCATTCAACTCTGGGTTGCACCCCAAGATCCTACTTAATTTCAAAAATTGATTTTTCAATGAAGAAGTGGCCAGGAGTACAAGACAACATGGTTTAAGGCAGTTATTAAGGACTACTCTGCACAAGGGAGGGTCAGGTCTTGTGGGATCCATGCCTGGTTCATTTTTATAAACGTCAGCTTGTCCACGTTGGCTGCGGACAGGCGGCTGCGTTTGTCAGTAATGACGCCCCTGCTGTGCTGAATACACATTCAGATAAAACGCTGGCCGCCGGGCAGGCCAGCACCTCCAAGGCATAACAAGCTAATTCTGGCCACGTGGACAATTTGGAAACCCAGAAGTTGAATGGGGCCGAACCATCCGTCAGTACGTGGAGTTGTGTGCAGATGTACTGTTCAACCATGTTAGTGAAATGTTGCCTCCTGCTAACACGTTCCGTATCAGGTGGTGGGGCAGTTAGCTGTGGCGTGGAGACAAAACTTTTCCACATTTCTGCCATGCTAACCCTGCCCTCAGAGGAGCTGGCCGTGACACTGCTGCGTGGGCGACCTCTAGCTCCTCCTCTGCCTTGGCCTTCCACCTGTTCCCCTGTGACAGTTGGGAATGCTCTGAGGAGCGCGTCTACCAGCGTGCGCTTGTACTCGCGCATCTTCCTATCACGCTCCAGTGCAGGAAGTAAAGTGGGCACATTGTCTTTGTACCGTGGATCCAGCAGGGTGGCCACCCAGTCGTCAGCACACGTTAAAATGTGGGCAACTCTGCTGTCGTTGCGCAGGCACTGCAGCATGTAATCGCTCATGTGTGCCAGGCTCCCCAGAGGTAAGGACAAGCTGTCCTCTGTGGGAGGCGTATCGTCATCATCCTCTGTATCCCCCCAGCCACGCACCAGGGATGTGCCTGTGCTGTGCTGGGTGCCACCCCGCTGTGAACCTGCTTCATCCTCATCCTCCTCCACCTCCTCCTCATCCTCCTCGTCCTCCAGTAGTGCGCCCTGGCTGGCCACATTTGTACCTGGCCTCTGCTGTTGCAAAAAACCTCCCTCTGAGCCACTTCTAACAGACTGGCCTGAAAGTGCTAAAAACGACCCGTCATCCTCCTCCTCCTCCTCCTGGCCCTGGCCCACCTCCTCTTCCATCATCGCCCTAAGCATTTTCTCTAGGAGACATAGAATTGGTATCGTCACGCTGATAACAGTGGCATCTCCACTGGCCATGTTGGTGGCGTACTCTAAACAGCGCAACAGGGCACACAGGTCTCGCATGGAGGTCCAATCATTGGTGGTGAAGTGGTGCTGTTCCGCAGTGCGACTGACCCGTGCGTGCTGCAGCTGAAACTCCACTATGGCCTGCTGCTGCTCGCACAGTCTCTCCAGCATGTGCAAGGTGGAGTTCCACCGGGTGGGCATGTTGCATATTAGGCGGTGAGCGGGAAGGCCGAAGTTTCGCTGTAGCGCTGACAGGCGAGCAGCGGCAGGATGTGAACGCCGGAAGCGCGCATAGACGGCCCGCACTTTATGCAGCAGCTCTGACATGTCTGGGTAGTTGTGAATGAACTTTTGCACCACCAAATTCAGCACATGCGCCAGGCAAGGGATGTGCGTCAAACCTGCTAGTCCCAGAGCTGCGATGAGATTTCGCCCATTATCGCACACCACCAGGCCGGGCTTGAGGCCCACCGGCAGCAACCACTGGTCGGTCTGTTGTTCAATACCCCGCCACAACTCCTGCGCGGTGTGGGGCCTGTCCCCCAAACATATGAGTTTCAGAATGGCCTGCTGACGTTTACCCCGGGCTGTGCTGAAGTTGGTGGTGAAGGTGTGTGGCTGACTGGATGAGCTGGTGGAAGCAGAGGAGGAGGAAGCCGAGTAGGAGGAGGAGGCTACAGGAGGCAAAGAATGATGCCCTGTGATCCTTGGCGGCGGAAGGACGTGCGCCAAGGAACTCTCCGCCTGGGGCCCAGCCGCCACTACATTTACCCAGTGTGCAGTTAGGAGATATAGCGTCCCTGGCCGTGCTTACTGGTCCACGTATCTGTGGTTAGGTGGACCTTGCCACAAATGGCGTTGCGCATTGCACACTTGATTTTATCGGACACTTGCATGTGCATGGAAGGCACGGCTGTCTTGGAGAAGTAGTGGCGGCTGGGAACCACATACTGGGGGACAGCCATGGCCATCAGCTGTTTGAAGCTGTCTGTGTCCACCAGCCGGAATGACAGCATTTCAAAGGCCAGTAGTTTAGAAATGCTGGCATTCAGGCCAAGGGCTCGAGGGTGACTAGGTGGGAATTTGCGCTTCCTCTCAAAGGTTTGAGAGATGGAGAGCTGAACGCTGCTGTGTGAAATAGTGGAGACGCTAGGTGACGGTGGCGGTGCTGGTGGTGGTGTCGGTGGCACATCCTCTGTTTGCTGCTCGGCAGGTGGCAACATTCCTCTCGAGGCGGAAGCCGAGGCAGCAGCGGTAGAGGGAGCAGGGGGAGCCTGAGCGGGTTCCTTGTTTTTAAGGTGTGTACTCCACTGCAGTTCATGCTTTGCATGTAGATGCCTGATCATGCAGGTGGTGCTCAGGTTAAGAACGTTAATGCCTCGCCTCAGGGTCTGATGGCACAGCGTGCAAACCACTCTGGTCTTGTCCTCAGCACATTGTTTGAAGAAGTGCCATGCCAGGGAACTCCTTGAAGATGCCTTTGGGGTGCTGGGTCCCTGTTGGCGCTGGCCAATAGCAGGCGAACTCTCTGGACGGCGGCTGTTCTGCTTTTGCCCCTGCTCCTCTTTGGCTTCGCTGTTGTCTCGGTCTCACCACTGCCTCTTCCTCTGAACTATTTAAGTCAGCGGCACGACCTTCAGTCCATGTGGGGTCTAAGACCTCATCGTCCTCTGCATCGTCTTCCACCCAGTCTTCCTCCCTGACCTCCTCCTGTTCAGTCTGCACACTGCAATAAGACGCGGCAGTGGGCACCTGTGTTTCGTCATCATCAGACACTCGGTCACTCTGCTGTGGTGGTATTCCCATGTCCTCATCATCTGGATACATAAGTGGTTGTGCGTCAGTGCATGGAATGTCTTCCACCGCTGGGGAAGGGATAGGTGGACGCCCCTGGAAAACCGTGGGAGCAGAGTCTTCAAACAGAATAAGAGACTGCTGCATAACTTGAGGCTCAGCCAGTTTCCCTGATATGCATGGGGGTGATGTGACAGACTGATGGGCTTGGTTTTCAGGTGCCACCTGTGCGCTTTCCGCAGAAGACTGGGCGGAAGACAATGTGGTGAACGTGCTGGAAGCACTGTCGGCCACCCAATCGACTAATGCCTGTACCTGCTCAGGCCTTACCATCCTCATAACGGCATTGGGCCCCACCAAATATCGCTGTAAATTCTGCTGGCTACTTGAGGGAGTTGTTTCACTACTTTGTGCGCCTGAGGCCGAACTGCCACGTCGTCTGCCAGCAACAGAGGCTCCACAGACACCACCACGACCGCGTCCTCGTCCCTTAATAGAATGTTTCCTCATTGTTGTGATTCAACTCGCACCACAATAAAATATATTATTTTTTAGCCCCAAAATTCCCACACTGGAAGATATAATTCCTTTTTCCGGTATTAATTACAAGAACACTGCTGCTAATTGGACACCAGATTTTTTATAATGCTAGTTTTCGTACATAGATTCCCACACGGGGAGATATAATTCCTTTTTACAGGAGTAAAAACGTGAGGCCTAGTTTTTCTGGTCTAACAAACACCAGATTGATTAAATTGGCCTTTTTTTCACCAAAATTACAACACTGGACAATAATGCCTCTTGGCGGTATTATTTACAAGAATACTGCTGCAAATAGGACATCTGAAGTTTTAAAATGCTAGTTTGGGTACATAGATTCCCACACGGGGAGATATAATTCATTTTTACAGGAGTAAAAACGTGAGGCCTAGTTTTTCTGGTCTACCAAACACCAGATTGATTAAATTGGCCTTTTTTTCAGCAAAATTACAACACTGGACAATAATGCCTTTTGGCGGTATTATTTACAAGAAGACTGCTGCTAATTGGACACCAGTTTTTTTATAATGCTAGTTTTGGTACATAGATTCCCACACGGGGAGATATAATTCCTTTTTACAGGAGTAAAAACGTGAGGCCTAGTGTTTTTGGTCTACCAAACACCAGATTGATTAAATTGGCCTTTTTTTCACCAAAATTACAACACTGGAAGATATAATGCCTTTTGGCGGTATTAATTACAAGAGGACTGCTGGTATTTCAGAACACCGGAATTTTTAAAATGCTAGTTTTGCTAGATAAATTTCCCACACTGGGAGAAATATTGCCTAAGCCTTTTTACAGTATTAATTACAACAGGAGTGCTTCTTCTGGTCTAACACCAGAATAATTTTATTATTACGGTGAAAGCTTTTTCTAATTTATATTTCTGGCACATAAAAAAAAAAAATATTTCTGGCTGACAGTATTGGACAAAGTAGTGGCTCTGGCTAGCCTAGCTGGAACAGCACATTCATGGGATTTGCTATCCAAGTGGGTTACTTTCAGTTTCACCACTGATATATTAAATATCTTTGCAGTTAGTAGGGGTGACACAAGCACAGCCAAACCCCTGATGTAGTATATCTATGAAAAAATCGACTATTACATGAGATTAATGGACGTTGTGGCAGCTTTTGCTGTAGCACCACAAGTCCCAAAATGGCCGCCGCCTATCAGCCCAGTAATATGTGCCAGAAAACAGTCTGCCCAGCCAGAAAAAAAAAAAACTTTGACTGAGCAGCTGAATCGCTGTTGTTCTGATTCACAGGTGTAGATTTTACACTTCTTTGGAGCTTTGGTTTAGACTCTGTGGCAGCAAGTGCTGGCGCACCACAAGTCCCAAAATGGCCACCGCCGGTCAGCCCAGTTACATGTGCCAGTAAAAATCGCTCTGGCCAGTCTCAACAAAATAGTGACTTTCAGTGAACAGCTCAGCTGAGTTGTTCTGATGCACAGGTGTAGAAAGGTAGATCATTCAATCACTTCTTTATCCGTGCCTATCTCGCCCTCACAGAAGCTGCGTCCTCTCCTTACACTAGTCAGAGCAGTGTGACGTGCGGCGCTACGTGACTCCAGCTTAAATAGAGGCTGGGTCACATGCTGCACTTGGCCAATCACAGCCATGCCATTAGTAGGCATGGCTGTGATGGGCTCTTAGGGCAAGAAGTAAAACGCTAGCTAATTGGCTGCTGTGCAGCCCTTCAGAAAGCGGGAAGTAATCGACGAACACCGAACCCGAACTTTTTTGAAAATGTCCGGGTTCGGGTCCGTGTCACGGACACCCCAAAATTCGGTACGGACCCGAACGATTTTCGAACTGTTCGCTCAACACTAATTAGAACTCATCCAGACATACAAGGTTTAAGGGCCGGAGGCCAGGATCATAAAATAGGGCTCTTTGCAGATGATGTACTCATCATCACTTCAAATCCGGTTTCCTCTCTACTAGCTATAAATGACATTATCTGTAAATTCGGCGTCATAAAAGCGTCATATTATAAGGTGAACGCCAGTAAATCTCAAATGTTGGACTTGGGTCTATCTCAATGTGCGAAAGAGGAGATATCCAGGTCTCAGGAGTGAGTATGCCTGGGCAAAAGAGTCACTCACATATCTTGGAATACAGCTTACTTTCCCCTCTAGTAACCTATTTCGATATAACTATTTACCCTTATTAGACAAAATCAAGACAAGCTTAGATAATCTCCGACTCCAATCCTTATCCTGGTTGGGGAAAATAGCCGCCATAAAAATGGTAATTCTTCCCAAGATTCTGTATGTATTTCGAAATGTTCCGATCCCGATCCCAGATTACTTCCTAAAAAGATACAAACATTACTTACTTACTATTCTTGGAACAAACGTAAACCGAGGGTTAAGGTTTCTATACTTTACAAACCTCTCAACCAAGGTGGTCTTAACTTCCCCTCTATCCTTCATTACTACAGGGCGACTATTCTAGCTCAACTTAAATTTCTACTTCATGCTGACACATCTAAGAAATGGGTGCTTATTGAAAATAAATCGCTCTCTCCACCTATCACTTACCTTCACCTAATAGCCAGTAGCATCTTCAATCTTCCAATGATGTCACCTTTATGTACTGTTCAGGCTTTCTCCAAAGTTTGGAAACATATCACCACACGGAAAAGCGGTGTCACTGATAGACGCTCCAATCACACTATGTGAAATTGCTGTTCCTGGCCTTTCTTTGAAACAGTGGGAATCAGCGGGTCTTTTGAAAGTTTCACAAATTTGGCCCCAGGGAACTCTAACAGACTTTGCTTATATTCATAACACATTTGGCATTCCTAATACTGAGTTCTACAAATTCCTTCAAATTAGACACCTATTGAAATCCAGCCATATTTTGTGTGCCACCCTGATGATAGAAGGCTGCATTCATGGCTATTCTCTACCAACCCAGCACACAGGGAAATTACACTAGGTTATCAGCTTTTGAAATGTCAAGAAATAGACCCCTTATTTAAATTGATGGATGTCTGGAACTCAGACCTGAATATGACAGTCTCCCTTCAGGACTGGAACAAAGCCTTTTCTACTATTACCAAATTTACTAGGTGTGTAGACCACTTAGAAGGAGCTAGGAAGATTATGTACAGATGGTACAAAACCCCCACATCTATTAATGCTATATTTTCCAAATTTTTCTCCACTGTGCTGGAGATGTCACAAGTCATTGGGCACTTACCTACATTTGTGGTGGTATCACAGGTTTTCCGATAACTCCTACTCCAAAATTAGCCCTCCTATCCATAGGTCTTCGTTCCTTCCCTGGAAAAATGAGAACTATAATTATACATGCAATCATAGCTACTCGTAATAAAATTGCACTCTCGTGGAGGTCTGAAGTTCTTCCCAACATCAAAAGAGTCTTTAGATTAATAGACAGTTAATTGTGTATATGAAGGAATGTGGGCTTCAGCCAAAAGTAAGAAACCCCATTTCAAAGAATCTTGGTCTCTCTGGCTTTAAAGCCACCTTTGTGAGATCGATGCAAGTTAATTTATTCGCACATAACATTATACTCCTAATTATCATTGCGGGAGTTACTCTCCATAAAGGTTCCTTGTAGATAATCGTCTAGTTGACACACTATGAGGCTTTGACCATTTTAGATTTGTCATATTATGTAACCTACTGTTAATAATCTAATATTGTTACCTTGTCATGATTATTTTGACTGTTCATGTCATTTGTACTTATATAGTAGGAACAGGCTCTTGGTGCGATATAGACTCTGGTCACAATCAGGATGTTGTATCTGTAATCCTAGTAACAGGCTCTTGGTGCGGTATAGACTCTGGTCACACTCAGGTTGTTCTATCTGTAATCCTAGTAACAGGCTCTTGGTGCGATATAGATTCTGGTCACACTCAGGATGTTGTATCTGTAATCCTAGTAACAGGCTCTTGGTGAGGAATAGATTCTGGTCACACTCAGGATGTTGTATCTGTAATCCTAGTAACAGGCTCTTGGTGCGGTATAGACTCTGGTCACACTCAGGATGTTGTATCTGTAATCCTAGTAACAGGCTCTTGGTGCGGTATAGACTCTGGTCACACTCAGTCTGTTGTATCTGTAATCCTAGTAACAGGCTCTTGGTGCGGTATAGACTCTGGTCACACTCAGGATGTTGTATCTGTAATCCTAGTAACAGGCTCTTGGTGCGGTATAGACTCTGGTCACACTCAGGTTGTTCTATCTGTAATCCTAGTAACAGGCTCTTGGTGCGATATAGATTCTGGTCACACTCAGGATGTTGTATCTGTAATCCTAGTAACAGGCTCTTGGTGCGGTATAGACTCTGGTCACACTCAGGATGTTGTATCTGTAATCCTAGTAACAGGCTCTTGGTGCGGTATAGATTCTGGTCACACTCAGGCTGTTGTATCTGTAATCCTAGTAACAGGCTCTTGGTGCGGTATAGACTCTGGTCACACTCAGGCTGTAGTATCTGTAATCTAGTAACAGACTCTTGGTGCGGTATAGACTCTGGTCACACTCAGGATGTTGTATCTGTAATCCTAGTAACAGGCTCTTGGTGCGGTATAGATTCTGGTCACACTCAGGATGTTGTATCTGTAATCCTAGTAACAGGCTCTTGGTGCGGTATAGACTCTGGACACACTCAGGATGTTGTATCTGTAATCCTAGTAACAGGCTCTTGGTGCGGTATAGACTCTGGTCACACTCAGGCTGTTGTATCTGTAATCCTAGTAACAGACTCTTGGTGGGTATAGACTCTGGTCACACTCAGGCTGTTGTATCTGTAATCCTAGTAACAGGCTCTTGGTGCGGTATAGATTCTGGTCACACTCAGGCTGTTGTATCTGTAATCCTAGTAACAGGCTGTTGGTGCGGTATAGACTCTGGTCACACTCAGGATGTTGTATCTGTAATCCTAGTAACAGGCTCTTGGTGCGGTATAGACTCTGGTCACACTCAGGCTGTTGTATCTGTAATCCTAGTAACAGGCTCTTGGTGCGGTATAGACTCTGGTCACACTCAGGATGTTGTATCTGTAATCCTAGTAACAGGCTCTTGGTGCGGTATAGACTCTGGTCACACTCAGGCTGTTGTATCTGTAATCCTAGTAACAGGCTCTTGGTGCGGTATAGACTCTGGTCACACTCAGGTTGTTGTATCTGTAATCCTAGTAACAGGCTCTTGGTGCGGTATAGATTCTGGTCACACTCAGGATGTTGTATCTGTAATCCTAGTAACAGGCTCTTGGTGCGGTATAGACTCTGGTCACACTCAGGATGTTGTATCTGTAATCCTAGTAACAGGCTCTTGGTGCGGTATAGACTCTGGTCACACTCAGGCTGTTGTATCTGTAATCCTAGTAACAGGCTCTTGGTGCGGTATAGACTCTGGTCACACTCAGGATGTTGTATCTGTAATCCTAGTAACAGGCTCTTGGTGCGGTATAGACTCTGGTCACACTCAGGCTGTTGTATCTGTAATCCTAGTAACAGGCTCTTGGTGCGGTATAGACTCTGGTCACACTCAGGATGTTGTATCTGTAATCCTAGTAACAGGCTCTTGGTGCGGTATAGACTCTGGTCACACTCAGGATGTTGTATCTGTAATCCTAGTAACAGGCTCTTGGTGCGGTATAGACTCTGGTCACACTCAGGATGTTGTATCTGTAATCCTAGTAACAGGCTCTTGGTGCGGTATAGACTCTGGTCACACTCAGGCTGTTGTATCTGTAATCCTAGTAACAGGCTCTTGGTGCGGTATAGATTCTGGTCACACTCAGGCTGTTGTATCTGTAATCCTAGTAACAGGCTCTTGGTGCGGTATAGACTCTGGTCACACTCAGGATGTTGTATCTGTAATCCTAGTAACAGGCTCTTGGTGCGGTATAGACTCTTGTCACACTCAGGCTGATGTATCTGTAATCCTAGTAACAGGCTCTTGGTGCGGTATAGACTCTGGACACACTCAGGATGTAGTAGCTGTAATCCTAGTAACAGGCTCTTGGTGCAGTATGGATTCTGGTCACACTCAGGCTGTTGTATCTGTAATCCTAGTAACAGGCTCTTGGTGCAGTATAGACTCTGGTCACACTCAGGCTGTTGTATCTGTAATCCTAGTAACAGTCTCTTGGTGCGGTATAGACTCTGGTCACACTCAGGATGTTGTATCTGTAATCCTAGTAAAAGGCTCTTGGTGCGGTATAGACTCTGGTCACACTCAGGATCTTGTATCTGTAATCCTAGTAACAGGCTCTTGGTGCGGTATAGATTCTGGTCACACTCAGGATGTTGTATCTGTAATCCTAGTAACAGACTCTTGGTGCGGTATAGATTATGTTCACACTCAGGCTGATGTATCTGTAATCCTAGTAACAGGCTCTTGGTGCGGAATAGACTCTGGTCACACTCAGGCTGTTGTATCTGTAATCCTAGTAACAGGCTCTTGGTGCGGTATAGACTCTGGTCACACTCAGGCTGTTGTATCTGTAATCCTAGTAACAGTCTCATGATGCGGTATAGACTCTGGTCACACTCAGGATGTTGTATCTGTAATCCTAGTAACAGGCTCCTGGTGCGGTATAGACTCTGGTCACACTCAGGTTGTTGTATCTGTAATCCTAGTAAAAGGCTCTTGGTGCGGTATAGACTCTGGTCACACTCAGGCTGTTGTAGCTGTAATCCTAGTAACAGGCTCTTGGTGCGGTATAGACTCTGGTCACACTCAGGATGTTGTATCTGTAATCCTAGTAACAGGCTCTTGGTGCGGTATAGACTCTGGTCACACTCAGGATGTTGTATCTGTAATCCTAGTAACAGGCTCTTGGTGCGGTATAGACTCTGGTCACACTCAGGATGTTGTATCTGTAATCCTAGTAACAGGCTCTTGGTGCGGTATAGACTCTGGTCACACTCAGGATGTTGTATCTGTAATCCTAGTAACAGGCTCTTGGTGCGGTATAGACTCTGGTCACACTCAGGATGTTGTATCTGTAATCCTAGTAACAGGCTCTTGGTGCGGTATAGACTCTGGTCACACTCAGGCTGTTGTATCTGTAATCCTAGTAACAGGCTCTTGGTGCGGTATAGACTCTGGTCACACTCAGGCTGTTGTATCTGTAATCCTAGTAACAGGCTCTTGGTGCGGTATAGACTCTGGTCACACTCAGGATGTTGTATCTGTAATCCTAGTAACAGGCTCTTGGTGCGGTATAGATTCTGGTCACACTCAGGCTGTTGTATCTGTAATCCTAGTAACAGGCTCTTGGTGCGGTATAGACTCTGGTCACACTCAGGATGTTGTATCTGTAATCCTAGTAACAGGCTCTTGGTGCGGTATAGACTCTGGTCACACTCAGGCTGTTGTATCTGTAATCCTAGTAACAGGCTCTTGGTGCGGTATAGACTCTGGTCACACTCAGGATGTTGTATCTGTAATCCTAGTAACAGGCTCTTGGTGCGGTATAGACTCTGGTCACACTCAGGCTGTTGTATCTGTAATCCTAGTAACAGGCTCTTGGTGCGGTATAGACTCTGGTCACACTCAGGATGTTGTATCTGTAATCCTAGTAACAGGCTCTTGGTGCGGTATAGACTCTGGTCACACTCAGGCTGTTGTATCTGTAATCCTAGTAACAGGCTCTTGGTGCGGTATAGACTCTGGTCACACTCAGGATGTTGTATCTGTAATCCTAGTAACAGGCTCTTGGTGCGGTATAGATTCTGGTCACACTCAGGCTGTTGTATCTGTAATCCTAGTAACAGGCTCTTGGTGCGGTATAGACTCTGGTCACACTCAGGATGTTGTATCTGTAATCCTAGTAACAGGCTCTTGGTGCGGTATAGATTCTGGTCACACTCAGGCTGTTGTATCTGTAATCCTAGTAACAGGCTCTTGGTGCGGTATAGACTCTGGTCACACTCAGGCTGTTGTATCTGTAATCCTAGTAACAGGCTCTTGGTGCGGTATAGACTCTGGTCACACTCAGGATGTTGTATCTGTAATCCTAGTAACAGGCTCTTGGTGCGGTATAGACTCTGGTCACACTCAGGCTGTTGTATCTGTAATCCTAGTAACAGGCTCTTGGTGCGGTATAGACTCTGGTCACACTCAGGCTGTTGTATCTGTAATCCTAGTAACAGGCTCTTGGTGCGGTATAGACTCTGGTCACACTCAGGCTGTTGTATCTGTAATCCTAGTAACAGGCTCTTGGTGCGGTATAGACTCTGGTCACACTCAGGCTGTTGTATCTGTAATCCTAGTAACAGGCTCTTGGTGCGGTATAGACTCTGGTCACACTCAGGCTGTTGTATCTGTAATCCTAGTAACAGGCTCTTGGTGCGGTATAGACTCTGGTCACACTCAGGATGTTGTATCTGTAATCCTAGTAACAGGCTCTTGGTGCGGTATAGATTCTGGTCACACTCAGGATGTTGTATCTGTAATCCTAGTAACAGGCTCTTGGTGCGGTATAGACTCTGGTCACACTCAGGATGTTGTATCTGTAATCCTAGTAACAGGCTCTTGGTGCGGTATAGACTCTGGTCACACTCAGGATGTTGTATCTGTAATCCTAGTAACAGGCTCTTGGTGCAGTATAGACTCTGGTCACACTCAGGATGTTGTATCTGTAATCCTAGTAACAGGCTCTTGGTGCGGTATAGACTCTGGTCACACTCAGGCTGTTGTATCTGTAATCCTAGTAACAGGCTCTTGGTGCGGTATATATTCTGGTCACACTCAGGATGTTGTATCTGTAATCCTAGTAACAGGCTCTTGGTGCAGTATAGACTCTGGTCACACTCAGGCTGTTGTATCTGTAATCCTAGTAACAGGCTCTTGGTGCGGTATAGACTCTGGTCACACTCAGGATCTTGTATCTGTAATCCTAGTAACAGGCTCTTGGTGCGGTATAGACTCTGGTCACACTCAGGCTGTTGTATCTGTAATCCTAGTAACAGGCTCTTGGTGCGGTATAGATTCTGGTCACACTCGGGATGTTGTATCTGTAATCCTAGTAACAGGCTCTTGGTGCAGTGTAGATTCTGGTCACACTCAGGCTGTAGTATCTGTAATCCTAGTAAAAGGCTCTTGGTGCGGTATAGACTCTGGTCACACTCAGGCTGTTGTATCTGTAATCCTAGTAACAGGCTCTTGGTGCGGTATAGACTCTGGTCACACTCAGGCTGTAACATAGTAACATAGTATATAAGACCGAAAAAAGACATTTGTCCATCCTGTTCGGCCTGTTATCCTGCAAGTTGATCCAGAGGAAGGCAAAAAAAACCATGTGAGGCAGAAGCAAATTTTCCCCACTTAAGGGGAAAAAAATTCCTTCCCGACTCCAATCAGGCTTTAGAATAACTCCCTGGATCAACGACCCCTCTCTAGTAGCTATAACCTGAAATATTATTACACTCCAGAAATACATCCAGGCCCCTCTTGAATTTCTTTCGGCCTCTTTCACACGGGCGTCATGTTTGACGCCCGGATAAGAGGCGGGTGCGTTTATGGAATATGCGCGTTTTTCCCGCGCGGGTGCAAACGTTTGTAACGCATTTTGAACGCGCGTGAGTAAAATTGCCATGTTTGGTAACCAACCCGAAGCCGGACTTCATCACTGAAGTCCGGTTTCAGGTCTTCTGGAGAATTGATTATTTTCCCTTATAACATGTTTATAAGGGGAAATAATAGCATTCTTAATTCTCCTTTCTTTCCCTGCATCAGCTAAGATCTAAAGGACCTGTGATGACGTCACATCACCATGGTAAGATGGACCATGTGATTGGACCATGTGATGTGACGTCATCACAGGTCCTTTAGACTAGTGACAGTGACCCCTCCAGTACTGACCCCTGAGGTACCCCACTAGTGACAGTGACCCCTCCAGTACTGACCCCTGAGGTACCCCACTAGTGACAGTGACCCCTCTAGTACTGACCCCTGAGGTACCCCACTAGTGACAGTGACCCCTCCAGTACTGACCCCTGAGGTACCCCACTAGTGACAGTGACCCCTCCAGTACTGACCCCTGAGGTACCCCACTAGTGACAGTGACCCCTCTAGTACTGACCCCTGAGGTACCCCACTAGTTACAGTGACCCAATCTGAGTATCTTAATAACCGTTAATAACCCCCCTCTGTTTTCTGTCAGCCAGTTACTTACCCACTTCCAGACATTTTCTCCCAGTCCGAGCATCCTCATTTTATATACTAACCTTTTATGAGGTTCGATGTCAAATGCTTTGGAGAAGTCCAGATATACGACATCCATTGATTTGCCGCTGTCAAGTCTAGAACTTACCTCCTCATAGAAGCTGATTAGATTCATTTGGCATGACCGATCCCTCATGAAGCCATGCTGATATGGCGGTATTTGCTTATTTTCATTGAGATCCTCCAAAATAGCATCTCTTAGAAACCCTTTAAACAGTTTACCAACAATAGATGTTAGACTTACTGGACTATAGTTTCTGGGCTCTGTTTTTGGACCCTTTTTAAATATTGGCACCACATTTGCTATGTGCCAATCCTGTGGAACATTCCCTGTCAGTATAGAGTCCGTAAATATCAGAAATAATGGTCTGGCTATGACATCACTTAATTCCCTTAGGATACGGGGGTGTATGCCATCGGGTCCTGGCGATTTGTCTATTTTAATCTTTTTAAGTCGCTGTTGTACTTCTTCCTGGGTCAGACAGGGCACTTTTAATGGGGGTTTACTTTTACATTCATCATTTCATCTGACAGTTTATTTTCCTCAGTGAATATAGTGGAGAAAAAAATATTCAATAGTTTTGCTTTATCCTCTTCGCTCTCTGCAGCACCCCCCTCATTGCTGTGCAGAGGGCCGACTCCTTTAGATTTATATTTTTTACCATTTATATAATTGAAGAACATTTTAGGGTTAGTTTTACTCTCTTTGGCAATTAATCTCTCGATCTCTAGTTTGGCAAATTTTATTAGTTCTTTTACATATTCTATTTTTTTCCTTATAGCTTCAGTGCTTCCTGGCTCCCCTCCTGTTTTAGTGATTTATATGCTTTCTTTTTGTCATTTATTGCCTTCTTTACGGTTCCATTTATCCACATTGGTTTCTTATTGTTCCTTAGCCTTTTATTCCTATAAGGTATGTTATACCACTTATAAATAAATTAATAACTCAACAAAAACATTAAAATGAAAATACTTTATTGAATAACCCATAAAATTAAAAGCATATTCTCAATGGGTGGGGACTATCAACATATTGACCGCCCCATCAATCACAATAACACAGTGGTAAAGCCTCACATATCATAGATATCACATGAATATTGGTTACCTGCCTCTGAATATGACTGCTGTATCCAGCTTCTATACAATTTACCGGGGGTGGTGCACCATTAACATTGCAACCTATAATGTGATCATGAGGGCTAAAGTGACAGAAAGTCTACCTATCCTAACTGCGGGCGTGTACAAATTAAACAATATACGGGCTAAACATAGCTCCAATCAATAATAACATACCTAGCACAGAAGGGAAATGGATGAAGGAGACGGTGGCGGTGGCGGTGACTGGCGCTCCTCAACGCGCGTTTCGCGTGTTCGCTTCCTCCTGAGGAAGACTAGACTAGAAACGAAGAGAATCTTTGAATTGGACACACTCATACCTCAGGGGCTTAACTCAGAATTTGAATTGTTTGGATTTTTATGAGGGGTGAGTGACTATATGCCGATGAATAGCCCTACGTGTGACTACCACGGTCGGACGTTCCTTGGCATATAGTCCCCACCCAATCCTACAGAAAATCAAGGAAACCCTGCGTTAATGAATATGAGTGTATACCGATTTTATGCCATTTTATTTTATTTTCGATTTTTGATCTTAATGTTTATTTTTCATTTCTTTATTAGAATCCCCCCACTACCTACTATAATATACTTACATCAATCAATCTGACTATATGTTTTATAGACATTTTTATGTATTTTTAGGTTGAATTCTAATATGTTAATATATCGGCCTGCTCTTTCTCTTTTTAATCATGCAAGTTAGATATTAAAACTATATCACTATTGTCTTCAATCATTTTATTAAAATCGCATCAAAAACGCACTGAAAACGCACTATAATCATAATGGCGTTTTTGTTGCTTTATAAAGAAAGGCTCCTTAACAACAATTGTATGTGAGCACTCTTGAATTGGAGGTTGCTTTCTATATTTTTTATATATATTTTTTATACATTTTTTATGTATTTTGAGATATTGTAACGCTGCCGATACCGGTATTTGATAAATAAAGGAAGATGGCTACCCGACTGGACAGTGTGAGGTTAGGAGTGATTGGAACTGTCTACTTGTGAGGGTTATTCTTGTAATATTGTAAGACTTCTAATCCAGTCCGGAGTTTTTGAGTGATAGTAACCCCTATATAGGAGGGGCACCTACAGGGAAATGGTCACCACTGAGGAAGGGGTGAAGTGTAAAACCCCGAAACGCGTATGGTGCATTTTCCCTGTAATTAAAGACTGCACAAGAAGGATCCCTCATTGCATTGAACCGAAAAGGTATACTCTCACTACCTTCTGTAGAAAATCGTGCGGACGCCGGGCGAAAGAGAGGCAACACGTGCTACCCTAACAGGATATCGCTGACCGGAGGCCTGCCACTACAGAGTAAGATCCCCGAGATCGAGGTGGAGACGGCACCATAATGAAGGGGACAGAGTTACCTTGCGGTCGGGTAAGATCTACCCTATACTTTGGTAGCTACAGCTTGTACTTTAATTAGTAGTGACGGGACGCCGCCACACACTATTAGGAGCGGGACGCCTCTCCAGACCTGAACTATACCACACCAAGAAGGATCCTTTTTTGATACACCTGCCAGTGTATGGATCTATGACCAAAGTCCACTGATTAAAACTTTAGGAGATCTCCAATCCACATTGGTTTCAAAGAACTTAGACTCCTGGTGGAACAATTTTTATTTGTGTGTAGCCTTCGGCTCCAATAGTGCCATTCTGCGCAGTTCAGTTCCATTGGCAATTTATTACCTACTGCTATTTCACTCAATTTTATTTGTATAGTAACAAGCCGATATTGCTATGATATTAGTGTTTATATTTACTAGATACCGTTAATGTGAACATTTGCACAGTGGAGCACGGCAATACCAGCTGTTGCTATAGCTATTTGCATCCTCCAAAGTGCGATCATCAATACCATTCGTTCACGTTTTAGCTTTTATTCTATTTTTACTGCCAATCACTGTTGTTATATTATTTTAGATCTCTGAATAAATTTACAAGTTTATACATACTTCCTTATGGTCCGGGCTTCCTGAGTGTGCCCAGTCACATTTTATCATCTCTTATTCTGAGCTGTTCTAGTCCCCCCTTCCATTCCTCCCCCAGACACACTACCTCGCCCCTGGTCTCTATCTGCACTATCTTCCCCTCCTATAACGTAATTACCCTCCCCCCCAGTCCCTAGTTTAAACACTCCTCCAACCTTCTAGCCATCTTTCTCCCCAACACAGCTGCCCCTTCCCCATTGAGTTGCAGCCCGTCCCTACGACAGAGCCTGTAGCTTCACCACACTGAGATCTGCTCAGAAAGCTCATCTACATATCATATACACTATGTACTATAGCATCACCATACTGAGATCTGCTCAGAAAGCTCATCTACATATCATATACACTATGTACTATAGCATCACCATACTGAGATCTGCTCAGAAAGCTCCTCTACATATCATATACTCTATGTACTATAGCTTCACCACACTGAGATCTGCTCAGAAAGCTCATCTACATATCATATACACTATGTACTATAGCTTCACCACACTGAGATCTGCTCAGAAAGCTCCTCTACATATCATATCCTCTATGTACTATAGCTTCACCACACTGAGATCTGCTCAGAAAGCTTATCTACATATCATATACACTATGTACTACAGCTTCACCACACTGAAATCTGCTCAGAAAGCTCATCTACATATCATATACTCTATGTACTATAGCTTCACAACACTGAGATCTGCTCAGAAAGCTCATCTCCATATCATATACACTATGTACTATAGCTTCACCACACTGAGATCTGCTCAGAAAGCTCATCTACATATCATATACACTATGTACTATAGCTTCACCACACTGAGATCTGCTCAGAAAGCTCATCTACATAGCATATACACTATGTACTATAGCATCACCACACTGAGATCTGCTCAGAAAGCTCATCTACATATCATATACACTATGTACTACAGCTTCACCACACTGAGATCTGCTCAGAAAGCTCATCTACATATCATATACTCTATGTACTATAGCCTCACCACACTGAGATCTGCTGAGAAAGCTCCTCTACATATCATATACTCTATGTACTATAGCTTCACCACACTGAGATCTGCTCAGAAAGCTCATCTACATATCATATACTCTATGTACTATAGCTTCACCACACTGAGATCTGCTCAGAAAGCTCCTCTACATATCATATACTCTATGTACTATAGCTTCACCACACTGAGATCTGCTCAGAAAGCTCATCTACATATCATATACTCTATGTACTGTAGTTTCACCACACTGAGATCTGCTCAAAAAGTTAATGGCCGACTTCAAAATGGCCGCCATGGTCACTACCCATATTGAAAAGTTTCCCCCCTCACATATACTAATGTGTCACAAACAGGAAGTTAATATCACCAACCATTCCCATTTTATTAAGGTGTATCCATATAAATGGCCCACCCTGTACATATCACTGCATTATTCACAGCCACAATATATGATTATACAGACACCAGTGATATGTGTAAGGCATAGAAAAAAACTGCCTTCTCTATGTGATAATGCTGTCATTTAGTGACAAGTGGACTGCCAAGCATGTAGAGATCCTAAGTTGAAGTCCTAGAAATTTTTTTCTGTCTCTCTCTCATTTATCCTATAATAAAAGGCCTTACTATATTGAAAATAACGTACACTATATATGATTATAAAGAAGCCAGCAATATATATTGGATTTTTAAGCCTAAAACATTATTTTCAATATGATAGATATATATTTTTATTATGGATTTAAATGTACGGAAAAAAAAACCTTGAAGCCTCTCCCAAGATTCAAACTCTACATGCAAAACTAAGCAAGTAACACCAAGCTATAGCCATTTCACTTATAAAAGTTTGTTTTCTCTATGTTTAGAAGCTAACACACATTACTGGTTTTATTACGATCATATATTGTGCGGGTGAATAAAGCCGTGATATGTAGCTTAGCTTTCTGAGCAGATCTCAGTGTGGTGAAGCTATAGTACATAGAGTATATGTTATGTAGATGAGCTTTCAGAGCAGATCTCAGCGTGGTGAAGCTATAGTACATAGAGTATATGATATGTAGATGAGCTTTCTGAGCAGATCTCAGTGTGATGAAGCTATAGTACATAGAGTATATGATATGTAGATGAGCTTTTTGAGCAGATCTCAGTGTGGTGATGCTATAGTATATCGAGTATATGATATGTAGATGAGCTTTCTGAGCAGATCTCAGTGTGGTCAAGCTATAGAACATATTGTATATGATATGTAGATGAGCTTTCTGAGCAGATCTCAGTGTGGTGAAGCTATAGTACATAGAGTATATGATATGTAGATGAGCTTTCTGAGCAGATCTCAGTGTGGTGAAGCTATAGTACATAGTGTATATGATATGTAGATGAGCTTTCTGAGCAGATCTCAGTGTGGTGAAGCTATAGTACATAGAGTATATGATATGTAGCTTAGCTTTCTGAGCAGATCTTAGTGTGGTAAAGCTATACTACATAGTGTATATGAGATGTTGATGAGCTTTCTGAGCAGATCTCAGTGTGGTGAGGCTATAGTACATAATGTATATGATATGTAGATGAGCTTTCTGAGCATATCTCAGTGTGGTGAAGCTATAGTACATAGTGTATATGATATGTATATCAGCTTTCTGAGCAGATCTCAGTGTGGTGAAGCTATAGTACATAGAGTATATGATATGTAGATGAGCTTTCTGAGCAGATCTCAGTGTGGTGAAGCTATAGTACATAGTGTATATGATATGTAGAGGAGCTTTCTCAGCAGATCTCAGTGTGGTGAAGCTATAGTACATAGTTGTAAATGATATGTAGATGAGCTTTCTGAGCAGATCTCAGTGTGGTAAACGCTATAGTACATAGAGGATATGATATGTAGCTTAGCTTTCTGAGCAGATCTCAGTGTGGTAAAGCTATAGTACATAGAGGATATGATATGTAGCTTAGCTTTCCGAGCAGATCTCAGTGTGGTGAAGCTAAAGTACATAGTGTATATGATATGTAGATGAGTTTTCTGAGCAGATCTCAGTGTGGTGAAGCTATAGTACATAGAGTATATGATATGTAGATGAGCTTTCTGAGCAGATCTCTGTGTGGTGAAGTTATAGTACATACAGTATATGATATGTAGATGAGCTTTCTGAGCAGATCTCAGTGTGGTGAAGCTATAGTACATAGAGTATATGATATGTAGATGAGCTTTCTGAGCAGATCTCAGTGTGGTGAAGCTATAGTACATGGTGTAAATGATATGGAGATGAGCTTTCTGAGCCGATATCAGTGTGATGAAGCTATAGTACATAGAGTATATGATATGGAGATGAGCTTTCTGAGCAGATCTCAGTGTGGTGAAGCTATAGTACATAGTTGTAAATGATATGTAGATGAGCTTTCTGAGCAGATCTCAGTGTGGTAAACGCTATAGTACATAGAGGATATGATATGTAGCTTAGCTTTCTGAGCAGATCTCAGTGTGGGGAAGCTATAGTACATAGTTGTAAATGATATGTAGATGAGCTTTCTGAGCAGATCTCAGTGTGGTAAACGCTAGAGTACATAGAGGATTTGATATGTAGCTTAGCTTTCTGAGCAGATCTCAGTGTGGTGAAGCTATAGTACATAGTGTATATGATATGTAGATGAGCTTTCTGAGCAGATCTCAGTGTGGTGAAGCTATAGTACATAGTGTATATGATATGTAGATGAGCTTTCCGAGCAGATCTCAGTGTGGTGAAGCTATAGTACATAGTTGTAAATGATATGTAGATGAGCTTTCTGAGCAGATCTCAGTGTGGTGAAGCTATAGTACATAGAGTATATGATATGTAGATGAGCTGTCTGAGCAGATCTCAGTATGGTGAGGCTATAGTACATAGAGTATATGATATGTAGGGGAGCTTTCTGAGCAGATCTCAGTATGTGAAGCTATAGTACATAGAGGATATGATATGGAGATGAGCTTTCTGAGCAGATCTCAGTGTGGTGAAGCTATAGTACATAGTGTATATGATATGTAGCTTAGCTTTCTGAGCAGATCTCAGTGTGGTAAAGCAATTGTACATAGTGTATATGATATGTAGATGAGCTTTCTGAACAGATCTCAGTGTGGTGAAGCTATAGTACATAGAGTATATGATATGTAGATGAGCTTTCTGAGCAGATCTCAGTGTGGTGAAGTTATAGTACATACAGTATATGATATGTAGTTGAGCTTTCTGAGCAGATCTCAGTGTGGTGAAGCTATAGTACATAGAGTATATGATATGTAGATGAGCTTTCTGAGCAGATCTCAGTGTGGTGAAGCTATAGTACATAGTGTAAATGATATGGAGATGAGCTTTCTGAGCCGATATCAGTGTGATGAAGCTATAGTACATAGAGTATATGATATGTAGATGAGCTTTCTGAGCAGATCTCAGTGTGGTGAAGCTATAGTACATAGTGTATATGATATGTAGAGGAGCTTTCTCAGCAGATCTTAGTGTGGTGAAGCTATAGTACATAGTTGTAAATGATATGTAGATGAGCTTTCTGAGCAGATCTCAATGTGGTAAACGCTATAGTACATAGAGGATATGATATGTAGCTTAGCTTTCTGAGCAGATCTCAGTGTGGTGAAGCTATAGTACATAGTTGTAAATGATATGTAGATGAGCTTTCTGAGCAGATCTCAGTGTGGTAAATGCTATATTACATAGAGGATATGATATGTAGCTTAGCTTTCTGAGCAGATCTCAGTGTGGTGAAGCTATAGTACATAGTGTATATGATATGTAGATGAGCTTTCTGAGCAGATCTCAGTGTGGTGAAGCTATAGTACATAGTGTATATGATATGTAGATGAGCTTTTCGAGCAGATCTCAGTGTGGTGAAGCTATAGTACATAGAGTATATGATATGTAGATGAGCTGTCTGAGCAGATCTCAGTGTGGTGAAGCTATAGTACATAGTGTATATGATATATAGATGAGCTTTCTGAGCAGATCTCAGTGTGGTGAAGCTATAGTACATAGAGTATATGATATGTAGATGAGCTTTCTGAGCAGATCTCAGTGTGGTGAAGCTATAGTACATAGTGTATATGATATGTAGATGAGCTTTCTGAGCAGATCTCAGTGTGGTGAAGGAAGCTATAGTACATAGAGGTATATGATATGTGGATGAGCTTTCTGAGCAGATCTCAGTGTGGTGAAGCTTATAGTACATAGTGAGAGTGATATGGAGATGTAGTTTCAGAGCTTTGTGGTGCAGCTAGTACATAGAGTATAGTGATATGGGGAGTTTCCGATGAGATCTCAGTATGGTGAAGCTATAGTACATAGAGGATATGATATGTAGATGAGCTTTCTGAGCAGATCTCAGTGTGGTCAAGTTATAGTACATAGAGGATATGATATGGAGATGAGCTTTCTGAGCAGATCTCAGTGTGCTGAAGCTATAGTACATAGTGTATATGATATGTAGATGAGCTTTCTGAGCAGATCTCAGTGTGGTAAATGCTATATTACATAGAGGATATGATATGTAGCTTAGCTTTCTGAGCAGATCTCAGTGTGGTGAAGCTATAGTACATAGTGTATATGATATGTAGATGAGCTTTCTGAGCAGATCTCAGTGTGGTGAAGCTATAGTACATAGTGTATATGATATGTAGATGAGCTTTTCGAGCAGATCTCAGTGTGGTGAAGCTATAGTACATAGAGTATATGATATGTAGATGAGCTGTCTGAGCAGATCTCAGTGTGGTGAAGCTATAGTACATAGTGTATATGATATATAGATGAGCTTTCTGAGCAGATCTCAGTGTGGTGAAGCTATAGTACATAGAGTATATGATATGTAGATGAGCTTTCTGAGCAGATCTCAGTGTGGTGAAGCTATAGTACATAGTGTATATGATATGTAGATGAGCTTTCTGAGCAGATCTCAGTGTGGTGAAGCTATAGTACATAGTGTATATGATATGTAGATGAGCTTTCTGAGCAGATCTCAGTGTGGTGAAGCTATAGTACATAGAGTATATGATATGTAGGGGAGCTTTCTGAGCAGATCTCAGTATGTGAAGCTATAGTACATAGAGGATATGATATGTAGATGAGCTTTCTGAGCAGATCTCAGTGTGGTCAAGTTATAGTACATAGAGGATATGATATGGAGATGAGCTTTCTGAGCAGATCTCAGTGTGCTGAAGCTATAGTACATAGTGTATATGATATGTAGATGAGCTTTCTGAGCAGATCTCAGTGTGGTAAAGCTATAGTACATAGAGTATATGATATGTAGATGAGCTTTCAGAGCAGATCTCAGTGTGGTGAAGCTATAGTACATAGAGTATATGATATGTGGATGAGCTTTCTGAGCAGATCTCAGTGTGGTGAAGCTATAGTACATAGAGTATATGATATGTAGAGGAGCTTTCTGAGCAGATCTCAGTGTGGTGAAGCCATAGTACATAGTGTGTATGATATGTAGATGAGCTTTCTGAGCAGATCTCAGTGTGGTGAAGCTATAGTACATAGTGTATTTTATATGTGGATGAGCTTTCTGAGCAGATGTCAGTGTGGTGAAGCTATAGTACATTGTGTATTTGATATGTGGATGAGCTTTCTGAGCAGATCTCAGTGTGGTGAAGCTATAGTATATAGTGTATATGATATGTAGATGAGCTTTCTGAGCAGATCTCAGTGTGGTGAAGCTATAGTACATAGAGGATATGATATGTAGATGAGCTTTCTGAGCAGATCTCAGTGTGGTGATGCTATAGTACATAGAGTATATGATATGTAGATGAGCTTTCTGAGCAGATCTCAGTGTGGTGATGCTATAGTACATAGAGTATATGATATGTAGATGAGCTTTCTGAGCAGATCTCAGTGTGGTGAAGCTATAGTACATAGTGTATTTGATATGTGGATGAGCTTTCTGAGCAGATCTCAGTGTGGTGAAGCTATAGTACATAGTGTATATGATATGTAGATGAGCTTTCTGAGCAGATCTCAGTGTGGTGAAGCTATAGTACATAGTGTATTTTATATGTGGATGAGCTTTCTGAGCAGATGTCAGTGTGGTGAAGCTATAGTACATAGTGTATATGATATGTAGATGAGCTTTCTGAGCAGATCTCAGTTTGGTGAAGCTATAGTACATAGTGTATTTTATATGTGGATGAGCTTTCTGAGCAGATGTCAGTGTGGTGAAGCTATAGTACATAGAGTATATGATATGTTGATGCTAGGACACAGCTCTGCCCTCAGCGTGTCTAGCCCTGTCAATCAAGGGGAGAGGTCGTGTGCAGAGCACAGGGGGTGTTACAAAGCAACGCTCAAATGACAGAGGCTCTTTAAGTCAGGTTGCATCTTCAAAAGGTAGAACGGCTTGTCTGTTTGCCGACAGCACAAAAGTGTATCATAGGGTTGATTTTCCTGGAAGGGTTTGTAACATGGAAAAAGATTTAGCTTCACCAGAGAAATGGTACAAACAATGGAAACTGCAGTTCAATGTGTCCAGATGTAAAATAATGCATTGTGGAGAAGGACACCTCAATCTGAGGATCGTATTGGCAGCTGTGTCTTAGTGAGGGCTTCAGAAGAGAAGGATTTAGGCGTCCTGATATCGGACAGCTTCAAAATAACTGCACAGTGTGAACAGGCAGCAGGGAAAGCAAGTAGGATCCTTGGCTGTACAACTAGATTTATAACCTATAGAAATAGAGAGCTTGCGACCCCACTGTATAGAGTGGTAGTGAGACCTCTTCTGGAATACTGTGTCCAGTTCTGGAGACCCCATCTAACAAAAAGACATAGATAAAATGGAAAGGGTGCAGAGACGGGCTACAAAAAAGGTGAAGGGTCTTAAGCATAAAACATACCAGGAGAGACTTCAAGGAAATCGGTCACCCGGGACCATTATCTACAGTAATACAAAAGTAGTAATGCAGATATAGAGTTCAGATCGCAGGTTTGGTTTCTTCTGTGTCGTTTCAGGATGGACAACACCAGGATCTGCTCAGGGTGACAGTGGGAGGGGACGATGGGGCATAATGAGGTATAAAAGCTCTGCACTGAGGCGGCTCCAGTCACAGCAGCTGCAGGACCCTTCTCAGGTGAGTACAGTCCAAGACTCTGCAGGAACTAGTCGCTGACTATGGGGGCGCCATCAATGATGAATCTTTAGCTGTAATGTCGTTTCTGGATATAAATTAAATATTAGCGTCTCCATACAGACGTCCCGCTCCAGAATAGCGCAGAGTGCGGAGAATGTGAAGAAGTAGAACGTGTCTCCTGGGGTCTTTATGTCTCATTTCAGAAAGCGCATTGAATAGTGGGCGTGCGGAGGTGTGAATATACCCCTTGTATAGAGTGTAAAACTTGGCTCAAGAGTAATTACTTGCTGGGCCACGAGGAGCAGATCTGTAGTGTCTCACTTGTTCAGCGCCTGCGCAGTGGGAGGCTAATAGCCCCCTCCTGGCATGTATCGGCACGCGGGTATTTCTCTTTACGTGGTGCCTGCTTTCCGTTTTAGATCCTGTTAGAGATTGCTAGGAGGTTTAGTTCTTCAATTGGGACCTGGTCAGGCAGAATCCACAATGAGGGTGATACTCCAGCAGTTCTCCTCCCATTACAGCGCATGCGCCTGTACTGCTGGTCACTAATCAGTAAGCGTTCTGGATGGAAGGATTATGTGGTATTTGCTGGTGATATAGACATAGACAATGTGTAAGATGCTGGATGCGTTTCGGGGACCTGAACCCTAACTCCGTAGCTGGTAGCTAATTTTCGAGATCTGATCAATGTGAACAGGCTCCTTCTCAGGAATTCACTGAACTTCATTAAACGTTCGTGAAAACGTACGTAAGAAATAATGGAAACAGGAAATATAATGGTGAGAGGAGAAGTGACAGGAGCACCCAGGGCTGGACATGGGACCGGCCACCTCCTACAGGAACCCATACCATACTACTTCACCAGTCAGTCCTCTAGGAAGAACCCGGATCTGATTCTCCATATTTTGGCCGTGTGATAGGCCCCCTCATCAATACTTTTTAACCAATTTAAGGCCCAGAAAACTGAGGCCCTTTGGTTAGAATCATGATCTGATTGTTGAAGTAGTATGGTATGGGTTCCTGTAGGAGGTGGCCGGTCCCATGTCCAGCCCCGGTGCTACTGTCACTTCTCCTCTCACCTTTATATTTCCTGCTTGCTTTGATTGTTTCATTATTTCTTTTGTACATTTTTGCCTTTGTTCACATGTTCATTCTGTTTAATGATGTTCAGTGAAATCCCGAGGAGGAGCCTGTTCACACTAACCAGACCAAGAAAATTAACTACCAGCTACTGAAGAAGGGGACAGGTCCTTGAAACGTGTGCAGCATTTTATATATTTTCCTAATTGTGGAACTAAACCTCCCAGCAAGCTCTAATAGGAACTGAAGCAGGAAACTTAAAGGCTATGTACAACTTTGGAGGCATTTTTTGCTTATGATTGCATTTTAATCATTTTTTTGCTAAAAAAATGATATATTTCAAATGACATTTATTAAGAATATTGAGCTATTCTGTCACAAAGGTTTAACTGTTTTTCTAATTGTGTGACTGGTACTTTCACTTTGTGCTGGTCGTCTAACAACATTTAATCTACATTCTTATCAGTAAGATAAGGATTGAGCTATAATGAGTGTTTATTAAGACAGGGATAAGGAGCCAGTCAGGTCCCCAACTGATGGAAAAGACAGAAAATCCACAGGATGCTTCTAGAGCATCTCAGCTCTGTACACAAAAAACAAATTCATATTGTCAATAAAGAATATTTCCGGCCGGGGAGTAGAGGACTGTAGGACAGGAGAATACAGTCTATTGCCCCCTGTTAACAGCAATTTCAGGGGAGAGGATGACTGTAGGACAGGAGAATACAGTCTCTTGCTCCCTGTCATCAGCCATTTCAGGGGAGAGGATGACTGTAGGACAGGAGAATACAGTCTATTGCCCCTGTTATCAGCCATTTCAGGGGGGAGGATGACTGTAGGACAGGAGAATACAGTCTATTGCTCCCTGTTATAAGCCATTTCAGGGGAGAGGATGACTGTAGGCCAGTAGAATACAGTCTATTGCTCCCTGTTATCAGCCATTTCAGGGGAGAGGATGACTGTAGGACAGGAGAATACAGTCTATTGCCACCTGTTATCAGCCATTTCAGGGGAGAGGATGACTGTAGGACAGGAGAATACCGTCTATTGCCCCTTGTTATCAGCCATTTCAGAGGAGAGGATGACTGTAGGACAGGAGAATACTGTCTATTGCCCCCTGTTATCAGCCATTTCAGGGGAGAGGATGACTGTAGGACAGAAGAATACAATCTATTGCTCCCTGTTATCAGCCATTTCAGGGGAGAAGATGACTGTAGGACAGGAGAATACTGTCTATTGCCCCCTGTTATCAGCCATTTCAGGGGAGAGGATGACTGTAGGACAGGAGAATACTGTCTATTGCCCCCTGTTATCAGCCATTTCAGGGGAGAGGATGACTGTAGGACAGAAGAATACAATCTATTGTTCCCTGTTATCGGCCATCTCAGAGGATAGGATGACTGTAGGACAGGAGAATACAATCTATTGCCCCCTGTTATCAGCCATTTCAGGGGAGAGGATGACTGTAGGACAGGAGAATACTGTCAATTGCCCCTGTTATCAGCCATTTCAGGGGAGAGGATGACTGTAGGACAGGAGAATACTGTCAATTGCCCCCTGTTATCAGCCAGTTAAGGGGAGAGGATGACTGTAGGACAGGAAAATACAATCTATTGTTCCCTGTTATCAGCCATTTCAGGGGAGAGGATGACTGTAGGACAGGAGAATACAGTCTATTGCCCCCTGTTATCAGCCATTTCAGGGGAGAGGATGACTGTAGGACAGGAGAATACAATCTATTGTTCCCTGTTATCAGCCATTTCAGGGGAGAGGATGACTGTAGGACAGGAGAATACAGTCTATTGTTCCATGTTATCAGCCATTTCAGGGGAGAGAATGACTGTAGTACAGGAGAATACAATCTATTGCTTCCTGTTATCAGCCATTTCAGGGGAGGGGATGACTGTAGGACAGGAGAATACAGTCAATTGCTCCCTGTTATCAGCCATTTCAGGGGAGAGGATGACTGTAGGACAAGAGAATACAATCTATTGCCCCCTGTTATCAGCCATTTCAGGGGAGAGGATGACTGTAGTATAGTAGAATACTGTCTATTGCCCCCTGTTATCAGCCATTTCAGGGGAGAGGATGACTGTAGGACAGGAGAATTCAGTCTATTGTTCCCTGTTATCAGCCATTTCAGGGGAGAGGATGACTGTAGGACAGGAGAATACAGTCTATTGCTCCCTGTTATCAGCCATTTAAGGGGAGAGGATGACTGTAGGACAGGAGAATACAATCTATTGCTCCCTGTTATCAGTCATTTCAGGGGAGAGGATGACTGTAGGACAGGAGAATACAGTCTATTGCCCCCTGTTATCAGCCATTTCAGGGGAGAGGATGACTGTAGGACAGGAGAATATAGTCTATTGCCCGCTGTTATCAGCCATTTCAGGGGAGAGGATGACTGTAGGACAGGAGAATACAGTCTATTGCCCCCTGTTATCAGCCATTTAAGGGGAGAGGATGACTGTAGGACAGGAGAATACAATCTATTGCCCCCTGTTATCAGCCATTTCAGGAGAGGATGATTGTAGGACAGGAGAATACAGTCTATTGTCCCCTGTTATCAGCCATTTCAGGGGAGAGGATGACTGTAGGACAGGAGAATACAATCTATTGCCCCCTGTTATCAGCCATTTCAGGGAGGAGGATGATTGTAGGACAGGAGAATACAGTCTATTGCCCCCTGTTATCAGCCATTTCAGGAGAGGATGATTGTAGGACAGGAGAATACAGTCTATTGTCCCCTGTTATCAGCCATTTCAGGGGAGAGGATGACTGTAGGACAGGAGAATACAGTCTATTGCCCCCTGTTATCAGCCATTTCAGGAGAGAGGATGACTGTAGGACAGGAGAATACAATCTATTGCCACTGTTATCAGCCATTTCAGGGGAGAGGATGACTGTAGGACAGGAGAATACAATCTATTACCCCCTGTTATCAGCCATTTCAGGGGAGAGGATGACTGTAGGACAGGAGAATACAATATATTACCCCCTGTTATCAGCCATTTCAGGGGAGAGGATGACTGTAGGACAGGAGAATACAATATATTACCCCCTGTTATCAGCCATTTCAGGGGAAAGGATGACTGTAGGACAGGAAAATATAGTCTATTGCCCCTGTTATCAGCCATTTCAGGGGGGAGGATGACTGTAGGACAGGAGAATACAGTCTATTGCCCCCTGTTATCAGCCATTTCAGGGGAGAGGATGACTGTAGGACAGGAGAATACAGTCTATTGTCCCCTGTTATCAACCATTTCAGGGGGGAGGATGACTGTAGGACAGGAGAATACAGTCTATTGCCCCCTGTTATCAGCCATTTCAGGGGAGAGGATGACTGTAGGACAGGAGAATACAGTCTATTGCCCCCTGTTATCAGCCATTTCAGGGGAGAGGATGACAGTAGGACAGGAGAATACAGTCTATTGCCCCCTGTGATCAGCCATTTCAGGGGAGAGAATGACTGTAGGAAAGGAGTATACAATCTATTGCCCCCTGTTATCAGCCATTTCAGGGGAGAGGATGACTGTAGGACAGGAGAATACAGTCTATTGCCCCCTGTTATCAGCCATTTCAGGGGAGAGGATGACTGTAGGACAGGAGAATACAATCTATTGCCCCCTGTTATCAGCCATTTCAGGGGAGAGGATGACTGTAGGACAGGAGAATACAATCTATTGCCCCCTGTTATCAGCCATTTCAGGGGAGAGGATGTCACGGCTCGACGATGTTTGCTGTGACACTTTGGCCATGCATGCTTGTTGTCGCTGGCAACGTCTTGTTGTTATTGCATCCAGGGGCACTTACCTTTTAATGGCATTCTTCCTTCCCATTCTGGTAAGCATGGGGTTAAAAGGTGAGCTAGGTGGAGCTGGGTGTGTCCTCATGGCTCTTATTGTTCTGGAGTATTGAGTATGAGGTCATTTTGACTTCAGTGTCTCAAAGACTGGGCAGATGGAATAGCACCAGCTGCTCAAGACACTGAAGACAAACTGACCTCATGCTCACTACTCCAGAACAATAAGAGCCATGAGGCCACACCCAGCTCTCCTCTAAACTAGAGTTGAGCGAACACCTGGATGTTCGGGTTCGAGACTTTTGGCCGAACTTCCCGAAAAGTCAATGGGGACCCGAACTTTTGGGCACTAAAAAGGCTGTAAAATAGCCCAGGAAAGGGCTTAAAATGGCAGCAAATTGTAGGTAAACTCCTGCAAACAAATGTGGATAGGGAAATGAATTTAAATAAAATAAATAAGAATTAACCAATATCAATTGGCAACTTGTAGGAGGAGATGGAATAGGAGGTTGGGGTGGCATCAGGTTGGAATGCTATGGGAGTTGATGTTCTCATCACAGCCAAATAGGATTTATGTCTGCCTGCAGTGCCACAGGCCTCATTCACAGACTCAGGGCCATGGCACCCGCAAAGAGGAGAGCGGTCCCGTAACAGCAACACAGGCCTCAGGTCAACCTGCAATGGAACAGGACATTATCATTTATGTAGGCCCCTGACACCCAGACAATGGGGCAGTCCTTAGACAGTAAAAATAGTTAAAGGGCTTCTGTCACCCCCACTGACGAATTTTCACTAGCTGACATTAGCTACTTGCTAATGTCAGCTGAGTTCAAACATATGTTTAATATCTTTTTTTCTGTTTGCAATCTTCTTAAAAACTTACTTTTGTCATATGTAAATTAGCTTCGCTGCCAGCAAGTTGGGCGGGTACTTGCTGGTAGCCGCCGCATCTTCATGGCCTTGGAACGCCCCCTCTTCTTTTGATAGACAGGGCCAGCGCGCTCTCCTCCTCTCGCTGGCCCTGTCTGCAGCTGCAATCCCGCGCCTGCGCCGTCTCAGTCTTTAGTCGGCGCAGGCGCTCTGAGTGAAGGACGCTCGCTAGGCGCTCCGTCCTCAGTGCGCCTGCGCCCGATGGCGTCAGCGCTACACCCGGAAGAAAGACGCCGGCATCGCCTGCTCTTTACCAGGGATGCCGGCGTCTTCTCTTCCGGGTGTAGCGCTGACGTCATCGGCGCAGGCGCACTGAGGACGGAGCGCCTAAGCGAGCGTCCTTCATTCAGAGCGCCTGCGCCGACTAAAGACCGAGACAGCGCAGGCGCGGGATTGCAGCTGCAGACAGGGCCAGCGAGAGGAGAAGAGCGCGCTGGCCCTGTCTATCGAAAGAAGAGGGGGCGTTCCAAGGCCATGAAGATGCGGCGGCTACCAGCAAGTACCCGCCCAACTTGCTGGTAGCGAAGCTAATTTACATATGACAAAAGTAAGTTTTTAAGAAGATTGCAAACAGAAAAAAAGATATTAAACATATGTTTGAACTCAGCTGACATTAGCAAGTAGCTAATGTCAGCTAGTGAAAATTCGTCAGTGGGGGTGACAGAAGCCCTTTAAATATCTGCCACAAAGACAGCAAGCAAGTACGTGACAGTTAGGCCCCTGAACCTAGACAGAGGAGAGAGGTCCCATAGCAGCAAAAGAGGCATCGTGTTACCGACCAACGGAGAAGGCCACTTTTAGTTATTTAGGCCCCAGCACCCAGACAGAGGAGAGAGGTCCCAAAGCAGAGAATCAGGCTTCATGTCACCCACCAATGGAGAAGGCCACTTTCAGATATTTAGGCCCCTGGCACCCAGACGGAGGAGAGGTTCATTCAACTTTGGGTTGCCCTGCAAAAAAATTTAAAAAAAGAGGATTCAATAAAGAAGTGCCCCGGAGTACAAGAATACATGGTTGAGGGGGAGGCAGCTATAAATGTCTATTCTGAACAAGGGAGGGACAGGTCCTGTGGGATCCATGCCTGGTTCATTTTTATGAATGTCAGCTTGTCCATGTTGGCTGTGCTGAATACATGTTCAGACAAAACGCTGGCCGCCGGGCAGGCCAGGACCTCCAAGGCATAAAATGCTAGCTCTGGCCACGTGGACAATTTGGAGACCCAGAAGTTGAATGTGGCCGAACCATCAGACAGTACGTGGAGGGGTGTGCAAACGTAATGTTCAACCATGTTAGGGCTCTTTCACACTTGCGTTTTTGTTTTCCGGCATAGAGTTCCGTCGTCTGGGCTCTATGCCGGAAAAATCCTGATCAGTTTTATCCGCATGCATTCTGAAGGGAGAGAAATCCATTCAGGATGCATCAGGATGTCTTCAGTTCAGAACCGTAACGTTTTTTGGCTGGATAAGGGCCCTTTCACACTGGCGTTTTTGTTTTCCGGCATAGAGATCCGTCGTCGAGTCTCTATGCCGGAAAAATCCTGATCAGGATCATCCCCATGCATTCTGAATGGAGAGAAATCCATTCAGGATGCATCAGGATGACTTCAGTTCAGGACCGGAACGTTTTTTGGACGCAGCAAATACCGCAGCATGCTGCACTTTTTGTTCCGCTAGTAGCGTCCTGGCTGCCATAGTAACCTGAAAGCAATTCGAAGACTGATCAGGATCCTGATCAGTCTTCTAATGCTTCAGGTGACTTGCGTTCTGACGGATCCAGCGGGACGGAAGTGCCTGCCGGATCCTCAGAACGCAAGTGTGAAAAGACCCTAAAATGCCGCAGCATGCTGCGCTTTTTGCTCCGGCCAAAAATCCTGAACACTTGCCGCAAGGCCGGATCCGGAATTAATGCCCATTGAAAGGCATTAATCCGGATCTGGCCTTAAGCTAAACGTCGTTTCGGCGCATCGCCGGATCCGACGTTTAGCTTTATCTGAATGGTTAACATGGCATCCAGGACGGTAAAGTCCCGGCTGCCATGGTAAAGTGTAGTGGGGAGCAGGGGAGCAGTATACTTACAGTCCGTGCGGCTCCCGGGGCGCTCCAGAGTGACGTCAGGGCACCCCATGCGCATGGATCATGTGATCCATGCTCATGGGGCACTCTGACGTCATTCTGGAGCGCCCCGGGAGCCGCACGGACTGTAAGTATACTGCTCCCCTCTACTACTATGGCAACCAGGACTTTAATAGCGTCCTGGCTGCCATAGTAACACTGAAAGTAATTTGAAGACTGATCAGTCTTCAAATTCTTTCAGGTCACTTGCGTTGTTACGGATCCAGCGGGCATTTCTGGGGACGGAAGTGCACGCCGGATCCTAACAACGCAAGTGTGAAAGAGGCCTTAGTAAAATGCTGCCTCCTGCTAACACGTTCCATATCAGGTGGTGGTGCAGTTAGCTGTGGCGTGGAGACAAAACTTTTCCACATTTCTGCCATGCTAACCCTGCCCTCAGAGGAGCTGGCCGTGACACTGCTGCATTGGTGACCTCTTGCTCCTCCTCAGCCTTCACCTTGGGCTTCACCTGTTCCCCTGTGACATTTGGGAATGCTCTCAGGAGAGCGTCTACCAGCGTGCGCTTGTACTCGCGCATCTTCCTATCACGCTCCAGTGCAGGAAGTAAGGTGCGCACATTGTCTTTGTACCGGGGATCCAGCAGGGTGGCAACCCAGTAGTCCCCACACGTTAAAATGTGGGCAACTCTGCTGTTGTTGCGCAGGTACTGCAGCATGTAGTCGCTCATGTGTGCCAGGCTGCCCAGAAGTAAGGACAAGCTGTCCTCTGTGGGAGGCGTATCGTCATCGTCCTCCGTATCCCCCCAGCCACGCACCAGTGATGGGCCTGAGCTGTGTCGGGTGCCACCCCACTGTGAACCTGCTTCATCCTCATCCTCCTCCACCTCCTCCTCATCCTCCTCGTCCTCCAGTAGTGGGCCCTGGCTGGCCACATTTGTACCTGGCCTCTGCTTTTGCCAAAAACCTCCCTCTGAGCCACTTCTAAGAGACTGGCCTGAAAGTGCTAAAAATGACCCCTCATCCTCCTCCTCCTCCTGGGCCACCTCCTCTTCCATCATCGCCCTAAGCGTTTTTTCTAGGAGACATAGAAGTGGAATTGTAACGCTGATAAGGGTGTCATCGCCACTGGCCATGTTAGTTGGGTACTCGAAACAGCGCAACAGGGCACACAGGCCCAGTCATTGGTGGTGAAGTGGTGCTATTCCGCAGTGCGACTGACGCGTGCGTGCTGCAGCTGAAACTCCACTATGGCCTGCTGCTGCTCGCACAGTCTCTCCAGCATGTGCAAGGTGGAGTTCCACATGGTGGGCATGTCGCATATGAGGCGGTGAGCGGGAAGGCCGAAGTTCAGTTGTAGCGCAGACAGGCGAGCAGCGGCAGGATGTGAACGCCGGAAGCGCGCACAGACGGTCCGCACTTTATGCAGCAGCTCTGACATGTCAGGGTAGTTGTGAATGAACTTCTGCACCACCATATTCAGCACATGCGCCAGGCAAGGGATGTGCGTCAAACCGGCTAGTCCCAGAGCTGCGACGAGATTTCGCCCATTATGGCACACCACCAGGACGGGATTAAAGCCGACTGGCAGAAACCACTCGTCGGTCTGTTGTTCAATACCCCGCCACAACTCCTGCGCAGTGTGGGGCCTGTCCCCCAAACATATGAGTTTCAGAATGGCCTGCTGACGTTTACCCCGGGCTGTGCTGAAGTTGGTGGTGAAGGTGTGCGGCTGACCGGATGAGCTGGTGGAAGAAGAGGAGGAGGAAGCCGAGTAGGAGGAGGAGGCTACAGGAGGCAAAGAATGATGCCCTGCGATCCTTGGCGGCGGAAGGATGTGCGCCAAAGAACTCTCCGCCTGGGGCCCAGCCGCCACTACATTTACCCAGTGTGCAGTTAGGGAAATATAGCATCCCTGGCCGTGCTTACTGGTCCACGTATCTTTGGTTAGATGGACCTTGCCACAGATGGCGTTGCGCAGTGCAGACTTGATTTTATCGGATACTTGGTTGTGCAGGGAAGGCACAGCTGTCTTGGAGAAGTAGTGGCGGCTGGGAACCACATACTGGGGGACAGCCATGGCCATCAGCTGTTTGAAGCTGTCTGTGTCCACCAGCCTGAATGACAGCATTTCAAAGGCCAGTAGTTTAGAAATGCTGGCATTCAGGCCCAGGGCTCGAGGGTGGCTAGGTGGGAATTTACGCTTTCTCTCCAAGGTTTGTGAGATGGAGAGCTGAACGCTGCCGTGTGACATGGTGGAGATGCTTGGTGACGCAGATGGTGTTGTCGATGGCACATCCTCTGTTTGGTGGGCGGCAGGTGCCAACGTTCTTCCCGAGGCCGAGGAAGAGGCCGAGGCAGCAGCAGAAGAGGGAGCAGGGGGAGCCCGAGTGAGTTCCTTGCTTTTAAGGTGTTTACTCCACTGCAGTTCATGCTTTGCATGTAGATGCCTGGTCATGCAGGTTGTGCTAAGGTTCAGAACGTTAATGCCTCGCTTCAGGCTCTGATGGCACAGCGTGCAAACCACTCAAGTCTTGTCGTCAGCACATTGTTTAAAGAAGTGCCATGCCAGGGAACTCCTTGAAGCTGCCTTTGGGGTGCTCGGTCCCTGGTGGCGGTGGCCAGTAGCAGGCGAACTCTCTTGGCGGCGGCTGTTCTGCTTTTGCCCCCTGCTCCCTCTTTTGCTACGCTGTTGGCTCGGTATCACCACTGCCTCTTCCTCTGAACTGTGAAAGTCAGTGGCACGATCTTCATTCCATGTGGTGTCTAGGACCTCATCGTCCCCTGCATCGTCTTCCACACAGTCTTCCTCGCTGACCTCCTGTTCGGTCTGCACACTGCAGAAAGACGCAGCAGTTGGCACCTGTGTTTCGTCATCATCAGAGACGTGCGGACTCCGATGAGGTGGTATTCCCATGTCCTCATCAGGAAACATCAGTGGTTGTGCATCAGTGCATTCTATGTCTTCCACCACTGGGGAAGGGCTCGGTGGATTCCCTAGGGAAACCCTGCCAGCAGAGTCTTCAAACAGCATAAGAGACGGCTGCATAACTTGAGGCTCTGACAGTTTCCCTGATATGCATGGGGGTGATGTGACAGACTGATGGGCTTGGTTTTCAGGTGCCACCTGTGCCCTTTCTGCAAAAGACTGGGTGGGAGATAATGTTGTGAACGAGCTGGATCCACTGTCGGCCACCCAATTGACTAGCACCTGTACCTGCTCAGGCCTTACCATCCTTAGAACGGCATTGGGCCCCACCAACTATCGCTGTAAATTCTGGCGGGTACTGGAACCTGAGGTAGGTGGTTCACTAGGACGTGTGGCTGTGGCAGAATGGCCACATCCTCTCCCAGCACCAGAGGGTACACTAACAACACCACGACCGCGTCCCTTACTAGATGTTTTCCTCATTGTTACCGTTCACCAAGCACCACAATAAGGAAAAAAATTATCTGGCCCAATGTATTGATTTCAAATTCAGGGCATTTTTACAGGCACCTAACACTATCTGCCTATTTATTTATGTAGCGTATTACACTAATCCAGGCACAGCAGTAACCACTGATTTAGGGGAAAATCAATTGTAGGCCTAGTATTTAGGCCCTGGATGAAAGGTATCCTTTTATGGACAGATTTACACATGGAGATGCACAGTAACGTGTGAAAAAATATATAGGATTATGCCTTCAGCAATTGTATTTTAACACTTACTGTAATATACCCTTTAACGGAAAGAAATACACTTGGAGATGCACGCTGAGTGTAATATTCCCTTCTACGTAGTGATGAGCGGCAGGTGCCATATTCGATTTCGACGAAATTCGCGAATATTCGAATGAATATTCGTTTCATATTCGTCGAAATCGAATATTCGTCATTTTTTCTAGTTATCGCGATTAACATGCGATTTAAATAATCGCATATTGCGATTTGTACTTAAGGCTACTTTCCTATTGGTTTCATATCTAGAATTAGCGAGGATGACGAATATGACGAATGTATTCGTCTATTCCTCAAAACGAAGATAACGAAGTATTCTACATCTTCGTTTTAGCTACCTATTCGTCAACCTCGCTAATTCTAGCAATCAAATAGGAAGGTTGACTATAGAGACAGCTGTGTTTAATTCGCTATGCGATTTTTTTTTTTTTTAATAAATAGAATAATTATAATAATTATATCAAGTAATATAATTATTCTATTAAAAAAAAAAAAAATCGCATAGCGAATTTAACACAGCTGTCTCTATAGTCAACCTTCCTATTTGATTGCTAGAATTAGCGAGGTTGACGAATAGGTTGCTAAAACGAAGATGTAGAATACTGCTATCTTCGTTTTGAGGAATATGACGAATACATTCGTCATATTCGCTATTCGCTAATTCTACCAAGCCAACCATAACTTCTGTGCTCATGGAGCGTCCCCATCACCATGGGAACGTCTCCATATACTAAAATGTACTGTCGGATTTGAGGAATTACGTTGAAATCGCAATGCGATTAATTCAAGTTATATTAATCGCATTGCGATTTCAACTTAGAGCTGGGTTTATAATGGGTCAGCTTGCTAGAATGAACGAAGTTAACGAATATGGAATATAGCAGCACTGCTAAGTTGAATTCGCAATGCGATTAATTTAACTTGAAGTAATCGCATTGCGATTTCAACTTAGCACTGCTTTCTTACATAGGCTAGAATTAACGAATATGGAATATAGCACTAGCAGTGCCAAGTTGAAATCGCAATGCGATTACTTCAAGTTAAATTAATCGCATTGCGAATTCAACTTAGCAGTGCTGCTATATTCCATATTCGTTAACTTCGTTCATTCTAGCAAGCTGACCCATTATAAACTCAGCTCTAAGTTGAAATCGCAATGCGATTAATATAACTTGAATTAATCGCATTGCGATTTCAACGTAATTCCTCAAATCCGACAGTACATTTTAGTATATGGAGATTCTCCCATGGATGGGGACGCTCCATGAGCACGGAAGTCGGCAGAAGCGGCAATGGGCACTGACTAGAGCAGCCAGGAAGCCAGGAATCCTCAGGACAGGTAAGAACTACTGTTGGGAAGAGGGAAAGAAAAAAATATAACTAAAAAAAAAAAAAAAAAAAACGAATATTCGAAATAGCGAATTTATAGCGCTATATTCGAAATATTCGCGAATTAGCGAAGTGCCGATATTCGCTAAAAAAATTCGCTTTTCGAATATTCGCGCTCAACACTACTTCTACGGACAGATTTACACTTGGCCTGCAACAGCTGGGATACCAGATTCAGGGTATTGCTATTTTGGCAATTGAATTTCACCCCAGAAAATAATCTATCCTTTTCCGGAGAGCAGACAGTATTATACTTGTCTAGCCACAGCTGGAACACCAGATTTAGGGGATTGGTATTTTGGCAATTGAATTTAACCCCTCAATAAAATATAGAAATTTCTATCCTGAGTTTCTAGAGGTGACAATTAGCACAGCCAAGCCCCTGATGTAGGATATAGCAAAAAAAAAACTAGTATTGATGGATTGATGGACTTGGTGGCAGCTTGTTCTGGTGCACCACAAGACACAAAATGGCCGCCGATCAAAGTGACAGAAAAACGCTCTGTGCAGCCTTAAAACCAGTGAGCAATTAACTAGCAGAAGTTGAATGATTCACAGCTGTAGATCGATCCGTTCATTAGGTGCTGTTGCTGACTTTTCCCTGCCTAATCTCGCCCTCACAGAAGCTGCGTCCTCTCCCTACACTAATCAGAGCAGTGTGACGTGCGGCGCTACGTGACTCCAGCTTAAATAGAGGCTGGGTCACATGCTGCACTTGGCCAATCACAGCCATGCCATTAGTAGGCATGGCTGTGATGACTTCTTAGGGCAAGAGGTAAAACGCTAGCTGATTGGCTTCTGTGCAGCCCTTCAGAAAGCGGGAAGAAATCGCCAAACAACGGACCCGAACCCGAACATTTTTGAAAATGTTCGGGTCTGGGTCCGTGTCCCGAACACCCCAAAATTCCTTAAAAACCTGAACTATACAGTTAGGGTTCGCTCATCCGTACTCTTAACCCCATGCTTACCAGAATGGGAAGGAAGTCTGCATTAAATTGGAAGTGCCCGCGTATGCAACAACAAAACGTTACCACCGACAACAAGCATGCGTGGCCAAAGTGTCACAACAAACATCACCAAGCCGTGACAGAGGATGACTTTAGGACCGGAGAATACAATCTATTGCTCCCTGTTATCGGCCATTTCAGGGGAGAGGATGACTGTAGGACAGGAGAATACAGGTTATTGCTCCCTGTTATCAGCCATTTCAGGGGAGAGGATGACTGTAGGACAGGAGAATACAATCTATTGCCCCCTGTTATCAGCCATTTCAGGGGAGAGGATGACTGTAGGACAGGAGAATACAGTCTATTGCCCCCTGTTATCAGCCATTTCAGGGGAGAGAATGACTGTAGGACAGGAGAATACAATCTATTGCTCCCTGTTATAAGCCATTTCAGGGGAGAGGATGACTGTAGGACAGGAGAATACAGTCTATTGCCCTTGTTATCAGCCATTTCAGACGGGGAGAGGATGACTGTAGGACAGGAGAATACAGTCTATTGCCCCCTGTTATCAGCCATTTCAGGGGAGAGGATGACTGTAGGACAGGAGAATACAGTCTATTGCCCCCTGTTATCAGCCATTTCAATAGAGAGGATGACTGTAGGATAGGAGAATACAGTCTATTGCCCCCTGTTATCAGCCATTTCAGGGGAGAGGATGTCTGTAGGACAGGAGAATACAGACTATTGCCCCCTGTTATCAGCCATTTCAGGGGAGAGGATGACTGTAGGATAGGAGAATACAGTCTATTGCCCCCTGTTATCAGCCATTTCAGAGGAGAGGATGACTGTAGGACAGGAGAATACAGTCTATTGATCCCTGTTATCAGCCAGTTCAGGGGAGAGGATGGCTGTAGGACAGGAGAATACAGTCTATTGCCCCCTGTTATCAGCCATTTCAGGGGAGAGGATGACTGTAGGACAGGAGAATACAATCTATTGCCCCCTTTTTTTCAGCCATTTCAGGGAAGAGGATGACTGTAGGAAAGGAGAATACAGTCTATTGCCCCTGTTATCAGCCATTTCAGGCGGGGAGAGGATGACTGTAGGACAGGAGAATACAGTCTATTGCCCCCTGTTATCAGCCATTTCAGGGGAGAGGATGACTGTAGGACAGGAGAATACAGTCTATTGCCCCCTGTTATCAGCCATTTCAGGGGAGAGGATGACTGTAGGATAGGAGAATACATTCTATTGCCCACTGTTATCAGCCATTTCAGGGGAGAGGATGACTGTAGGACAGGAGAATACAGTCTATTGCCTTCTGTTATCAGCCATTTCAGGGGAGAGGATGACTGTAGGACAGAAGAATACAATCTATTGCCCCCTGTTATCAGACATTTCAGGCGGGGGGAGGATGACTGTAGGACAAGGGAATACAGTCTATTGCTCCCTGTTATCAACCATTTCAGGGGAGAGGATGACTGTAGGACAGGAGAATACAATCTATTGCCCCATGTTATCAGCCATTTCAGGGGAGAGGATGACTGTAGGACAGGAGAATACAGTCTATTGCTCCCTGTTATCAGCCATTTCAGGGGAGAGGATGACTGTAAGACAGGAGAATACAATCTATTGCTCCCTGTTATCAGCCACTTCAGGGGAGAGGATGACTGTAGGACAGGAGAATACAGTCTATTGCCCCTGTTATCAGCCATTTCAGGGGGGAGGATGACTGTAGGACAGGAGAATACAATCTATTGCCCACTGTTATCAGCCATTTCAGGGGAGAGGATGACTGTAGGACAGGAGAATACAGTCTATTGCCCCCTGTTATCAGACATTTCAGGGGAGAGGATGACTGTAGGACAGGAGAATACAGTCTTTTGTCCCCTGTGATCAGCCATTCCAGGGGAGAGGATGACTGTAGGACAGGAGAATACAGTATATTGCTCCCTGTTATCAGCCATTTCAGGGGAGAGGATGACTGTAGGACAGGAGAATACAGTCTATTGCCCCCTGTTATCAGCCATTTCAGGGGGGAGGATGACTGTAGGACAGGAGAATACAGTCTATTGCCTCCTGTTATCAGCCATTTCAGGGGAGAGGATGACTGTAGGAGAGAAGAATACAGTCTATTGCCCCCTGTTATCAGCCATTTCAGGGGACAGGATGACTGTTGGACAGGAGAATATAGTCTATTGCCCCCTGTTATCAACCATTTCAGGGAAGAGGATGACTGTAGGACAGGAAAATACAGTCTATTGCCCACTGTTATCAGCCATTTCAGGGGAGAGGATGACTGTAGGACAGGAGAATACAATCTATAGCTCCATGTTATCAGCCATTTCAGGGTAGAGGATGACTGTAGGACAGGAGAATACAGTCTATTGCTCCCTGTTATCAACCATTTCAGGGTAGAGGATGACTGTAGGACAGGAGAATACAGTCTATAGCTCCCTGTTATCAGCCATTTCAGTGGAGAGGATGACTGTAGGACAGGAGAATACAATCTATAGCTCCATGTTATCAGCCATTTCTGGGGGGAAGATGACTGTAGGACAGGATAATACAGTCTATTGCTCCATGTTATCAGCCATTTCCGGGGAGAGGATGACTGTAGGACAGGAGAATACAGTCTATTGCTCCGTGTTATCAGCCATTTCAGGGGAGAGGATGACTGTAGGACAGGAGAATACAGTCTATTGCTCCCTGTTATCAGCCATTTTAGGGGAGAGGATGACTGTAGGTCTGGAGAATACAGTCTATTGCTCCGTGTTATCAGCCATTTCAGGGGAGAGGATGACTGTAGGACAGGAGAATACAATCTATAGCTCCATGTTATCAGCCATTTCAGGGGAGAGGATGACTGTAGGACAGGAGAATACAGTCTATTGCTCCCTGTTATCAGCCATTTCAGTGGAGAGGATGACTGTAGGACAGGAGAATACAGTCTATTACTCCCTGTTATCAGCCATTTCAGGGGAGAGGATGACTGTAGGTCTGGAGAATACAGTCTATTGCTCCCTGTTATCAGCCATTTCAGGGGAGAGGATGACTGTAGGACAGGAGAATACAGTCTATTGCCCCCTGTTATCAGCCATTTCAGGGGAGAGGATGACTGTAGGACAGGAGAATACAATCCATTGCTCCCTGTTATCAGCCATTTCAGGAGGAGGATGACTGTAGGACAGGAGAATACAGTCTATTGCTCCCTGTTATCAGCCATTTCAGGACAGAGGATGACTGTAGGACAGGAGAATACAGTCTATTGCCCCCTGTTATCAGCCATTTCAGTGGAGAGGATGACTGTAGGACAGGAGAATACAATCTATTGCTCCCTGTTATCAGCCATTTCAGGGGGAGGATGACTGTAGGACAGGAGAATACAGTCTATTGCCCCCTGTTATCAGCCATTTCAGTGGAGAGGATGACTGTAGGACAGGAGAATACAATCTATTGCTCCCTGTTATCAGCCATATCAGGGGAGAGGATGACTGTAGGACAGGAGAATACAGTCTATTGCCCCCTGTTATCAGCCATTTCAGGGGAGAGGATGACTGTAGGACAGGAGAATACAGTCTATTGCTCCCTGTTATCAGCCATTTCAGGGGAGAGGATAACTGTAGGACAGGAGAATACAGTCTATTGCCCCCTGTTATCAGCCATGTCAGGGAAGAGGATGACTGTAGGACAGGAGAATACAGTCTATTGCTCCCTGTTATCAGCCATTTCAGGGGAGAGGATGACTGTAGGACAGGAGAATACAGTCTATTGCTCCCTGTTATCAGCCATTTCAGGGGAGAGGATGACTGTAGGACAGGAGAATACAGTCTATTGCTCCCTGTTATCAGCTAAGATTTAAAAACAAAATTCAAAATTGTAGGAATTACACACTCCCCCCCCCCCCCCATGAATTGGTCATTATACTGTAGATAATAGGGTTATGATGTCATCTGCAGCAGAGCATTTCACCAATTTATGTTATAGACAACTACTGATCCGGAGATATATTATACTTCAGTCACACCCAAAGCTGCATCCACAATTGCATTGCATTCTACAAGTCTTGGCAGATTCCTGTCTTACTTCAAGGTCAGTATATAGGTTGTAACTGGGCCTCCCAAATAATACAGAGCACATGTGGACAGTGTTCACACTGTGCAGTATTCTGGTGTAGATATACTAGACAACATGTTGCAGCAGAAGAACTGATAGGGGGCAACCCAACAACGCAGCTCTGATAGTGACTGCAGCTCTGATAGTGACTGGAGCATAACATGTCTGTCCTTATAACATTATAACATTTATTACATTCAGTGACTAGTATCGACTAGTAATATTCTCCTCCATTTTTGTGTCTCTTCTTCCTCAAGAATGAATCTCCTGTCCTCTCTGGTTCTGTTCGGATCCCTGGCTCTGACTCTGGGGTGCAGTGGTCCTGATCCAGGAGGTGAGATGTTAACTATTGGCAGAGCTATAATATGCCTGGTCTGGATTATAACATCGGCAGAGGGATTATATGCCCTGGAGCCATACTCTATGTGGGGTCTCCAGCACCCTGCACCCAACAAGACCTGATCATGGTGTCGGCAGTGCTATTTTAAAGCAACTATATGGGGTCATTATTTGGACACTGTGCACAGGCCACAGACACTCCTTCTCTTTGTAGTCTTGGCTTTATCAGTATGGTGGCTCCTTTGAACCCCAGGCTGGTACCAACTGCCATGAGTAGCAGCACTTCAAGGCCAGCTGGTAGGTATGTGGCAGAAACTGCTCTAACCCAGCTTCTTGACCCCAAAAAAAAAAAATCAAAAAAAAAATCTGTACTTCAGAAAAAAAGTTAAAAATGTACACTCTAAGTAACTCCAGGATACCTTCGAAAATAATAGAAATTCACTTAGACCATTCCCCCAATGAACAGAGCAGCCACCCTGTGTCATTACACTGACCTACTGCACATTTGGTAGACTGGTGACCTATAGAATACTGAGGGTAATGGTACATCAGAAAGCTGATGGATAGCTCCTCCACCATAGTGTTCCACAGTATCCTGCTGGGAGTATCACTGCTGCCACAAAGCCTGGTGCCGGTAAATCATTAGCACTATGGAAAAGCATCCCTGAGCAGGACAACAAAGAACATCAGGACTCACAACTCAGCCACATATTACTGAAATCTCCTCTTCTCTTCTTTCCTTAGCCCCAAATATAGCAAGAAATGGAGAAGCCTCCCAGGATTCCGATTGGGCAGATGCATCAATCGCTGCAAAGGCCATAGATGGTAACACAGAGTCAAATTACTTTAAACGGTCCTGCAGTCACACCAGTGCAAGAAGCCGTCCCTGGTGGAAGGTGGACCTTAAACAGAACTACATGATATCACATGTCATCCTAACAAACCGTGGGGACTGCTGTAAGGAGCGGCTGCTGGGAGCCGAGGTCAGAATCGGGAACAACCCTGACAACAACAACCCAGTGTAAGTTTGTTTTAGACAAAATATGCTCACTTTGAAATCATCAAGAACAGGCAACCAGAAAGTCCCATCCTGTGTTTCTCCACAATGTCCCATCCTGTGTTCCTCCCCAATATCCCATCTTGTGTTCCTCCACAATGTCCCATCCTGTGTTTCTCCACAATGTCCCATCTTGTGTTTCTCCACAATGTCCCTGTCACGACCGCTATCCCAGCAGCAGTCGTGTCGCACCAGACGGAGGGGGAGGGGGACCCTTATCTACGGATGGGAAATAGAACGGCCACCCCTGACAAACCCTACGCTGGCATCTGTCTGCCCTGATACCCTAGACGGGGTGTGAACCCGTGCGGCGAGCAGGATGCCTAAACCCTGAGTGACCCTTAGAAGACTAGACTGGGGAAAGGCAGATGGGAGCACTAGTCACCATCACTCATGTCTAGGAGAACAACAGGGGAAGACAGTAACAAACAAACAATATCCAGCAGAGATAGACTTATCCAGTCACGAGCAGAGAAGATGATCCCAACAACGACAGTCCACGCCAGACACGAGCACCACAGCAATACCGTCAAACGATCTCCTTCAAAGGTCAGAATAGCACTGGAAGTAAGGACTATATCTGGCAATGACTGCAAGTGAAACTGAAACTAATATAGTAGCTGGGAGTGGCAGACAGCACTCACCTGAGAAGAATGCCTACCAACTCCCAGTCAGGACAAAAAGGTTCACAAGGCAAAACCTGGATGACATACCCTGAACCACGGAGCAAACTCACAAGCTATCGCGAGTAGCAAGTCGCTGCGACCTTCTCTTCCCAGACCTATCTGGATCAGTCACAGTCGTGACAGTACCCCCTTTCTACGAGGGGCCACCGGACCCTCAAGACCAGGCCTCTCCGGGTGGGACCTATGAAAGGCCCGAATGAGTCTGTCCGCCTTTATCTCTGATGCTGGCACCCACATTCTCTCTTCGAACCATAACCTTTCCAGTGCACCAGGTACTGAAGAGAGCGGCGAACATATCGTGAATCAACAATCTTTTCTACCTGAAACTCAAGACTGCCATCAACAACCACCGGTGGAGGCGGTAGTGGCAATGGTTCAGGAGGTTCTACATATCTCTTAAGCAGAGATCTGTGGAAGACATTATGGATCCTTAGAGTCTGAGGCAGCTCCAGACGAAAAGCCACCGGGTTAATGATCTTAATTACCCTATAAGGACCAATAAATCTCGGACCTAATTTCCATGAGGGAACCTTCAACTTGATATTTCTGGTAGACAACCACACCAAGTCATTCACCCCAAGGTCCGGACCTTCAGAGCGCTTCTTATCAGCCACACGCTTGTATCTGCCACCAATTCTCTTCAAACTTTCTTGCACACTCTGCCACACTGATGAAAGTGAAGACGCAAATCGTTCCTCCTCGGGAATCCCAGACGGCCCCCTCACTAAACGTACAAAACTGAGGATGGAAACCATACGCACCAAAAAATGGTGACTTATCGGTGGATTCTTGACGACGATTATTAATGGCAAACTCGGCTAACGGTAAATAAGATGACCATTCCTCCTGATTTTCGGAAACAAAGCATCTCAAATATGTCTCTAAGTTTTGATTGGTACGTTCAGTCTGACCGTTGGACTGTGGATGGAAAGATGAAGAAAACGACAGATGAACCCCTAAACGAGAACAAAAAGCTTTCCAAAATTTAGAAACAAATTGGGTACCACGATCCGAAACAATATCGGAAGGGACCCCGTGAAGCTTCACGATGTGGTCAATAAAAACCTGAGCCAGTGTGTTAGCATTAGGCAAAGCGGTCAGAGCAATAAAGTGCACCATTTTACTGAATCTGTCAACAACAACAAGAATAACAGTCTTCCCTGCTGATACTGGTAGATCAGTAATGAAATCCATTGATAGGTGCGTCCAAGGCCTGTTGGGGATGGCCAGAGGTAAAAGACGCCCTGCCGGACGAGTATGATCCACCTTAGAACGAGCACAGGTAGGACATGCAGACACAAAATTCAACACCTCCTGGCGCCACTTAGGCCACCAGAACCGACGAGACACTAATTCAGAGGTTGCCTTACTACCTGGGTGTCCTGCCAGTGCGGAGTTATGGTGTTCCTTTAGTATCTCCAGGCGTAAATTTTCTGGCACAAACAGTTTATCCGAGGGGCAGGAGTCCGGGCGTCCCCTGAGCTTCCAACACCCTCCCTCTAAACCTGAGTGTAATGCAGAGACCACCACCCCTTTTGCAAAATAGGCTCTGGAACATCATCATCACCCCCTCCAGGAAAACTTCGAGACAATGCATCCGCCTTAGTATTTTTGCCCCGGGCGATAGGTTATTACAAAATTAAACCTAGTAAAAACAACGACCACCGAGCCTGTCTAGGGGTGAGACGCTTAGCAGACTCCAGATATACTAAGTTCTTGTGATCGGTAATCACTGTGACGGGATGAACCGCCCCCTCCAAAAAATGACGCCACTCCTCTAAGGCCAACTTAATAGCCAAAAGTTCCCTGTTGCCAATGTCATAGTTCCTTTCTGCAGTAGACAATTTCTTCGAAAAGAAAGCACACGGACGCCATTCACCAGGGACGGGCCCTGAGATAGTACCGCTCCCACCCCCACCTCAGATGCGTCAACCTCTACAATAAAAGGAAGCGAGACATCTGGCTGTACGAGAATAGGAGCCGAGGTGAATCTTTCCTTCAGAGATGTAAAGGCAGTTTTGGCTGCATGTGACCATTTGGAAAAATCGGATCCCTTTCGGGTCATGTCCGTCAGTGGTTTGACCACCAAGGAATAGTTCTTTATAAACTTCCTATAAAAATTGGCAAACCCCAGGAAGCGTTGCAATGCCTTCAGGTTCTCAGGCAGATCCCAGTCCATAATTGCCCGGACTTTCTCTGGATCCATGCGGAAACCTGAATCTGACAACACATACCCCAGAAATGGCAGTTCTTTTACGGCGAACACACATTTCTCTAATTTAGCAAACAATTTGTTGGCCCTTAATATCTGCAGCACTTGTCTCACATGGATCTTATGTGTATCCAGATCCGGAGAATAGACCAGGATGTCATCAAGATATATCACAACAAATCTCCCGATAAGGTGACTAAAAATATCGTTGACAAAATGTTGGAACACCGCAGGCGCATTAGTAAGACCAAATGGCATGACCAGATTTTCATAATGCCCTTCCGGAGTATTAAAGCCGTCTTCCACTCATCCCCCTCTTTGATGCGAACCAGGTTATAGGCTCCTCTGAGATCCATTTTGGAGAACCATTTAGCACCAGCAACCTGATTAAAGAGGTCGGGAATGAGAGGAAGAGGATAGGGATCTCGGATAGTTATCCGGTTTAATTCCCGGAAATCCAGGCAAGGACGCAGGCCCCCATCTTTCTTTTTAACGAAAAAGAACCCTGCAGCCACGGGTGAAGAAGAGGGTCTGATGTGTCCCTTAGCCAAACTTTCCGAAATATAATCTTTCATAGCCTTCCTCTCCGGGCCAGAAAGATTGTATAACCGGGTTTTAGGTAGTTTTGCCCCAGGTAACAGATTAATTGGGCAATCATATGGACGATGAGGTGGTAACCCCTGACAACCCTTCTCAGAGAACACATCCATAAAATCTGACAGAAAGGAAGGTAGAGATGTTACAGAGAGTGTTGAGCACCTACTACTCAAGCAGTTGTCCTTACAATGTTCACTCCACTCCACAATCTCCCGGCCTGCCAATCCACCATGGGATTGTGAGTCACCAGCCAGGGAAGCCCCAAAACCATAGGAGCCGGAAGACCGTCCAGGACATAACAAGAGATATGCTCTTTATGGAGGTCCCCTACCTGCAGATGGATATTATGGACGATCTGAGTTAACTCTCTCTGAGTAAGAGGGGAGGAGTCGATGGCAAAAACAGGAATAGTTCTGCATACCGGTTCCGGAGTAAAACCCAGAGCCTGAGCAAACCGTGAATCCACCAAATTGACCCCCGCCCCACTGTCCAAAAAGACGGAACAGATCTCAGTCTTATTGCCCGCCACAACGGTAGCGGACAACAAAAACTGAGACATGCGTATGGAGGAAACAAATACGCCCAGACTGTTATCCTCCGCACAGTCTGGGGACTCTAGTTTTCCGGCGGTCTCCTTAGTTTGTGATCTCTTGGGTTCTGAGGGACATACCTTTACAAAATGACCCCTCCCCACAACGAAAACAAACCTCTGACCTATGGCGGACCTTAGGAGGATTCACCCGTCTAGTGGCGCCCCCTATTTGCATTGGTTCAACTGGATCACAACAAACCGACCCCTGCCCTATAGAGGCCTCTGTAGAATTTAATAGTCTCTCCCTGAGTCGTCTGTCGATTCTTATGGACAGAGACATAGCAGCCTCCAGAGACCCAGGGACCTCGTATACAGCCAGCGCGTCTTTTAATTTTTCAGACAACCCCTGGCAGAACTGACTCCTAAGGGCCGAGTCGTTCCATAATGTATCCGTAGCCCACCTACGGAATTCAGAACAATATAGTTCAGCTGACCGGTTCTCCTGCCGAAGTCTACGTAGCTTAGACTCAGCCAGTGAGACCCTGTCCGGGTCATCATACACGAGACCCAAGGCTTCAAAAACTCCTCCACTGATCGTAAGGCCGGAGAGTCAGATGGTAAGGAGAAAGCCCAAGCCTGCGGATCTCCTTGCAGGAGAGAAATTACAATGCCCACCCGTTGTTCCTCACCGCCGGAGGATCTAGGGCGTAACCTGAAGAACAATTTACAAGCTTCTCTGAAGGTTACAAATTGGTCTCTCCCTCCTGAGAACCTATCAGGAAAAGCCACTTTTGGCTCAGGAGTACCTTGGTCTCCCATAGCAACGGTGGAACCCAAGGATTGCTGCTGCTGCTGCTGTACTGTTGCTTTTAATCCTGCCACTTCAAGGGATAACCCCTGTAATTGTTTCTCCAAAACCGTAACCGGATCCATAGTGGAACAGAAGAATACAAAGCAAAACAGCAGGCAACAAAAAAAAAAAAAAAAAAGGAAATGTCACTTTTTTTTTTTTTTTTTTTAAAAGGCCAGATACACTGTCACGACCGCTATCCCAGCAGCGGTCGTGTCGCACCAGACGGAGGGGAAGGGGGACCCTTATCTACGGATGGGAAATAGAACGGCCACCCCTGACAAACCCTACGCTGGCATCTGTCTGCCCTGATACCCTAGACGGGGTGTGAACCCGTGCGGCGAGCAGTATGCCTAAACCCTGAGTGACCCTTAGAAGACTAGACTGGGGAAAGGCAGATGGGAGCACTAGTCACCATCACTCATGTCTAGGAGAACAACAGGGGAAGACAGCAACAAACAAACAATCTCCAGCAGAGATAGACTTATCCAGTCACGAGCAGAGAAGATGATCCCAATAACGACAGTCCACGCCAGACAAGAGCTCCACAGCAATACCGTCAAACGATCTCCTTCAAAGGTCAGAATAGCACTGGAAGTAAGGACTATATCTGGCAATGACTGCAAGTGAAACTGAAACTAATATAGTAGCTGGGAGTGGCAGACAGCACTCACCTGAGAAGAATGCCTACCAACTCCCAGTCAGGACAAAAAGGTTCACAAGGCAAAACCCGGATGACATACCCTGAACCATGAAGCAAACTCACAAGCTATCGCGAGTAGCAAGTCGCTGCGACCTTCTCTTCCCAGACCTATTTGGATCAGTCACAGTCGTGACAGACAGTCCACGCCAGACAAGAGCTCCACAGCAATACCGTCAAACGATCTCTTTCAAAGGTTAGAATAGCACTGGAAGTAAGGACTATATCTGGCAATGACTGCAAGTGAAACTGAAACTAATATAGTAGCTGGGAGTGGCAGACAGCACTCACCTGAGAAGAATGCCTACAAACTCCCAGTCAGGACAAAAAGGTTCACAAGGCAAAACCCAGATGACATACCCTGAACCATGAAGCAAACTCACAAGCTATCGCGAGTAGCAAGTCGCTGCGACCTTCTCCTCCCAGACCTGTCTGGATCAGTCACAGTCGTGACAGTACCCCCCTTTCTACGAGGGGCCACCAGACCCTCAAGACCAGGCCTCTCCGGATGGGACCTATGAAAAGCCTGAATAAGTCTGTCCGTTTTTATCTCTGATGCTGGCACCCACATTCTCTCTTCGGAACCATAATCTCTCCAGTGCACCAGGTACTGAAGAGAGCGGCGAACATATCGTGAATCAACAATCTTTTCTACCTGAAACTCAAGACTGCCATCAACAACCACCGGTGGAGGCGGTAGTGGCAATGGTTCAGGAGGTTCTACATATCTCTTAAGCAGAGATCTGTGGAAGACATTATGGATCCTTAGAGTCTGAGGTAGCTCCAGACGAAAAGCCACCGGGTTAATGATCTTAATTACCCTATAAGTAAGGACCAATAAATCTCGGACCTAATTTCCACGAGGGAACCTTCAACTTGATATTTCTGGTAGACAACCACACCAAGTCATTCACCCCAAGGTCCGGACCTTCAGAGCACTTCTTATCAGCCACACGTTTGTATCTACCACCAATTCTCTTCAAACTTTCTTGCACACTCTGCCACACTGATAAAAGTGAAGACGCAAATCGTTCCTCCTCGGGAATCCCAGACGGCCCCCCTCACTAAACGTACAAAACTGAGGATGGAAACCATACGCACCAAAAAATGGTGACTTATCGGTGGATTCTTGACGACGATTATTAATGGCAAACTCGGCTAACGGTAAATAAGATGACCATTCCTCCTGATTTTCGGAAACAAAGCATCTCAAATATGTCTCTAGGTTTTGATTGGTACGTTCAGTCTGACAGTTGGACTGTGGATGGAATGATGAAGAAAACGACAGATGAACCCCTAAACGAGAACAAAAAGCTTTCCAAAATTTAGAAACAAATTGGGTACCACGATCCGAAACAATATCGGAAGGGACGCCATGAAGCTTCACGATGTGGTCAATAAAAACCTGAGCCAGTGTGTTCAACACCTCCTGGCGCCACTTAGGCCACCAGAACCGACGAGACACTAATTCAGAGGTTGCCTTACTACCTGGGTGTCCTGCCAGTGTGGAGTTATGGTGTTCTTTTAGTATCTCCAGGCGTAAATTTTCTGGCACAAACAGTTTACCCGAGGGGCAGGAGGCCGGGGCATCCCCCTGAGCTTCCAACACCCTCCCCTCTAAACCTGAGTGTAATGCAGAGACCACCCCCTTTTGCAAAATAGGCTCTGGTACATCAACATCACCCCCTCCAGGAAAACTTCGAGACAATGCATCCGCCTTAGTATTTTTTGCCCCTGGGCGATAGGTTATTACAAAATTAAACCTAGTAAAAAATAATGACCACCAAGCCTGTCTAGGGGTGAGACGTTTAGCAGACTCCAGATATACTAAGTTTTTGTGATCAGTAATCACTGTAACGGGATGAACCGCCCCCTCCAAAAAATTACGCCACTCCTCTAAGGCCAACTTAATAGCCAAAAGTTCCCTGTTGCCAATATCATAGTTCCTTTCTGCAATAGACAATTTCTTCAAAAAGAAAGCACACGGACGCCATTCACCAGGGGACGGGCCCTGAGATAGTACCGCTCCCACCCCCACCTCTGATGTGTCAACCTCTACAATAAAAGGAAGCGAGACATCTGGCTTTACGAGAATAGGGGCCGAGGTGAATCTCTCCTTCAGAGATGTAAAGGAAGTTTTGGCTGCATGTGACCATTTGGAAAAATCGGATCCCTTTCGGGTCATGTCCGTCAGTGGTTTGACAACCAAGGAATAGTTCTTTATAAACTTTCTATAAAAATTGGCAAACCCCAGGAAGCGTTGCAAAGCCTTCAGGTTCTCAGGCAGATCCCAGTCCATAATTGCCCGGACTTTCTTTGGATCCATGCGGAAACCTGAATCTGACAACACATACCCCAGAAATGGCAGTTCTTTCACGGCGAACACACATTTCTCTAATTTAGCAAACAATTTGTTGGCCCTTAATATCTGCAGCACTTGTCTCACATGGATCTTATGTGTATCCAGATACAGAGAATAGACAAGGATGTCATCAAGATATATCACAACAAATCTCCCGATAAGGTGACTAAAAATATTGTTGTCAAAATGTTGGAACACCGCAGGCGCATTAGTAAGACCAAATGGCATGACCAGATTATCATAATGCCCTTCCGGAGTATTAAAAGCCGTCTTTCACTTATCCCCCTCTTTGATGCGAACCAGGTTATAGGCTCCTCTGAGATCCATTTTGGAGAACCATTTATCACCAGCAACCTGATTAAAGAGGTCGGGAATGAGAGGAAAAGGATAGGGATCACGGATAGTTATCCGGTTTATTTCCCGGAAATCGAGGCAAGGACGCAGGCCCCCATCTTTCTTTTTAACGGAAAAGAACCCTGCAGCCACGGGTGAAGAAGGGGGTCTGATGTGTCCCTTAGCCAAACTCTCCGAAATATAATCTTGCATAGACTTCCTCTCCGGGCCGGAAAGATTGTATAACCGGGTTTTAGGTAGTTTTGCCCCAGGTAGCAGATTAATCGGGCAATAATATGGACGATGAGGAGGTAAACCCTGACAACCCTTCTCAGAGAACACATCCATAAAATCGGACAGAAAGGCAGGTAGAGATGTTACAGAGAGTGTTGAGCACCTACTACTCAAGCAGTTGTCCTTACAATGTTCACTCCACTCCACAATCTCCCCGGCCTGCCAATCCACCACTGGATTGTGAGTCACCAGCCAAGGAAGCCCCAAAACCATAGGAGCCGGAAGACCGTCCAGGACATAACAAGAGATATGCTCTTTATGGAGGTCCCCTACCTGCAGATGGATATTATGGACGATCTGAGTTAACTCTCTCTGAGTAAGAGGGGAGGAGTCGATGGCAAAAACAGGAATAGTTCTGCGTACCGGTTCAGGAGTAAAACCCAGAGCCTGAGCAAACCGTGAATCCACCAAGTTGACCCCCGCCCCACTGTCCAAAAATACGGAACAGATCTCAGTCTTATTGCCCGCCACAACGGTAGCGGACAACAAAAACTGAGACATGCGTATGGAGGAAACGAATACGCCCAGACTGTTATCCTCCGCACAATCTGGGGACTCTAGTTTTCCGGCGGCTCCTTTGTTTGTGGTCTCTTGAGTACTGAGGGACATACCTTTACAAAATGACCCCTCCCCCCACAACAAAAACAAACCTCTGACCTACGGCGGACCTTAGGAGGATTCACCCGTCTAGTGGCGCCCCCTATTTGCATTGGTTCGACTGGATCATAACAAACCGATCCCTGCCCTATAGAGGCCTCTGTAGAATTTAATAGTCTCTCTCTGTAGAATTTAATAGTCTCTCCCTGAGTCGTCTGTCGATTCTTATGGACAGAGACATAGCAGCCTCAAGAGACCCAGGGACCTCGTATACCGCCAGCGCGTCTTTTAATTTTTCAGACAACCCCTGGCAGAACTGACTCCTAAGGGCCGAGTCGTTCCATAATGTATCAGTAGCCCACCTACGGAATTCGGAACAATATCGTTCAGCTGACCGGTTCTCTTGCCGAAGTCTACGTAGCTTAGACTCAGCCAGTGAGACCCTGTCCGGGTCATCATATACGAGACCCAGGGCTTCAAAAAACTCCTCCACTGATCGTAAGGCCGGAGAGTCAGATGGTAAGGAGAAAGCCCAAGCCTGCGGATCTACTTGCAGGAGAGAAATTACAATGCCCACCCGTTGTTCCTCACTGCCGGAGGATCTAGGGCGTAACCTGAAGAACAATTTACAAGCTTCTCTGAAGGTTACAAATTGGTCTCTCCCTCCTGAGAACCTGTCAGGAAAAGCCACTTTTGGCTCAGGAGTACCTTGGTTTCCCGTAGCAACGGTGGAACCCAAGGATTGCTGCTGCTACTGCAGTACTGTAGCTTTTAATCCTGCCACTTCAAGGGATAACCCCTGTAATTGTTTCGCCAAAACCATAACCGGATCCATAGTGGAACAGAAAAATACAAAGCAAAACAGCAAGCAAAAAAAAAAAAAAAAAAAAGAAATGTCACTTTTTATTTTTTTTATTTTTATTATTTTTTAAGGCCAGATACACTGTCACGACCGCTATCCCAGCAGCAGTCGTGTCGCACCAGATGGAGGGGAAGGGGGACCCTTATCTACGGATGGGAAATAGAACGGCCACCCCTGACTAACCCTTTAGCTGGCACCTGTCTGCCCTGATACCCTAGACGGGGTGTGAACCCGTACGGCGAGCAGTATGCCTAAACCCTCAGTCACCCTCAGAAGACTAGACTGGGGAAAGGCAGATGGGAGCACTAGTCACCATCACTCATGTCTAGGAGAACAACAGGGGAAGACAGCAACAAACAAACAATCACCAGCAGAGATAGACTTATCCAGTCACGAGCAGAGAAGATGATCCCAATAACGACAGTCCACGCCAGACACGAGCTCCACAGCAATACCGTCAAACGTTCTCCTTCAAAGGTCAGAATAGCACTGGAAGTAAGGACTATATCTGGCAATGACTGCAAGTGAAACTGAAACTAATATAGTAGCTGGGAGTGGCAGACAGGACTCACCTGAGAAGGATGCCTACAAACTCCCAGTCAGGACAAAAAGGTTCACAAGGAAAAACCCGGATGACATACCCTGAACCACGGAGCAAACTCACAAGCTATCGCGAGTAGCAAGTCACTGCGACCTTCTCCTCCCAGACCTGTCTGTCTCTCCAAAATGTCCCATCCTGTGTTTCTCCACAATGTACCATCCTGTGTTAATTCCACAATGCCCTGTTTTGAGTATCTTGGCAATATCCCATTATTTGTTTCTCCACAATGCCCCATCTTGTGCTTCTCTTTGATCTCTTGTCCTCTGTTTCTCTACAATGTCCCACCTTGTGTGTCCAAAATGTCACATCCTGTGTTTCTCTACAATGTCTCATCTTGTGTCTCTCCACAATGTCCCATCTTGTGTTTCTCTTTGATCTCTTGTCCTCTGTTTCTCTACATTGTCCCATCCTGTGTTTCCCCATATGTCCTTTCCTATGTCTCTCCACAATGTCACATCCTGTGTTTCTCCACAATGTCTTGTCTTGTGTTGTGCCTGTCTACAATGTGCTATCTTATGTTACTCCACTATGTCCCATTTTGTGTTACTCCACAATGTCCCATCTTGCGTTACTCCAAAATGTCCCATCCTGTGTTTCTCCAAAATGTCTCATCCTGTGTTTCTCCACAATGTTCCATCTTGCGTTTCTCCACAATGTCCCATCCTGTGTTTCTCCACAATGTCTCATCCTGTGCTTCACCTTGATCTCTTGTCCTCTGTTTCTCCACAATGTCCCATCCTGTGTTTCTCCACAATGTCTCATCTTGTGTTTTTTGCTTTTCTCTACAATAATCATCACAAGGTTTTGCTGGTTCTCCCTTCCAGGTGTGGCACGGTCACCAGTGTTACATCTGGAACCTTGAAATTCTGCTGTAATGGGATGGAAGGTCAGTTCGTAAGTGTGGTCATTCCAGAACGCATCGAGGCCCTGTCCCTTTGTGAGGTCGAGGTTTATGGAGAACTAGTCACTGTTGCTCCTCAGGAGAATAAAGTCTGTTGGTAGCTGCCAAGATTCAGAACTCCAAAAACATCAGATCTTTCTGCGTCTTCTTCAGCGTCTCCAGCTCTGTATTCTGTAGACAGTTATTCACTGTGTGAGCGGTTATTTGAGGTTTGAAGGAGCATGTCCTCCACTTATATCTTCCCATATTGTAAAACTCAAAAATAAATACTTGCTCTTTAATTCACACCCATGTCTGAGTTTTTGGAATCACCAATTAGAGAAAAGAAAGAAAAGAAAAAGAAAATCTAGAGAATCAGCACCACTGCCCTCACATGGAGTACCTGCAGGAATCTTACAGTACACCAACCAGCCAGGACATTAAAACCAAATATTTAGTATCTCCCCATTCTGCTTCATGGTGGTAACAAACAGCTTGTTTAACCCCTTCTAGACCTTCACAGTATATGTATGGTGCAACAAAAAAATTGTCACTATGCCTAATCAAATGGTAATGGCTTAAGATGGCTGCTGCCTCAACTAAGGGTCCAGGAAGATTGCACCCCCCCTGCAGCCCCATTCGCTGTGATTGGCCTGTCAGTGCAAACCGGCCATTCACTGCCAGTGAGGGGGCTACAGGTGGGCTCTGATTGGGGTTACTGGTCCTAAAATGGACAGCTCCAATCACCCCTGAGATTAGACAATGGACGCCATTATTTAAAGTCCCGTGTAAGCACTGCCATTAGCTGGTATGCTGTACCATTCAATCGCAGCACTAAAGGGGCCTACAGAATAGGAAGAACCCCTCCGCACACCCCCATTCTAGCTGCTGACTGCCTGCAGGGAAGTTCTGTGCCCCTCTGTGCTGTTCCTTAGCTGGCTGGGACTTGGGGTGCACCACCGTCTGCCGTCTACTGTGTTATAGTGGAGAAAAACTATATCTGAACTGGCTGCATTGTTCAATAAGCCTATTTATCTTGGGCAGTCCCATATCCTTGCTCCCTAAGTCCCAATCACTGTCCCTCCTCGCCTGTCCGCTTACGGTGGACGGCAAACAAACCGTGAACGCTTATATGTCACTATGTTTCTCCAGCTATGACCGCCAAGAGCTGTTTAGTGTCTTCCTCACCGACCTGCGGCTGTGCAAAGATTCTGGAGTTTTGGCCTTGAGAAAGTCTTCACACCCTCTCACTGTCCTCACATTCTGTCCTCTCGCGCCTTGTGCTATCAGTTCCCCCATCATTCTGCCCTTAGTCCCCAGAATGAGAAAGTGAGAAGAAGGTGAGAAATCTTTACTGATTTACTAAGAAAAAGCTCACAATGACATAAGAATTTAGCCCCTTTACTCATAATATAAGTCTTCAGCCCCTTTATTCGGGATATAAGTCTTCAGCCCCTTTACTCGGGATATAAGTCTTCAGCCCCTTTACTCGGGACATAAGTCTTCAGCCCCTTTACTCATGATATAAACATTCATCCCCTTTACTCGGGATATAAGTCTTCAGCCCCTTTACTGGGGACATAAGTATTCAGCCCCTTTACTCAGGATATAAGTCTTCAGCCCCTTTACTTAGGACATAAGTCTTCAGCCCCTTTACTCGGGACATAAGGCTTCAGCCCCTTTACTCGGGACATAAGTCTTCAGCCCCTTTACTCAGGATATAAGTCTTCAGCCCCTTTACTTAGGACATAAGTCTTCAGCCCCTTTACTTAGGATATAAGTCTTCAGCCCCTTTACTCGGGACATAAGTCTTCAGCCCCTTTACTCGGGACTCAGCACGGCCGTATATGGGTTTTCCAAGATTTTTTTAACTGATGACGCATTCTCCGAATATTTAAATGGTGGAGGAATATACAGATGCCGTATACATAATGCCGTAATATCCTGCAAGAGAACACATAACAACCATTTGCATCAATCTTCAAAGCGGTCTACTCCCATCAATTTTAATACTAACCCTAGACGAGTATGACAAGTCGAATGAGCAGGACCACAAATGTCTCCATTGATAAGTCATTTGCGTTTCTTGGAGGCTAGTAATATCGGGATCACATTTTCTTATTATTTCAGACCATTATTCAAACCTCTTACATGATCTGACAAGAACTCAATCAATACAACGAATGGGGGAAGGGGGTGCTCCAGGAGGCAGATGTTTAGTTGGAATTTGATGTGCTCTTTCAATCATAAAGACTTAGAGTTAGTATAACAGAAAGACAAACACTGCATTTTTAACTACATTCCGTTTAGATCCATCTTAATAGAGATCAATAGAATCTAAAAATAGAAAGCAGCATTGCATCTGCAGACAGGATATTTTTTCCGTCCAAAATGCTGCTTTCCATTTTCATATTCTATTGATCTCTATTAGGGCGGATCTAAACGGGAAAGTATTTAAATATGTTCCGTTTGGCTTTCCATGATAGCTATTCCATTATTTTCCGTTTTAAGCATATTAGAACGGAATGCTAAAACGGAAAGCTCAATGCGAGTATGAACTCCCCCTAAGATAAGAATTGAGCAATAATGAGTGTTTATAAGGTCAGAGATCAGATAAGGAGCCGTCACCTGAGCTACCTGACGGCAAACAGTAAAAATACAGAGCCTGCTACTGGAGAATCTGAAGGCGGCACAGAGAAAGGGGCTCAATATTTTTTTTGCAGACCAATTAAAAAAATTATTTTAAGGTTTCAATTTTTTTTTTAAAGATTACCCTCAAAGGTATACATAGCCTTTAATACTGTTGGATGTGCACAAGTTTTATATTACAGTAAGTAGCTAGAGACTGTTATACCTTCACTTCTGGCCAGATTCTTTAAATCACCTTTCCACTGCGCCAATCCCCAGGGAGCGACGGCCTAAGGGACTCCATCAACACCTCATCAAGGCCGCTACCTCTCACCATTATTTCCTGAAGTGTCCTCCATTTTCTCTGTTTGCTGAAGCGCCTGCGCTAATGAAATTTGTACTTCTCCATGAGAGTGTTCAATAGCAAGAACTTTTAGCTTATTGGCGATGTTGCGCGTAACTTTGTTGAATAACTTCGGTAGTGGTTTTTTATAGTCAAAAACCACTTTAAAACTTGAAACCAAATTTGGCTTCAGTTTCGGACTAGTACCTCAGAAGAAAATCCGAGTTCGCTTTCAAGTTTTAAAGTTGTTTTCCAATTTAGAAATCAACTATCCAAGTCACACGCGACTTTGCGAATAAATTCAAATACTGTACGGAGACGGATCTCCGTACAGTATTATTCCAACGTTTTGAACACTGCCGATCACATCAAAATAAATTAACACTTGACACGTGTGAAATCACACACACTACACGCCCCAATAAAAATGACCCGTTCATCCCAAAGACTGCATTCAGCTGAGGAGGTATACACCATCATTGCCTCTGAGTCAGACACAGCCAGCGAGGGAGAGGAGCATGCCACATTCCTCCTTCTCCTTCATTGATGATGGATCGTCTAGAAGACGCCCCAGGACAGAATCTAAGGCAGCGTCACCATATATGGATCCTGCCCTTGAGGATTATCAGTCCCAAATTCCAGAGTTTGTGGGCAGCTCTGGAATCCAGGTTGACACTGCAGGATTCACAGACATTGTCCACAGATTTATTGCTCAGAACCCGACACCCTCATATACTCGACCCCCAGTAAATGCAGCAGAGATGATGATGTTTTGGGGGCTTGTGCTGCATATGGGCCTAGTAAAAAAAAAATCCAGAAAATTAGACAGTACTGGACTATAGATGTTTCATACCAGAGTAATGCCATGGCCAACCCAAAATGACCCGATGTTTGACCGTTTATTTAAAGTTAGGCCCTTCCTCGACGACATTAGCACCAAGTTTGCTGAGGTGTACATCCGCCAAAAACATCTGCATGGATGAGTCCCTAATACATTATAAACAGAGAGTAAAATTCTGAAAGTAGCTGCACGGCAAGTGGGCAAGGTATGGCATTAAAATGTATACACTGTGCAAGAATCCATCTGGGTATATCCACAGGTTCTAGGTTTACGAAGGCAAGGACACCCAGACTTCACCCCCAGAATGCCCCCAGTCCTAGGAGTTAGTAGGAAGATAGTGTAAGCTTTCCAGCACCCAAGGCAAGGATTCAGCATGGTGCACCCCCATCCAACCGCCACAATTGCTATTCAAATGTACACAAAGACTGAAAAGTTCTGCAGTTTACCACGATGTGGGATTATTTTTCCCAATACACCCCTCCTCCGCCCAGTGTATAACTACACTCGCCCAGTCCCACTTACCTAATAAAATCTATCAAATTGTACCCGCCGGCACCAATACACCCTGCAATAAACGAAAGAACCAACTGGTTCTACTGCAACCAAGGTGTCATTGGCGTGATGTCCACTGGATCCGAAAGTCCCTGTGGTGATAGAGCAAAAAGAATAATCACAAGGGATGATGACTGCCCCTGTGAAATCCCCAGCAGGGGGCACTGTGCTGCCTTGTAAGACCGAGCCATCCCAATGTATAACAAGGTCATAACAAGGTAGAAAAAAGAGGAGTCTGTTTAGATAAATAACTGGAACATTTACTGAGAATCAATTGCCTTGAGGAAGATTTACTGATTATTGCAATGCAGAGCGGTAGTTGTAATCCATTCAAAGGACATCACAAGTCATTCATATCTGTAATCATAGTAACAGGCTCTTGGTGTAGTGTAGATTCTGGTCACACTCGGGTTGTTGTATCTGTAATCCTAGTAACAGGCTCTTGGTGCGGGATAGGTTCTGGTCACACTGTCGGGGATATAAAGCAAATGCTTTATATTTTTAAAAAAATGGATTCAAATAATTTTTTTTTAAATGGGATTGATCCTAGAGGTGGACATATAAAACACCACAAAAAGAGTTTGATTGGTTATTTAATTATATTGTGCAATCAGTAAACCATGGTACAAACGTCTATGCCAAAATATTAATGATTTATTATACAATAACTTACAATACAATCAAAGATTAATAAATGTAAAATTCAATAATATGCAATAAAACTCAGTAATATGCAATACCCTAACACAAATACCAGCGTATACACAGTACCTCTCAAACATAAAATGTAATACAACCGTCTCGACCACAATTATGAGATATACTTATCAGTTGATATAAAAAATCAATAATGATAAGGATAGATACGAACCCTTGCTCTGCTCAAACTATGACCAATCTCAGATATTGGGTAGTATTGCTACACAATCAAGCCTGATATCGACTAGAGAATATGAGTATCCCAATGAGAGTTCTCCGATATCAATATTATATCATTTATTCAGTAATATGCTTCTTTACTGAATAGTGATAATATTGATGAACAACTGAACAATATACATCCGCACTTAAAGCAGGGAGTTCACTAAATATTAGGCCAGTTAATTTAATCAATACTAAACATAATAAAGTTATATGTTACCCAAGAATGTAGATGATATGGCAGAGTCTATGGGAAGTCAGCTCTAAGGTCTGGCCTGATCATTGGGATTTTCCTCCTGGGGTGTTTTTTTTTTTTATTTCTTCCCCTTGTGTGTGGTTTATCATCCAAAAACATATCAGTTAGACACACCTTCTTAGATTGGAGTTTTCCAATAATTGTCGGTTAGGCATGTACATATGATAACGACTGTGATTTCACTGTATTACCCAGAATGCATTTATGCTGCTGGTGTAATGTTACTTATGCGCCACTAGGTGGCACTATTGCATAAGCTATTAACGTCATACTAGTGAGAGTTAAATGACCAGGTCTGATTTTATCCTACATTCCATACACATAATATATGGAATCCTAAATCAGAGCTACAGGGATTAATTTTGACACATGCACCAATTAAGACACACACATTTAGGTACCAGTTATACACTTTCCCAGATTTTATGATACCGATAAGAATACAATGAACCTTGTACTCCCAGAGAGATGTGTGATATCTGTTACTCCATCGGTTGGATTGATTGTTAGTAAAAAGTAACACTACCTTTCCCAGAACGGATCTATAATAATATTCTTATCATTATATTTTAGGAGTACATATATTTCTTTGCGAGAAAAATATAAGATAATAGATGCATTGACATTCCTCATAATACTCAACAATATAAAAACAATACATACGTCCTATTGATTATCTTATATGAAGAACTAAAGTTCATTATCTGTGTACATAAATATTACTGTTGAATATTTATTTCATATAAAATATGAAATCATAAAAATTATGATTTTATATTTTTATGAAAAATGAAAAATTATGAAAAATTTAATTGGCGGACATATAAACGCCAGTTCTTTTATTGATGAGATCTAAAGTCAATTTGTGCAGCTAATGAAACAGGGTGCAATTAATTATATAAAATATATTTATTACAGATAAAAATAGTAAAATGGCATTCAAATTAATACAAAGAAAGTTTGGATATAATATCAAAATTGTCCACAATATGGTGCTCCACCATTTACACCAGGCTCACTTAATTTACTAAAACCAAGTACAATACAATGCTATTCTTTAGCAAATGAATACCAATTAGTGTACCGGTTATCAAAACATTATAATATAACGAAGAAACAATAGAAATGAATCTGTGGAAAGTTGCTCAATCAAAGAATATAGCAGTAAAAGACACCTTATAAATACGCCTATTGGCCTAATTACGGATAATAAAATCCGATCAGAGATCTCACTCTGATAGTAATTATTACTGGAATTTTAATGATGTGCACGTTCATTAAAATTTCCCATAAAATCACTATTTTATCACTATTGACCCACTCAAAATGGGGTTTCAACTACTGTATATGCCAATTAGAGCGATTTATAATTACTGCAAATAAAATAAATTATACGTTACCTCTGGCTTTGGGATAAAGAGCTTTTAAAAAAGACCCAGCTTTCCAAGATTTAGGTCTGCCAGTTTCTTTTGTGAGTCTCGGCTGTGTTCCTGGAAGAATTCCTAAGTGTGGAGGGAGCTTTCTCTTAGGACAGGAAGTGGTGAAGATGTTCTGTGAGCTGTCACGTCCTGTGATGTCCCGTGATCTCTGTGATGTCTTTGTGATGTGTGTTTTCTGACTTCCAAAAACTGGATCAGATATTCTAATACCTTATCTATGTTCATCCCCTCTTGGATTAGGGATTTCCAATCAGATAAGGTGGGTGTTAATGTATGGTAATTATGGTGATTACGTCATTTAATTGGCAATTTTTAGAAACTTTTGTCCATCTATCAATTGATGGCACTATTGTTTGATCTATGATGTTTTTAAAATTCAATTGTTCAGGAAAGCCAGATGTGTACATATCTAATCTGTTCACATGACCTTCTTAACCTTTGCCCATTATATCAGCCAAGGAGGTGCCCTTTCTAACACTTTGCTCAGACCGACTGGCGGTGTTAGAAGTTTCCCTAATCCTTGAATTTAAGGGGCAGATACGAATACAATGGTCTTTAGAGAGTTTAACCAGTTTGTGTATCTTAGCCATCCAAATGACTGATTAATTGCCATCTAAGATAACTGAGCTCTTCTCTAAAAGAAAATCCTCTTAGTAAAAAAAAACAGCTTATATGCTTCTATAGAATATACATTCATTGATACATACATGGCATAATATATATTTATATACACAAATGGATACAATGACACATTATCAATAACTGGATATGAATATACAAACATATGTATCATCGCTTAAAATATACTAGAAACTATATGCAATCACACATGAATATATACTTTATACCGGTGATTATATGGAATGACATTCAATAACCTCTCTTTACTCCGGTACTTAAGAAAGGACCACATTTTGTTATTACATGGTCGTGTCTTCCGGACAGTGTATGTGAGACACATTATATTCTTTAAGATAAACCACATCTGTTGGCAATAACTTTTTAATACAATATACTTTGTATTCAGTATAAACTTATACACAGACTGAACTCTGCATGACCTCCTCTCGGCCTGTTTCAGTCGAATAGCAAAACTCTGGTTCAGTCTATCTCTTAAAGGAAATGAACGTCCATTTTGACCATATTGTCATCAGATATCACAAATAGTTATGAAAATGCCTGACATTACAGATTTTCTGCTTCATCAATAGACATCACTTGTAGGGGTAATTAGTACCAGCTGCTTCTAGAGAATATCCTTGTCTCAGTCATTAATTTATAAGGAGACAAGAATGACTTTTCTCAGACTGGTATATCTGTAGAGAAGAAATTAATGAACAGTGTCCTTTCCATGAACTTCTTTCTGCCAACTTTAAAATACATGCACAAATGGTAACATATCACAATTTGGCTATATATATATATATATATATATATACAGGGCCGGCGCTACCATAGAGGCAAGGGGGGCAATTGCCCCCGGGCCCCGAGTCCTTAGGGGCCCCCGGCGCCGGCCCGCTCGCCGCAAACAACCAAGCCTAGCTACTTACTACTTTGCTGCTGTGCTGCAGTCGGCGGCCGCCGGCCGTCTAAAAGCGTGAAAGAGTAGGTGAGGAGGGGGCGGGGCCCGCAGCCGTTCTGAGCTGCCTGGCCTGCCTGCAGTGGCTGGAGCGTGCCGCAGGCTCGTAGCTGCCGCACAGGCACGTCTTTACGTGACGTTGCCTTGCCACTGAGCTGAGTGAGCTGTGAGCTCCGCCCCCAGAGAGAAGGAGCGACGGTTGTTGGGGACAGAAGGAGAGATGGGGAGAAATGTGCCATGAGAGGTGGGGATTTGGTGTTATAGAGATGTGCTGCTGCCAGCCCACATGTCCCATGGGTTGGAGTGGGAGAAATGTGCCATTGTCATTGGGAGAGGGGGGCACAGAAGGAGAGATGGGGAGAAATGTGCCATGAGGGCTGGGGGAGGGTGGGTATTTGGTGTTGGAGAGATGTGCTGCTGCCAGCCCACTGGCCCATGGGTTGGAGTGGGAGAAACGTGCCATAAGGGGGGGCAAAGTGTCATGTGGGGGCCCTTATTGTTTTTCGCCCCAGGGCCCCATTTCACCTAGAACCGGCCCTGTATATATATATATATATATTTGTGGTCATGGCTACGGCCAACGATGCTTGATGAACCCTAGGGAGATAAACATCAAGAACAACCTAACCCGGCTAGCCGTGTGCTAGCTAAACCTAACTTAATGGCTTGAATTGTGCCCTTAGCCATAGCCGTGGGTAGGCCTAAAGGGGGCATACCCTGTGGAAATGAAAAGAGAAGGGAGGGAGGGTGGGGCACCTGAAGAACACACGCCCAGGAGTGAGGCAGTGGCTTGTTTAAGAAGAGCCTCCGCCCCTCCCACAAATGCAGGCTGACCAGTCAGCCTTAATACTTGTGGTCATGGCTACGGCCAACGATGCTTGATGAACCCTAGGGAGATAAACATCAAGAACAACCTAACCCGGCTAGCCGTGTGCTAGCTAAACCTAACTTAATGGCTTGAATTGTGCCCTTAGCCATAGCCGTGGGTAGGCCTAAAAGGGGCAAAAGCCAAGCCAAGTAGGTTATAAAGAAACAATGAAAGTGCAAACAAATCCGTGACCAACTGTAAGGCATCGGCAATCTTGACCGCACATTCAGGAAGTATGCGGCAAAACCATAAGAAGACGTACATCACAGCTTGCAAATGACGAAACCGTAGACATGATGCTCGATGTTGCAGATAGTGCCCGAAGCGGAATGAAGGAATGGGAATGCGCTGTGGAAAGGAGCATGAGATATTAACTGAACCTGGTGACCTGTGGTTCTAGTACTGACAATTGCCCTGGCCTCCGGAGATTGTGGAACCGAAAGATAAACCTGCCTGCCTAGACTATGCAAGAAGTGAGGGGCAAAAGAAACCATGAAAGTAGGAAGGGAATCTTTGAATAGTTCCCCAGACATCAACTATCTGCTTGCCATGGCCCCTGCATTCTTCTGTGAACCCCTGAGGATGGTTTAATCCTGAACCAGGAAAACCGACCTGGTATCTGAGTCTACCATTAACCTACGTGGCCCGAATACCGTGGCAGGCGAATATGGTTGAAAAAAGTGACCTGACCGACATGGCAGGTGACCCTAAAGATTTGAGCTCCAGTAATTGAAGTGTGATCCTGGAGCATGGCAGACACTGGACATTAATAAGGTGTAACACCTAAAGAACGTAAGGAGCAGGAAACTTAGTTGAGTAACAAGTGAACCTGACTGAACCCCGCAGGTGACAGACTTTAGTTTAAAACATGGGCCGTATGCAGGTGATCAGGGAAGCAGATATGAATGTGAGACATTTGGGCCCAATCAGCCTGGAACCATGGATGGACAACCAACCAGGCAGGACTGAAAACAGGTAATCGGACCCCCGCAGCCATGGGGTCGAAGCAGTCGTCGGACCCCCGAAGCCATAGGGCCGTAGCAGTCGTCAGACCCCCGAAGCCATAGGGCCGAAGCAGTCGTCGGACCCCCGAAGCCATAGGGCCGAAGCAGTCATCAGACCCCCCGAAGCCATGGGGCCGTAGCAGTCGTCAGACCCCCGAAGCCATAGGGCCGAAGCAGTCGTCGGACCCCCGAAGCCATAGGGCCGAAGCAGTCGTCGGACCCCCGAAGCCATAGGGCCGAAGCAGTAGTCGGACCCCCGAAGCCATAGGGCCGTAGCAGTCGTCGGACCCCCGAAGCCATAGGGCCGAAGCAGTCATCAGACCCCCGAAGCCATGGGGCCGTAGCAGTCGTCAGACCCCCAAAGCCATAGGGCCGAAGCAGTCGTCGGACCCCCGAAGCCATAGGGCCGAAGCAGTTGTCAGACCCCCGAAGCCATAGGGCCGAAGCAGTCGTCGGACCCCCGAAGCCATAGGGCCGTAGCAGTCGTCGGACCCCCGAAGCCATAGGGCCGAAGCAGTCGTCGGACCCCCGAAGCCATAGGGCCGAAGCAGTCATCAGACCCCCGAAGCCATGGGGCCGTAGCAGTCGTCAGACCCCTGAAGCCATAGGGCCGAAGCAGTTGTCGGACCCCCGAAGCCATAGGGCCGTAGCAGACGTCAGACCCCCGAAGCCATAGGGCCGAAGCAGTAGTCGGACCCCCGAAGCCATAGGGCCGTAGCAGTCGTCGGACCCCCGAAGCCATAGGGCCGAAGCAGTCGTCGGACCCCTGAAGCCATGGGGCCGAAGCAGTTGTCGGACCCCCGAAGCCATAGGGCCGAAGCAGTCGTCGGACCCCCGAAGCCATAGGGCCGAAGCAGTCATCAGACCCCCGAAGCCATGGGGCCGTAGCGGTCGTCAGACCCCCAAAGCCATAGGGCCGTAGCAGTCGTCGGACCCCCGAAGCCATAGGGCCGTAGCAGTCGTCGGACCCCCGAAGCCATGGGGCCGAAGCAGTCGTCGGACCCCCGAAGTCATAGGGAAGGTACAGTACCTTCCCAACAAACAAAAGAACAAGTTGTAAAACATGGTAGGCCCACTGGCCTCCGCTGAGAAGCTGTTTTGTTGAACTAGGCAGGAGACCAATCTGAGTGAATGCAAACCAGGAGTAAAGGAGACCAATCTGAGTGAACACGAATCAGGATTTAAAAGAAAAAATTTTTTTTTTTTTTTTCACACCACCGAGGAAAAACGTACGCCTGAAAAGAAAGCAGCCATGTTTACCGGGAGAGTACTAAGCAGTGGGAGCGGAGTGCCCCATTAAGACTACTGAGTGTAGCAAGTAACGTGAGGATGCAGTTTTGAGTGGGAGGTTCAATCAATATATTTCCTGCCTCAAGGACGTGTCAGATCTCCTGTGATCACACGTAAAATACAATAGATGCTGCAGCACAGAGTATTTCAGGAGAACAGACTGACCATTACATTATAATAGTGACATCACCAGCCCAGAAACACAGAGGATTTCTGATGACCTTGTGTTAGGTTACATACATAGAGAACTACAAAGTCAGGTACCCCAAGCAGCACAGAGGATTTCAGGAGAGCAGTGCGCTGATCCTGTGGAGATCACAGGATGAGAGTTACATAGTGGAAGGAGCAGGGTCCCAGCAGCACAGAGGATTTCAGGAGAGGAGTGTGCTGATCCTGTGGAGTTCACAAGGTGAGAGTTACATAGTGGAGGGAGCAGGGTCCCAGCAGCACAGAGGATTTCAGGAGAGGAGTGTGCTGATCCTGTGGCGGTCACGGGGTGAGAGTTACATAGTGGAAGGAGCAGGGTCCCAGCAGCACAGAGGATTTCAGGAGGGAGTGTGCTGATCCTGTGGAGGTCACAGGATGAGAGTTACATAGTGGAAGGAGCAGGGTCCCAGCAGCACAGAGGATTTCAGGAAAAGAGTGTGCTGATCCTGTGGAGGTCACAGGATGAGAGTTATACTGGAAGGAGCAGGGGAAAGCAGCTCTGGCGAGTGGGGTATAAAACCTGTTGTAGCAGTAGAAGTGTTAACACAACTCTGGGTATAGGCAGAGCAAACGATTGGTATAACGGCAGCTCTGGTTGTGAATGGGGCGTGACACACGCTGTGAAAGTGACATGAACGCAGCTCTAGAAATGGGCCTGGAAAGAACCGTAGTAACAATGGACGTGTGAACGCAGCTCTGGGTGTGAGTAGAGCAAACATGATATGCCAATAGACGTATGGACGCAGCCCTGGTCGTGAATTTGACTGCGTAAGTGTGAAGGCTCCTTTGTGAGTGAGCCGAGAACGAAAATAGGTACAACAGCAGCTCTAAATGTGAGTGGAGCATGAACATGATGTGACAGCGCACGTGAATGCACCTCTGAAAACAAGCCTCGAATGACCTGTTGTAACAGCAGACATGTGAACGCAGCTCTGACTGTGAGCAGAGCAACATGGTATACTAGCCGACGCATAAACGCAGCTCTAACCACACACAACAACATGATGCAACAGCCAAGTGTGAACAGCCAACAGGTGAATGCAACTCGAATGTGATTGAAGTATGAAGCATGATGAAAATAGCAGACATGTGGACACAGCTCCAGTGAGCAGAGAGTAAAACATGTGTAAAGCAAAATGTAAAGGCAGTCTAGAGCGAGCAGCGTGAAAGTGATGGACAATAAAGACGATGCGGATACATCTGAGGGTGTGAGGCGTATAAAGCGAGGTGCAAGCAGGTATAAGACAGAAGTAGAGCCGAGCGTGGAACTGCCGCTCAGAATAAGAGCAGAGCATAAAGTGCATCAGGGTTTTAGTACATAAAGCAGGGAAAAACATGAAGTCTAAAGATGGTGGTGGCTGGGAGAGGGGAGTCACATGGCGAGGAACAGCTACAGCAACAGGTCAAACAACCGCTGAGTCTGATGTTCAATCATGACGTCACATGCAGCCCGGGTGACTGTTCCCTAACTGCGTATAAGCTGAAGTAATTTTCCATGCGACAAACAAGCGACGTAAATTTGCAAGATATACCGGAACTAATTCTTATTATCAAACAAACGAGGTTGAAAAAGAAATAGAAATTTTTAGCCCCAACAAAACAAACCTGAGGCAGAAGATTCTGAGGCGAAGCCTCCCGTTCGCTAGGAAAGTCGGGTTCTGACCGGCCAGGAGGGATGGCCACGGCCCAACTTACTTACGTATTACCCCGCGTGCATTGCTACGATAGCAGAGAAAACAAAACCTCCGTTCTGGCTCCATGCTGCAAAGAAAGAGATCCTGCCACCAGAGAAGCTAGTTCACTAATGACACCCAGCAGCACCTGTGCACCTGAAGAACACACGCCCAGGAGTGAGGCAGTGGCTTGTTTAAGAAGAGCCTCCGCCCCTCCCACAAATGCAGGCTGACCAGTCAGCCTTAATACATATATATATATATAATTAAATCGACTATAATTTTGATATTTAGATATAAACGTTGTACTTATGAAAAAGCCCAACAAATCCCCTTCATTACAATCTAATCCATTGAAATAAAATTGTATTATATTGGAATGCCAGAATGGCTTTTCATATGGATTCCTATATGATTATATGTGCTTGTTTAAATTGTTTGTTATTCTCATGAAGATTTATTGAGTAGGTCAATAACTTTGAATGTAAGTTGGTGGTGACAATAGTGTCCTCCACAACGGAATATAAGTCCGATAGATGTTGCTTCTGATTTTCCATCTCTGCATGAATAGTCATCAGATTTATTTTTAGCGAACCGATCTCAAGTTCCAATGTCTTAATAGAGATGGAATTAGCAGCTGATACACTGGTGGCAACAACAGTGTCTACTACACCAAAGATTATGGCAGCCGCAATTGCAGAAATTAATTGCTTTAGTCGTTGACTCGTGGAAAACTGTTCCCTGGTCAGGGTTTTCCTTGTCTGTTCCAGGATCTGAGTAATCCGTTCTTGGGAATAACCGACCTGCATTTGATACCACATCTTTATCTCGGGAGACTGAATCTCGGAAATGTTGAACTATCTTTCAATGGAGATGCGTGGATCCAAACTGACATAGATCTTCTGGGATAGAATCCTATTATTCATCAAGATGAATCCTGTGGTATTCTGCAGAATGATCCCAGATGAAGGGCCTGGTACAGAGATCGGTTCAGCCTGGAACTCCTTCCCCAACATTAGAACGATGTATATAATAGCAACAATTTTTATGTCATTGTGTGCCTATAATACATTGTATGACCAATATGAGCACATACATCTTTCCACTTTTCTTTTCATCAACCTTACTATGAAAGACGTCATATTACCATACATCTTCAATTTGGCATAGTTTTTCTTTCTTTAACAGAGCAAGTTCTTGGTTCAGAAGTGAGTCAAGAGATAATTAATTACAGAGAAAAAATACATGAGGATAGGTTAGTACACTCATTTGTTTATATGATACCGATCCTGAGTTTCCATCTTTAGCTGGAACCTTGACATCTCTTTACTTCTCATCATCCAGTAATCCTTCCATCTTGTGAACTACGATGACAAACACGTAATTGATTAATATGCAACCATTTCTCTATAAATTCATCCCCCTCAGGAATTTTGATCTTGTAGACCACAGGTGACAATTTGTCAATGACGACATAGGGTCCCTTTCAGGAAGGCAGGAATTTCCTTTCCTTCACCTGACCCCGAGCAAAGTTATAGAGATAAACCTGATCGGAAATCTGGTATTCCTTTTGAGTAGTCTTCAGGTCATAGTAGATTTTGGCGCTTACTGCTGCTTTTTCTAGATTCTTCTGGACAAACGCAAAAGCATGCTGAAGGTGCATGCGTAGATTCTCCATATACTAATCAGCTGTTAAAGCATTTATCAAATTGTGGTCTGTTGTCCTGTAAAGTAAATGCTGGGGTAACACCATCTTCCTGCCTGTGATCATTTCAAAGGGAGAAAGTTTGATTGCCGTGCATGGGGTGGCCCTGATGACCATGAGAACCAAAGGCAACTTCACATCCCAGTCCTTACCGGATTCATTGACAAATTTCTTTAGAATGTTGACAATGGTTAGGTTGTAGCGTTCTACTTCACCACTAGAGGCTGGCCGATAAGCTATATGTAGCTTTCTTTTTCGTCATCACCTCACTAGTGAAATGACTTCCGTGATCAGATTTGATACGTTGGGGAAGACCAAACCTGGAAAATACGTGGTGAATGAGTAGAGAAGCGTATACACTTGAACTGCATGTTCTAGCAAGGCAAACATTCCACCCATTTTATGAATAAACAAGTCATGGCTAACATGTATCTGTTGCCTTTTGATAAAGTTGTTACTGGTCCAATAAAGTCAATTTGGATGTCTGACCATAGCATGGACATCCTGGCAAGCGCCCGACTGTATAGGGAGGGTGCTCAGATACTGGGGGTCTCCCCACCTTTTCCCACTTAGGTGGTTTGGGGAGCTGGACCCGTCACAGTGGTAGTGAAGTAGGTGGGGGCGGTTCAGGGCCATTAAGGGTTAATTCACTGGGGATCCTTCTTTATGCATGAGTGGGCGGTACAGGAAATCCTGCTGGTTACATATACCTCCTCCCTGTCCTGGTCACTTCCTCTTGCTAGTGGAAGTGATGTGGTGAGTACTCAAATTGCTCTGTCCACCCCTAGAGTTCCGTGGGTAATGCTGCCTTTATGGAGGCTCTCCTGGCGAGTTTTGCAGAGGAAGGTGAGGGTGGCTTTGCTCTTTTCTGAGGAGCGTCAGGTCTCCCCGACCTTCCTCCTCCCCTGCCTGTCTGCGATACCTTCTGGGGAGCTGCTGCAGCCGGCAGCTAGTTCCGGTGCTTCTGCGAGAGGCAGGCAGCCCGCCAGGCATTCCCACCCCCGCTCGGCTTGGACATAGTCCCCCTTCCCCCTCTACTTTCTTCTCCCCTCTCCTTCCCCTCCCATAACTTGCGTGCTGAGGGCAGCAGGTACTTTGTTCCTGCTGACCGGCACGTCTCCGATTCACTGGGTCGCGTGGTAGCTCCGTCCCCTTCCCCAGTACATCCTGCCCTGAATGGTGTGGGTACCGCATGGTGGGCAAGATTGGGCAGTGGGATGGGTGCCAATGTTAGTAGCTCCTCTTCCCAGGAGCTTCTCCCCACACCTCCTCCCTCCCAGCCCTTAATGCCCCCCCGCCATGCCTACCCGCTGGCTGGTGAGGCTACAGGGCCCCCTGCTTCCACCATTAGTGGTGCCAGTGGAACTCCCAATAAATGTCCACTACATGATTTGGTCAGGCTCCGTGTGGCATGCCGTAGTGTGTGGCATCAGGGAAGCGGATTGCAGTCCCTCTTCTTAGAGACTGCCTGTTACACCCCTCCGTCGCAGCCCCTGGCATCCCCTGGCATCCCCTGTGGATATGGATCTGCACGTTTGGGGGCACACCTGCCTCCTTTTTCCATGATAAATGTCGCTCCTTCCCAGGGGTTCAAAGTGGGGCACAAGTAGAGCCTTTAGTGGTAATCTCTGTCCCTCCGAGCGCGCCCCCTCCTCCATCCAGATTGGGGTTCACTCACCCTAGTCTTGCCTCACAAGGGGTTGCTTAGAGTAATCTGGTTCTCCTTTGGAGCCCATTCTGTCAACCTACCCCCCACAGCCCAGGTCACGCAGAAGCTGGGAGCTCTCTGTTTTCCTCCTCCTCCCTGGTCGCCAGGAGGCATGGCCGCCATGGGTACTACAGGTGTCAGTCCCATTGCCTTTCAGGGTTTCCGGGAGAAGTAGGCGCTCCAGATCCTCCAGGTGGCACACACCATCGTCTTCGGACAGATTGTCGGGCGCATCTGAGGAGTCTGGTCTCATATTGCAATCGTACCCGTAAGAAGCAGGTGCCTGCCATCCATCCAGGGTTCTCAGTGCGGTCACTGGAGCGGTCCGCCAGGATGAGGTTCCTGTACCTGCTACTTCGGCAGGTGCCTGGTACCAAGGTGTTGGGGGAAAGGAGGCTCTTGTATAGAGATAGAGTCATTACTATGGCACTATTAGATGCGGGGCACCCTGTTCCCATAATAGAAAAAAAACTTCCTCCCCCAAATCAAGCTTATGGCTCATCGATAATGCAATTTCATGTGTAGGGTTCTAGGTTTGGAACTCCTATAATCTACAGTATATGCTCCTTATACAGATGAGTACGCTATAGGTTTCTTCTGTATCTTTTGGTATGCTATAGGTTTCTACTGTATATTTTGATATGCTATAGGTTTCTACTGTATCTTTTGGTACGCTATAGGTTTGTGAATATCTCCTTACAGAGAGTACGCTATATGCCTGTACTGTATCTCCTTATAGAGATAGGACGCTATATGCTTGTATGTATTCTCCTTTGGGATAGGATTCGTTCACAGCAGTTGAAATGGGTTATTGGTTTGTATGGTGTAGGAATAAGTTGACCCCAGGCTTGGTCATACGGAAGTTCAGCAATTGTTTTACTGGCCATTTGCGTTAATCCATATGGTTTTAGCAGAATTTTGGTTGTAAAAAAAAATTTTTAAAAATGTATAAAAAAATAAATAAATAAAATAATACATAAATAAATAAATAAAATTATAAGAAAATTAAAACTCTGCATGTTTTCTTCCTTTTTGGGAGAGTTCAGTCCCTCCTGGGCGTGCGTCCGGTCTACAGTTGGGGTACAAGAACTTTCTTCTCCTAGCTGGATCATATTTTTCCTTAAAATATATATATATATATATATATATATATAAGGAGAGTATAAGTGAGTTAGATATCCAGGTTCCTTTTGTGTGCAGCAGCTCTGCTGTGTAGGGGTACCCGCTGTTAGCTAGGCTATTAATATATATATATATATATATATATATATATATATATATATATATATACATAAAGTAGTTAACACTACTTAGGCTGGAAATATTGTGAGCTGATATGTTATTTCATATAGTTAACGCCTCTTGGGGTGTTCCACCTGCTGAAAGGCTAAGGTACTTGTCCGTGCCCGAGGTTCATCGTTTGGCTGATAACTGACCACTCTGTTATACCCGAGGTCAGGAAGTCGCAGCGGATGGCTGCGCGCTCAATGTCTAAAGTCGCGCTGTTACTTAATGGTAGCTTTTTGTGTTTGCCTTGCAATCCTTTTAGTCTCACTCAGGGATCCGTAGCTTCTTCTCCACAGCTGTTTCTTGTCCGCCACTCCCAACCTCCTTGTATTCCCCCTTCCCACTTCTCTGATTGCCAGATATAGAGCTTCCTGCCTGGACTTCTATACTGACCCAGTGGAGCTGTGTAGCTGTTGTTCCTGGTTGTCGTACCAGAGCGTTACCCTCCGGATCCCTGTTGGGCTTTTGTTGTCCGCTGTTGTCGCCCACCTGGGATTTTATGTTTTGTCTGTATTGTCTGTCCTCTCCCTGGTGTTTTCCTTTAGTGTTAGTGTTGAGGACTAGTGCTCCCACCGCCCTATTCACTAATCAGGGCTCAGCTTAAGGAAAGCCAGGGTTAAGGCACGTGATCGGCGTACGGGTGAAGAACCCGTCTAGGGACATCAGGGCAGTCAGGTGCCAGCTTCAAGGTGAGTTAGGGGTCACCACCTTTCCCTGTCCCTTGGACAGGGCTTTCCCTTTCCCTCCCTTTGCGTCACACGTCTGTGAACGGAATGCCGGGCGTGATAGTATGATTGACTACTCATGTAAGTTCATAGGCGACTATTCGAGATTACGAAACTTCTTTTGCAGTTGCTGAAGAAAGAAGTGAAATGGGAATGGAGTGAACGTCACGAGCAAGCTGTGAATGAGCTCAAAGCCAGATTCACCCAGGCTCCATGCCTTGCTTACTCAGAAGGTGGGAAACCTTTCTTCATTGGAACAGGCTTCACCGACAAAAGCGTGAGTGCAGTCCTCTTCCAGAAACGGGAATACCTGAATAATATCATCGCCTATGCCAGCAGGTCCTTATCACCGGTTGAGGTAAAATTCAATGCTGTGAAAAAGCATTACTGTCAACTGTGTGAGCTTTGCAATATTTCAGGAGTTTCATCGAAGGCGAAAAGATCATTGTGGTAACTGCACACCAACCACTGCAATATTTGCAAAGTGATAAAATTTGTCAAACAGCAGGATAACTGGTTGGACGATGTCCTTAATGGGATAGCTATTGTAAATCAGATACAAACAAAATAAGAAGAATCCAGTTGCTTAAGGATTAGCTGAACTTCACGATTATACCAATGCAGAACATAAAGGTGAATCGCAAGGAAATGATTTCCTGGAAGAACAATCTTTATCTCCATACAAGTCTTATGAAGAAGAGTACTGCAAATCATTACCATGTGTATATGTAGACGGCTGTTCTTTTCATACTGATATAGGGACTGAACGTACATTGGTTGCAGGTATCAGAGTCGTGTGGAATAATATATTCCCAGTTGAATAAAGACTGACTTAGGGCTAGGTGACATCTCCCCTTTAGAGAAATACTAACAAAAAAAAAAATAATTCACTATGAAGACAAAGCAACCCTTTGAGTCACGTACAGCAATAGGAATGGGCACTTGAAATTATTCTAAGTGTAGTGACATGCGCTATGGATAGTATCTGTGTGTAGAACTCTATCACCGCAGACACGCGCAGTGTGTCTAGCTACCTGAAAAATAACCAAAGTCCACTGACATGCGCAGTGGAGGTAGGCAAAAATAATTAAAGTCCACTGACATGCGCAGCGGTTGTGGGTAAGAATCTATTACCCCTATCATGCGCAGGAAGTCTACCCCACTCACCGGATTATCCTAAGTCAGATGACATGCGCAAGTCTATGATACCGGTGAGATCACCGGACGTGAGGTGCGATAGGTGTATATTGTCAGCATACCTCCTTGAGGTAATTCTTCATTGGTGGATACGGATGTCCCTGAACCCGCTTGCCCTATGATGAGCCTGAGCTTTTGGAGGAGGGCTCTCCTCGTGAATAAAGACCGGCATCTGCCGGCGCTCGGCTTTTAGCTCTACCCCTGAAGAAGCCACATCAGTGGTGAAACATGTTGGGGAGCTGTTAGGGTTCAATTTTTAATCAGTCGAGTGTAGTGGTGTAGTGAATGGAATAGTGTTGGAACAGGACGGCTCTGCAGACGGGTCCTCTCCTTACTAGCATTGGTGAAGTAACCAATGCCTGATGTTTTGTGTGCACACACTAGGCTATCAAGCTAAAAGTGCTATATTACACAATACTTGGAAGGTGATTGCCAAATAGGCTGATACACACTATACACCCTCCTCGATCTCATTTAAAATTAGGTCTATGGCATTAGCCTTTTAATAATGAATTAAATAAAGATTGACATTTTAATAGCCGCAAACAGGATTTATTTGACCTTCACAGGTCAATTTGTAAATAAATGATATAGTTATATCCTGGGCATATATAGGGTCCTTTGGTTGCTAATAGACGTGGCTCTTGACACCCTCGTGACAGTACCCCACTTTCCACGAGGGCCTCCAGACACTCAGGACCAGGTCTCTCAGGATAAGAGGCATGGAAAGCCCGAACTAACCTGTTGGCATTTACCTCGGATGCTGGTACCCACATTCCTCGGGACCGTAACCCCTCCAATGCACCAGATATTGAAGAGAGCGGTGGACCCCACGAGAATCAACAATTTTGGATATTTGAAACTGCAGATTACCATCAACAATAACAGGAGGGGTGGTAGCGGTGACAGTTCTAGAGGTGCAACATACCTTTTGAGTAACGACTTATGGAAGACGTTATGGATTTTAAAAGTCTGAGGTAGCTCCAGGCGAAAAGCCACGGGGTTAATGATGGCTACTATTTTGTAAGGACCAATGAACCTAGGACCCAGTTTTCAAGAGGAAACCTTTAACTTAATATTCCTAGTAGACAACCACACATCGTCATTCACTCCTAGGTCCGGACCTTATCAGCCATGCACTTGTATTTACCCACCATATTTTTCAAGTTAGCTCGCACCTTCTGCCATACAGATGAAAGTGATGACGAAAACCATTCCTCCTCGGGAACCCCTGATGACCCCCTTCTTTGAAAGTACAGAATTGGGGATGAAAACCATATGCACCAAGAAATGGTGACTTGCCAGTGGATTCCTGACGGCGATTATTTATAGCAAACTCAGCTAACGGTAAGTATGATGAGCGAACACCTGGATGTTCGGGTTCGAGAAGTTCGGCCGAGAAGTTCGGGTTCGTGAAGTCAATTGGGACCCGAACTATTAGGCACTAAAAAGGCTGTAAAATAGTCCAGGAAAGGGCTAGAGGGCTGCAAAAGGAAGCAAAATGTAGGTAAATGCCATGCAAACAAATGTGGATAGGGAAATAAATTTAACTAAAATAAATAAAAATTAACCAATATCAATTGGAGAGAGGTCCCACAGCAAGGAATCATGCGTCATATCACTCACCACTGAAGAAGGCCACTTTCAGTTATTTAGGCCCTGGCACCCAGATTGAGGAGAGGTTTATTCAACTTTGGGTTGCACACGCAAGATCATGGTAAAGTTAAAAAATGAGGATTCTATAAAGAAGTGCCCGGAGTACAAGAATACATGGTTGAGGGGAGGCAGTTATAAATGTCTATTCTGCACAAGGGAGGGACAGGTCCTGTGGGATCCATGCCTGGTTCATTTTTATGAACGTCAGCTTGTCCACATTGGCTGCGGACAGGCGACTGCGTTTGTCAGTAATGACGCCGCCTGCCGCGCTGAATACACGTTCAGACAAAATGCTGGCCGCCGGGCAGGCCAGCACCTCCAAGGCATAAAATGCTAACTCTGGCCACGTGGACAATTTGGAGACCCAGAAGTTGAATAGGGCCGAACCATCAGTCAGTACGTGGAGGGTGTGCAGACGTACTGTTCAACCATGTTAGTGAAATGCTGCCTCCTGCTAACACGTTCCGTATCAGGTGGTGGTGCAGTTAGCTGTGGGGTGGAGACAAAACTTTTCCACATTTCTGCCATGCTAACCCTGCCCTCAGAGGAGCTGGCCGTGACACAGCTGCGTTGGCGACCTGCGTTTCCCCTGTGACATTTGGGAATGCTCTCAGGAGCGCGTCTACCAGCGTGCGCTTGTACTCGCGCATCTTCCTATCACGCTCCAGTGCAGGAAGTAAGGTGGGCACATTGTCTTTGTACTGGGAATCCAACAGAGTGGCAAGCCAGTAGTCCGCACACGTTTAAATGTGGGCAACTCTGCTGTCGTTGCGCAGGCACTGCAGCATGTAGTCGCTCATGTGTGCCAGGCTCCCCAGAGGTAGGACAAGCTGTCCTCTGTGGGAGCGTATCGTCATCATCCTCCGTATCCCCCACCCACGCACCAGTGATGGGCCTGAGCTGTGTCGGGTGCCACCCCGCTGTGAACCTGCATCATTCTCATCCTCCTCCACCTCCTCCTCATCCTCCTCGTCCTCCAGTAGTGGGCCCTGGCTGGCCACATTTGTACCTGGCCTCTGCTGTTGCAAAAACCTCCCTCTGAGCCACTTCTAAGAGACTGGCCTGAAAGTGCTAAAAATGACCCGTCATCCTCCTCCTCCTCCTGGGCCACCTCCTCTTCCATCATCGCCCTAAGCGTTTTCTAGGAGACATAGAAGTGGAATTGTAACGCTGATAAGGGTGTCATCGCCACTGGCCATGTTAGTTGGGTACTCGAAACAGCGCAACAGGGCACACAGGCCCAGTCATTGGTGGTGAAGTGGTGCTATTCCGCAGTGCGACTGACGCGTGCGTGCTGCAGCTGAAACTCCACTATGGCCTGCTGCTGCTCGCACAGTCTCTCCAGCATGTGCAAGGTGGAGTTCCACATGGTGGGCATGTCGCATATGAGGCGGTGAGCGGGAAGGCCGAAGTTCAGTTGTAGCGCAGACAGGCGAGCAGCGGCAGGATGTGAACGCCGGAAGCGCGCACAGACGGTCCGCACTTTATGCAGCAGCTCTGACATGTCAGGGTAGTTGTGAATGAACTTCTGCACCACCAAATACAGCACATGCGCCAGGCAAAGGATGTGCGTCAAACCGGCTAGTCCCAGAGCTGCGACGAGATTTCGCCCATTATCGCACACCACCAGGCCGGGCTTGAGGCCCACCGGCAGCAAACACTCGTCGGTCTGTTGTTCAATACCCCGCCACAAGTCCTGCGCGGTGTGGGGCCTGTCCCCCAAACATATGAGTTTCAGAATGGCCTGCTGACGTTTACCCCGGGCTGTGCTGAAGTTGGTGGTGAAGGTGTGTGGCTGACTGGATGAGCAGGTGGAAGAAGAGGAGGAGGAAGCCGAGTAAAAGGAGGAGGCTACAGGAGGCAAAGAATGATGCCCTGCGATCCTTGGCGGCGGAAGGACGTGCGCCAAGGAACTCTCCACCTGGGGCCCAGCCGCCACTACATTCATCCAGTGTGCAGTTAGGGAGATATTGCGTCCCTGGATGTGCTTACTGGTCCACGTATATTGCTATTTTGGCAAGTGAATTTCACCCCAGAACAAAATATATGTTTTGCCGGACACTATTATACTTTGCCAGCCACAGCTGTGACACCAGATTTAGGGGATTGCAATTTTGGTAATTTAATTTCACCACAGAAAATAATCTATTCTTTGCCAGACAGCAGACAGTATTATACTTGGCTAGCCAAAGATGGAACACCAGATTTAGGGGATTGGTATTTTGGCAATTGTATTTAACCCCTTAATAAAATATAGAAATTTCTTTCCTGAGTTTCTAGGGGTGACAATAAGCACAGTCAAGCCCCTGATGTAGTATATAGCAAAAAAACTAGTATTGATGGACTTGGTGGCAGCTTGTTCTGGTGCACCACAAGTCACAAAATGGCCGCCGATCACCCCAGAAAATAAGTGACAGAAAAACGCTCTGTGCAGCCTAAAAACCAGTGAGCAAGTAACTAGCAGAAGTTCAATCATTCACAGCTGTAGATCGATCACTTGATTAGGAGTTTTTGCTGACTTTTCCTGCTTAATCTCGCCCTCACAGAAGCTGCGTCCTCTCCCTACACTAATCAGAGCAGTGTGACGTGCGGCACTACGTGACTCCAGCTTAAATAGAGGCGGGGTCACATGCTGCACTTGGCCAATCACAGCCATGCCATTAGTAGGCATGGCTGTGATGGGCTCTTAGGTAAAGAAGTAAACGCTAGCTGATTGGTTGCTGTGCAGCCCTTCAGAAAGCGGGAAGAAATCGCGAACAACGAACCCGAACTTTTTGAAAATGTTCGGGTTCGGGTCCGTGTCCCGAACACCCCAAAATTCGGTACAAACCCAAACTATTCTCGAACTGTTCGCTCAACACTAATGATGACTACTCCTCTTGGTTTTTAGACACAAAACACCTTAGGTATGTCTCAAGGTTTTGGTTGGTACGCTCAGTCTGTCCATTCGATTGAGGATGGAATGCTGAGTGTAAGAGGGTGCAAGGTACCGTGGTCGATGGCAGGTACGTGTCACCGAGGTTCCTGGCCTCAGTGAGGTAAGAGCCGGGTTTTCGTGTGTCAGCAGCAGCTAGTGCTGTTTGACACTTTGATATTTAGTTTGGCTGCAAAGCCAATCCGGGCCGGCTCTTACTGGGAGTAGGCAAAGAGTTGGGTGGGTGCCTATTCCCCACGGTCCAGGCCGGGTTTTCCAGGGCCTTTAAAACACAGCCAGCACCAGCAGGTGTGGCTGTGATTGTCCTGGAGCTGCTAACAGTGCTGTGGAGCTCTCTGACCTGGAGGAAGGAGCTCAGCAAAGTGGGGTTTTTCCTGGAAGCCTGAAGGTGGTTTGTCCTGCGGCTCGGCTGACAGCCAGGTGCGAACCCGCACCTTAAACCTCACAGGTGATTGGATCCTGCTTTGGACTCTTTTGTTTTGTCTCATGACCTCTGATGTGTGTGTGAATTAACACCAAGAGACTGTTTATCGTTTGTTTTGTGTCAGTGTGAATAAAACACTGTTTATTGCACATTCTGGACTCCTTGTTTTGCCTCTGTACTGCACCCGCACCGCTATCTACCAGAGCGACTCCCCACATTTGGTGGAGGATGCGGGCATGCGCAGTGAGGCTGGCGTGAACGCCCGAAAATTTTTTGTTTCTGCTGGGCACGACTGGATGTCCTATATTAGGCCAGCAAAGTTGCAGCCTGTGTTCCCTGATAAAATGGAGGCGGTTGTAAAAGCCCTTGTGGAGGCTAACTTGCAGCAGCGGGAGGCCAACAAGCAGCAGCAGGAGACCAACCAGCTACTGCTGCAGCACGTGATGGCATTGCAAGCTGCAGGAGCGTCCCGCCACGTCCACGATGCCCGGAAAGCTGTCCGTGCAGCAATCCCTAAAATGACCCCCTCGGATGATGTTGAGACCTATCTGGCGGTGTTCGAGAAGGTGGCCGTGAGGGAGAAATTACCCCGAGAACAGTGGGCGGAGGTCGTCGCTCCGTTCCTGGCGTCTGGACCCCAGCAAGTATTTTTGACCTCCCAGATGATCAAGCAGCTGACTACCCGACCGTGAAAGGTGAGATCCTGGCAAGACTGGGGTGAATGTTTTGGTCCGGGCCCAGCGGTTGCATCAGTGGGAGTTTAACCCGGCTGAACCCGCCAGACCACAATACTATGACTTGCTACATCGGTTGCAAAAATGGCTGCAGCCAGACATACTGACTCCTACTGCTATGCTGAATGTAATGGTGGGAGACATGGAGGACTTGCCACCGGGACCTGAGTTGGCAGACCTCCACGTCTCCGGAGACAATTTTGGAACCGCCCAACACCAGGACCAAACCCTGTCCAGGGCCTGGGAGAATGTGGTGGAAATTGATGGTAAACCCCAGAAACCAGGGGCTGAGTTAATATTTCCCGCTTTGTCGTTCACCAAGAAATGTTATATCGGGTGAACCAAATCCGGGTGAATCTGTTGAACAGTTGGTGGTGCCCACAGCGTATCGCAAGCTGGTCATGGAGCTTGCCCACCAACATGTTCTTGGGGACACTTGGGGTGGCAGAAAACGCAGGACCGCATACTGCAGCGGTTTTATTGGCCTGGTGTGTTTAAGGAGGTAGAAGAATATTGTAAATCTTGTCCAACCTGTCAGGTAAATAGCCCCCAGCCTCATTTCCGTAGTCCCCTTGTGCCTCTTCCAATCATTGAGGTCCCGTTTGAGCGTATTGCTATGGATCTAGTCGGGCCTGTACCGAAGTCTGCCAGGGGCCACCAACACATTCTGGTAGTTCTCGACTATGCCACTCGGTATCCGGAGGCGGTGCCTCTGCGACATACCTCAGCTAAGCTCATTGCCAAAGAGTTAATGGAAATGTTTTCCCGTGTGAGCCTGCCAAAAGAGGTTCTGACAGACCAAGGGACCCCTTTTATGTCCAAAGTTATGAGGGAACTGTGTAAGTTATTGCATATAAAGCAATTACGGACATCCGTTTACCATCCACAAACGGACGGTCTTGTTGAAAGGTTTAACCAAACTCTAAAAAATATGTTAAAAAGGGTGGTGTCAAGAGATGGGAAGGACTGGGATCTGCTTCTGCCCTATCTCATGTTCGCAGTGCGAGAGGTGCCCCAGTCCTCTACTGGGTTCTCGCCCTTCGAACTGCTTTATGGCCGACACCCTCGGGGCCTGTTGGATATCGCCAAGGAAGCGTGGGAACAGCAGCCTGTCCCCCACAAAAGTGTCATTGAGTATGTCACCCATATGCAAGACCGGATGGAAAGGGTGTTGCCGCTGGTCCGGGAGCATATGGAGTCAGCGCAACAAGCCCAGAGTAGGGTATATAATCGTCAGGCTCGGAGTGCGGGACTTCAATCCGGGAGATCGGGTTTTGGTTCTAGTACCCACCCTTGACAGCAAGTTCCTAGCTAGGTGGCAGGGCCCCTATGAGGTGATCGAGAAGGTAGGGAAGTAAATTGCAAGGTACACCAGCCAGGGCGGCGCAAGCCGGAGCTGGTGTACCACGTGAATTTACTAAAGCCGTGGAAGGATAGGAACACGACCGACGACAACAGCCCCCGGCCAGGGCTTCTAGGTGAAAAGGGTCCAGTCCCACAGTTCAAGGCCTGTGAAGCAGTAACCACGGTAAAAATTGCAGACAGCCTGTCGTCCAAACAAGTTCAGGAAGTCAGGAGTTCATCAGTCGAAACACGGATGTGTTCTCGGACCTCCCTGGCCACACGTCTCTCATCCAAGCATGACATCGTCACTGAGCCTCAGGCCAAGATCCGGTTAAAACCATACCGGGTACCTGAGGCTCGGCGACGCGCCATCGCGGAGGAAGTGCAGTTAATGTTGAAGCTCGATGTCATTGAGGAGTCGAAAAGTGAGTGGGCCAGTCCCATAGTTCTAATACCCAAGCCGGATGGGACGTTGCGATTCTGCAACGATTTTCAGCAAGTTAAATGAAGTGTCCAAGTTTGATGCGTATCCCATGCCCCGGGTAGGCGAGCTTGTTGAGAATTTAGGACAAGCCCGGTATTTTTCTGTGCTAGACCTCACTAAAGGGTACTGGCAGGTACCCTTAATGGAGTCGGCCAAGGAAAAAACGCTTTTGTTACCCCGCAGGGCCTGTATCACTACAAGGTGTTACCCTTTGGCCTGCATGGCGCCCCGCCACCTTCCAAAGGTTAATGGACCTAGTGCTGCGACCTCATCGTCGATACGCCTCGGCCTACTTAGATGATGTAATCATCCACAGCACTGACTGGGAAAGCCATTTGCCCAAAGTGCAGGCGGTAGTGGATGCCCTGAGGAAAGCTGGACTAACCGCCAATCCAAAGAAGTGTGCGATTGGGTTGGAAGAGACCAAATATCTGGGATATGTTATTGGGCGGGAGTCATCAAGCCGCAGGTAACTAAGGTAGAAGCCATACGTAACTGGCCCCGACCGGTCACCACCAGGCAGGTAAAGTCCTTCCTGGGAATGGTAGGGTACTACATGCGGTTTGTGCCTCACTTTGCCACAATAGCAGCACCGTTGACAGACCTGTTGAAGGGGCGAAAGTCTGGGAAGGTTAGCTGGAGTGAGAAGGCGGAGGAGGCTTTCTCCGCGTTGAAGTCAGCCCTGTGTGGGTCCCCGGTTTTGGTGACACCCGACTTCAACAGGGAGTTCGTCGTACAGACCGACGCCTCGGAGGTAGGCCTCGGTGCGGTACTGTCTCAGGAGGTCAACGGGAAGAACATTGCGTTGTCTTCCTGAGCCGTAAGCTCAGTCCCGCTGAGTCCAGGTATAGTATAGTGGAGAGGAGTGCCTGGCTATCAAGTGGGCACTCGAATCTCTCCGCTACTACCTGTTAGGGAGGAGGTTCCGTCTGGTGATCGACCATTCCCCTCTCAAGTGGATGAGCCAGGCCAAGGAGAGGAATGCTCGGGTCACCAGGTGGTTCCTGTCCCTGCAGAACTTCAAGTTCTCTGTCGAACACAGGGCAGGCCGCTTGCAGGGTAGCGCAGATGCCCTGTCCCGCGTCCACTGCCTCACATGTGTTCACCCCTCAGGGTTGAACAAAGGGGGTGTGTAAGAGGGTGCAAGGTACCGTGGTCGATGGCAGGTACGTGTCACCGAGGTTCCTGGCCTCGGTGAGGTAAGAGCTGGGTTTTCGTGTGTCAGCAGCAGCTAGTGCTGTTTGACACTTTGATATTTAGTTTGGCTGCAAAGCCAATCCGGGCCGGCTCTTACTGGGAGTAGGCAAAGAGTTGGGTGGGTGCCTATTCCCCACGGTCCAGGCCGGGTTTTCCAGGACCTTTAAAACACAGCCAGCACCAGCAGGTGTGGCTGTGATTGTCCTGGAGCTGCTAACAGTGCTGTGGAGCTCTCTGACCTGGAGGAAGGAGCTCAGCAAAGTGTGGTTTTTCCTGGAAGCCTGAAGGTGGTTTTTCCTGCGGCTCGGCTGACAGCCAGGTGCGAACCCACACCTTAAACCTCACAGGTGATTGGATCCTGCTTTGGACTCTTTGTTTTGTCTCATGACCTCTGATGTGTGTGTGAATTAACACCAAGAGACTGTTTATCGTTTGTTTTATGTCAGTGTGAATAAAACACTGTTTATTGCACATTCTGGACTCCTTGTTTTGCCTCTGTACTGCACCCGCACCGCTATCTACCAGAGCGACTCCCCACATGAGGAAAAGGACAAGTGTACCCCCAAACGGGAACAAAAAGCTTTCCAAAACTTAGAAATAAACTGGGTTCCCCGATCCGAAACAACATCGGAAGAGACCCCATGAAGCTTTCCAATTTACTGATGAATACCTGAGCAAGAGTCTTAGCATTAGGTAGTGCGAGTAACGCAATAAAGTGTACCATTTTGCTAAACCTGTCCACTACTACCACCAAGTTAACTGTTTTACCCGCAGACAAAGGTAAGTCAGTGATGAAATCCATTGACAGATATATCCATGGCCTATTGGGAATGACAAGTGGCAATAAAGACCCTGCTGGACGTGTATGAGAGACTTTAGCGCGTGCACAAGTAGAACAAGTAGACACAAAATTCATTACATCCTGACGCAACCTCGGCCACCAAAAATGACGAGACAGTAGCTCCAAGGTTGCTTTACTACCCGGGTGCCCAGCAAGTGCCGAATTATTATGTTTCTTTAATAATTTGAGACGCAGGTTTAACGGTACAAACAATTTCTCTGAGGGGCAAGAGACCGGGCGTCCCCGTGGGCCTCTAACACCATCCCCTCCAGAACAGAGTGTACAGCAGAGACAACCACTCTTCTTTGTAGAATGGGTACCGGATCACCCACATTACCCCTCCAGGGAAACTACGAGATAATGCATCTGCCTTGGTATTTTTGCCCCAGGACGATAGGTGATGATAAAGTTAAATCTGGTAAAAAATAGAGACCACCTAGCTTGTCGGGGTGAGGCGCTTAGCTGATTCGAGGTACAGAAGGTTTTTGTGGTCCGTAATCACCGTGACGGGGTGGATTGCCCCCTCTAAAAGTGACGCCATTCCTCAAACGCTAGTTTAATAGCTAATAGTTCCCTATTGCCAATATTATAGTTCCTTTCCGCTGCAGATAGTTTTTTCTAGAAAAGAAAGTGCAAGGACGCCATTTGCCAGGCGACGGACCCGAGACAGTACAGCCCCCACTCCCACCTCTGACGCATCTACTTCAACCATAAAAGTCTGGGAGACATCCGATTGGATTAGTACAGGTGCCGAGGTAAACCTCTCCTTTAGAGAGAAAAATGCCATTTTAGCGGCGTCAGACCATTTAGAAAAATCAGTCCCCTTCCTAGTCATGTCAGTAAGGGGTTTGACAATCACAGAATAGTTTTTAATAAACTTTCTATAGAAATTTGCGAAACCCAAGAACCGTTGCAGTGCTTTAAGGTTCTCAGGAAGATCCCAATCTAGAATTGTCTGGACCTTCCCAGGATCCATACGGAAACCTGAAGCAGACAAGGAACTGTATATCCTGAACGGCGAAGACACACTTTTCAATTTTCGCATATAATTTATTCGTTCGTAGGACCTGAAGTACCTGTCTGACATGTACCTCGTGTGTTTTTAGATCAGACGAATAAATTAAAATATCATCTAGGTATATAACCACAAACCTGCCGATAAGATGACTAAAAATATCGTTAATGAAATGTTGGAAGACAGCAGGAGCATTGGTCAGATCGAAAGGAATGACTAGATTTTCATAATGCCCCTCAGGGGTGTTAAAAGCTGTCTTCCACTCATCCCCCTCCTTGATACGAATCAGATTGTAGGCCCCCCTAAGATCAAGTTTGGAGAACCACCTAGCACTCGCAATCTGATTAAACAGGTCAGGAATGAAAGGAAGAGGGTATGGGTCTCGGGTGGTTATCCGGTTTAGTTCGCGGAAATCTAGGCAAGGACGTAGGTCCCCATCTTTCTTTTTAACAAAGAAAAACCCTGCAGCCACGGGTGATGAAGAGGGTCTGATATGTCCCTTAGCCAGACTCTCGGAAATATAATCTTTCATGGCTTGTCTCTCGGGACCCGAAAGATTATATAACCTGGTCTTGGGTAATTATGCACCGGGAATCTGGTTAACCGGGCAATCATAAGGACGGTGAGGAGGTAACTTCTGACAACCCTTCTCAGAGAAAACGTCCTCAAAATCCGAAACAAATGTAGGTAGAGTAGCTGTGGAGGTGACTAAGCAATTGCTATTTAAGCAATTTTCTTTGCAATGCTCACTCCACTCCAATATCTCTGGCCGAGCTAACTGCCAGGTGTGAACTAACACCCACCACCCAGATGACCTTGCTGTGGAACTGAGATTTTTGCCTTGTGTTTTGCCTCGTGTGAACAAGCACTAAGACTGTTTCTGTTTTGCCTCGTGTGAACAAGCACTAAGACTGTTTTTGTGTTGCTGAGTGTGAATAAAACACTTCTGCTTTACCCAGAGAACTGTGTACCTTGCCTCTATACTGCGTCCGCAAGCCTGTCTACCAGAGCAATTCCCCACACTAGAAAGAAAGAAATAGTCTCCGTCTTATCACCAAAAACAACAACCGCTGGCAACACAAATTGAAATGTTCGTATAGAGGAAACATATACCCCACCCAGCTGATATCCTCCACACAGCCTGTGGTTAGTTGTTTTTCCGACGGTCGTTTGTTTTTGGGTATGGAAGGACAGACATTAATGAAATGACCCCTCCCCCCACAGAAAAAACAAACCTCATGCCTACGGCAAGCCTCAGGAGGACGGACCTGACGAGTAGTTCCTCCTAGCTGCATAGGTTCGTCTAGGTCCGTACAGACTAGCTGCTGCTTGGGAGGGGTTACTAATTGCACAGGATTTTTCATTCTGTCCCTAAGATGTCTATCTATTCTGATCTATTTTTTTTCTACCCACACAAAATAAGGGCCAGATATAATATCACGACTGACGTACCGCTCACAGACGTGTGACGCAAAGGTAGGGAAAAGGGAAAGCCCTGTCCAAGGGAGAGGGAAAGGTGGTGACCCCTAACTCACCTGAGGCTGGCACCCGACTGCCCTGACGTCCCTAGACGGGTTCTTCACCCGTACGCCGATCATGTGCCTAAACCCTGGCTTTCCTTAACCCCTTAAGGACACGGCCCTATTTCACCTTAAGGACCAGGCCATTTTTTCAAAATCTGACCATTGTCACTTTATGTGGTGATAACTTTAAAACGCTTTTTCTTATCCAGTCCATTCTGAGATTGTTTTTTCGTCACATATTGTACTTCATGACAGTGGTAAAATGAAGTCGAAAAATTTCATTTTTATTTATAAAAAAATACCAAATTTACCAAAAATTTTGAAAAATTTGCAATTTTCCAAGTTTCAATTACTCTACTTCTATAATACATAGTAATACTGCCAAAAAAAGTTATTGATTTACATTCCCCATATGTCTACTTCATGTATCGATCATTTTGGGAATGCTATTTCATTTTTGGGGACGTTACAAGGCTTAGAAGTTTAGAAGCAAATCTTGAAATTTTTCAGAAATTTTCAAAAACCCACTTTTTAGGGACCAGTTCAGGTCTGAAGTCACTTTGTGAGGCTTACATAATAGAAACCACCCAAAAATTACCCCATTCTAGAAACTACACCCCTCAAGGTATTCAAAACTGATTTTACAAACGTCATTAACCCTTTAGGTTTTCCACAAGAGTTAATGGCAAATAAAGATAAAATTTCAGAATTTCGATTTTTGAAAAATTTTCCGTTTGAATCCATTTTTCCAGTAACAAAGCAAGGGTTAACAGCCAAACAAAACTCAATTTTTATTGCCCCGATTCTGTAGTTTTCAGAAACACCCTATATGTGGTCGTAAACTGCTGTATGGCCAAACTGCAGGGCGCAGAAGGAAAGGAGCGCCATATGGTTTTTGGAAGGCAGATTTTGCTGGACTGGATTTTTGACACCATATCCCATTTGAAGCCCCCGATGCACCCCTAGAGTAGAAACTCCATAAAAGTGACTCCATCTAAGAAACTACGCCCCTCAAGGTATTCAAAACCAGTTTTACAAACTTTGTTAACCCTTTAGGTGTTCCACAAGAGTTATTGGCAAATGGAGATGAAATTTCCGAATTTCTATTTTTGTTACCTTGTCTCAAAAAAAGTGTAATATAGAGCAACCAAAAATCATGTTTACCCTAAAATAGTACCAACAAAACTGACACCTTATCCCGTAGTTTCCAAAATGGGGTCACTTTTTGGAGTTTCTACTGTAGGGGTGCATCAGGGGGCTTCAAATGGGACATAGTGTCAAAAAACCAGTCCAGCAAAATCTGCCTTCCAAAAACCATATGGCGTTCCCTTCCTTCTGTGCCCTGCCGTTTGGCCATACAGTAGTTTACGACCACATATGGGGTGTTTTGCAAACAAGAGAATCAGGGCAATAAATATTGAGTTTTGCTTGGCTGTTAACCCTTGCTTTGTTACTGCAAAAATGGATTAAAATGGAAAATTTGCAAAAAAATAGCTGTTTTGGGACTGTTTTTATTTTTGTTATTTACATAGTTGAACTGACAGGTTAGATTGTGTGCTATTTCTATAGAGCAGGTTGTTACGGACGCGACAATACCAAATATGACTACTTTTGGGGTTTTTGTTTCAGTTTTACATAATAAAGCCTTTTTGAAAATAATTTTTTTAGTGTCTCCACATTCTGAAAGCCATAGTTTTATTTTATTTTTGGGCGACTGTGTTATGTAGGGGCTCATTTTTGCGGGATGAGATGGCGGTTTGATTGGCACCATCTTGGGGTGCATATGACATTTTGGTCGCTTGCTATGACACTTTTTGTGATGTAAGGTGACAAAAATGGCTCTTGACACCGTATTTTTTTTTTTTTTTTGCTGTGTTCAGCTGAGGGGTTAGGTCATGTGTTATTTATATAGATCAGGTTGTGACGGACGCGCGATACATAATATGTATACTTTTTATTTATTTATATAAGTTTTACACAATAATATAATTTTTAAAACAAAAAAAATCATGTTTTAGTGTCTCCATAGTTTGAGAGCCATATATATTTTTTTTTTTGGGCGATTGTCCTATGTAGGGGCTCATTTTTTGCGGGATGAGATGGCGGTTTGATTGGCACCATCTTGGGGTGCATATGACTTTTTGATCGCTTACTATTACACTTTTTGTGATGTAAGGTGACAAAAAAATGGCTTGTTTGACAACGTTTTTATTTTTATGTTTACGGCGTTCATCTGAGGGGTTAGGTCATGTTATATTTTTATAGAGCAGGTCCTTACGGACGTGACGATACATAATATGTATACCTTTTTTATTTATTTTGGTTTTACACAATAATATCCTTTTGAATGAAAAAAAACATGTTTTAGTATCTCCATAGTCTGAGAGCCATATATTTTTCAGTTTTTAGGCAATTGTCTCAGGTTGGGTATCATTTTTGCGGGAGGAGGTGACGGTTAGATTGGCACTATTTGGGGGTCATATGACTTTTTGATCGCTTGCTATTACACTTTTTGTGATGTAAGGTGGCAAAAAAATGGCTTTTGACAAAGTTTTTATTATTTTTTTTACAGTGTTTACTTGAGGGGTTAGGTCATGTGATATTTTTATAGAGCAGATTCTTACGGACGATGTAGATACCAAATATGTCTACTTTTTAATTTTTTTTTACATTTAACACTAAAAAGCATTTTTGAAACAAAAAAATCATGTTTTAGTCTGAGAGGCATAGTTTTTTATTTTTGGCCAATTGTTTTAGGTAGGGGCTCGTTTTTGCGGGATGAGATGGCGGTTTGATTGGTACTATTTTGGGAGGCAAACGCCTTTTTGATCGCTTTGTATTACACTTTTAGTGATGTAATGTGCCAAAAATGGCTTATTTACACCATTTTTGGTTTTTTTTATGGCGTTCACCTGAGGAGTTCAGTCATGTGATATTTTTATAGAGCAGGTTTTTACGGACGCGGCGATACCTAATATGTGTAGTGTATTTTATTTTTTTAGTTTTTATTCAGTGTTATGTGTTTGTTTCATTTTACTTTTTTTCACTTTTTACATTTTTTTGACCCAGACCCACTTGGTTCTGAAAGATCCAGTGGATCTGGTGTCTGTATAATACAGTACAGTACACTATATAGTGCACTGTACTGTATTTTGACTACTAGAAAGTCTGAATAGACCTTTAGCAGGTCTATTCAGACTTTCAGCACCATGGAGAGCAGGGCGCTTCTGAGCGTCCTGTCTCCCATGGCAACCATCACCCCCTGCCATAACTGGGCAGGGGGTGATGGATAGAGGAGGAGGAGTACCCTCCCTCTTCGATCCCATCCTGTTGGGGGCTGCAAAGGCACAGCAGCCCCCGATGGAAGAGGGAGGAGCGCTCCCTCCCTGTTAACCCTTCCATACTGCGGTCCGTGCGGACCGCGATGCGGAAAGGGTTAAGCGGCTGGCATCTGCAGCACAGATGCCAGCCGTTTCTATCAGAGTGTCAGCAATGTGCTGACACTCTGATAGAACCACTAGACACCAGGGATAGATTACAGGGGAGGCGGGCGGGGATCGCAATCGCGATCCCGCCCGCCGCACCGCCCGCCTCCCGCCCGCCTCCCGCCGCCCGCAACCACCTCCCCTGCACCCCCGCAGCCACAGTATGATTGGGGGCTGCAGGGGGTTAAAAATCTGTTTGGGGACATTAACTCTCTGATCCCCGCGGTCATAGACCGCGGGGATCAGAGATCACTGATGAGCGCTGCAAACCGCAGGTCTGAATTGACCTGCGGTTTGCAGCGATCGCCATATGGGGGTCACAGGACCCCCTGGGCATTGTAACAAGGTACCTGCTGAATGATTTCAGCAGGTACCTTGTTCGATCACTGCCAGCTGAGCAGCAGTGATCGGAACAACTCATGACGTACCCGATGCGTCATGTGTCCATAGGACTCGGGAAACATGCCGTACCGGTACGTCATGTGTCCCAAAGGGGTTAAGATGAGCCCTAAGTAGTGATTAGGGCAGTGTGAGCACTAGTCCTCACCACTAACACTAAAGGAAAACACCAGGGAGAGGACAGACAATACAGGCGAAACATATAGTCCCAGGTGGGCGACAACAGCGGACAACAAAAGCCCAACACGGGTAGATGAAGGCAGCACACACGGTCTTGTCGGGTCACCAGAATGCAACAGCTGCAGAACAGGCCACGGATCCCCAGTGGTCAAAACGAACAGCAGACATAAAGAAGTAGCAGCAGCATGTCCGGTTTCTTTCCTTTTATTCAGAGGACTTCACAGCATAGATACAAGTAAAGTGCAGATACAATGTTTCGGCTGTGACCAGCCTTTGTCAAGCATAGTTACAAAGTGATACAAACCAACATTAAAGAGGACCTTTCACTGGTCCACAGTTTATCAGTTAAAGCTATGTACATTGAGAGCGGCACCCAGGGATGTCCCTGCACTTACTTGTATCCCTGGGTGCCGCTCCGTTCGTCCTCTGTAGCCCCCGGTATCATATCCTGAATATGAGCTGAGCGCCGAGATTGGCCAGCACTCCAGCCCTGGGAGAAGGAGACGCCCAGGGCAGAAGAAGATGTCTCCGCCCCAGGCAAAATTACAGCAGCAGGAGCGCCGGTACCGGGGGCTACAGAGGACGAACGGAGCGGCACCCAGGGATACAAGTAAGTGCAGGGACATCCCTGGGTGCCGCTCTCAATGTAGATATCTTTAACTGATAAACTGTGGACCAGTGAAAGGTCCTCTTTAAGTAGGGAGTTCAACTCACACCTCCTAACAGTCCTGCCAATCAGAGTAGTTGACCTGTTAAGGTCAACCAATCATGGCCATCACTATTCCAAACCCCACTTTGCATATATTTTCTCAAACCTGCTCACCTGAGTGTATCCACACCTGTTGGCACGTCCATCACCGCTTTCAGCGTCTCGTGTGTCCAATTGCACATGCTCATGGACTTGTCTGTGTACCTACATCATCGCGGAAACCAGGAAATGAGATCTCGCGGACATATCGCGTGATCTCCTCAGCGCGCGTCACGCTGCGATGTCTTCCTAGGGGCGCGTTGCTGAATAGCCACGCACATCCATGACGCCATCTCGTATCCTGTTGCCGAGGTGATGTGTCACAACAAATGTTCCAGCGCATGTAGCAGAGCGGACGTACACATAACAGAATGCGGATCATACTCATGCCGCATCCATAATAGTGGTGCGATTGTTGCAATGGGGTTAAGAGGATCACATCTGAGGGCCAAATAGTAGTTATTTGCATATTTATAGGCTGCAAGGTAACGTGTGGATGGTTACCGCTACATATAACAATACTAAAAACATAGTTAAAATCACTAAATAGTTCAAACACTGACGGATGTGATGATCAAAGATACATTACATTTAGTACCAGAGGTACATTACTCATTCATAAGGGGGCTACCTTTATTCAATCCCCGCAAAGCTGAACTCAATATTGAGGCCATATGGTTGCAGGGATCGTAAGGTATAGATCCATTTCAGTTCCTTTTTCCTTAATATTTTTTCCCTATCACCGCCCCTTCTAAGGGAGCCAACCGCATCAATGACTCTAAACCGCAACTGGTTGATAGAGTGCTCGATGAAATGTCTGGCGACAGGTTTATCCAGCGCACCTTTTCTAATGGTGCTTTTATGTTTGTTGATCCTCTCTCTTATTTCCATTGTAGTCTCACCAACATATATGAGACTACAAGGACACTGTATCATATATACGACGTAGCTCGACCGACACGTGTAATAGCCACCAATTTTAAACATCTTTCCGCTGTACGGATGTGCAAACGAGTCCCCTTTCATTATGCCACTGCAATTGCAGCATGACAGACAGGGGAAGTTGCCATTCTTTCTAGGTGCCAAGTACAATTGTCGGTCAAGCTTAGGATCTCCTACGTCACTTTTGACCAGCCTATCTCGTAGGTTGGCATTCCTTTTGTACGCCATAATCGGAGGGACAGTGAATTCTTTAATATCTGGGAGCCCCCGTTGTAAAATGTGCCACTCTTTTCTAAGAATGTTGGCAATAGTCCCACTGTCACCTCCGAAGGTGGACACAAAAGGAATACATTTCATCGTCACAGCGACGAGAGAGGGGGTACCCTAAACAGCTCCTCATGAAAACAAAAAAGAGAGTGATGGGCATTGAGAGGGAGTCTGCGCTTGCTGTAACATCTGGAGACAGGACGATGAAACGTATTCCTTTTTTGTGTCCACCTTTGGAGGTGACAGTGGGACTATTGCCAACATTCTTAGAAAAGAGTGGCACATTTTACAACGGGCACATTTTTGAGGCAAGCTAACAAAAAAATTTAATTCTAAAATTGTTTCTACATTTGCCATTAAGTTTTGTAGAACACCGAAAGGGTTAACAGAGTTTGTAAAGTAATTTTCGAATACCTTGAGGGGTGTAGTTTTTTAGATGGGGTCACTTGTTTTGGAGTTTCTAGTCTAGGCTACATCAGGGGGGCTTCTAATGGGACATGGTGGAATGGAAATTTTTTGTTTTGGCACAGTTTTTTTTTTTTTAACGCTGTTCATCCGAGGGGTTGGGTCAAATGTTATTTTTTTTGTTGGGGGCGACTATTTAATGTAGGGGCTCATTTTTTTCGGGATGAAATGGCGGTTTTATTGGCACTATTTGGGGGTGCATATGACTTTTTGATCGCTCGCTATTACACTTTTTGTGATGTTAGGTGACAATAGAAATGGCTTATTTGACATCGTTTTTATTTTATTTTTTTGAAGTTGTTTATCCGAGGGGCTAGTTTATGGGGTATTTTTATACAGCAGATTTTTACGGACGTGGTGATGCCCAATATGTATGGCTCTTAGAATAAAGTTCACATAGATAGTGAAGGGAGGGGTGGCACTGCTCCTCTCTGTGTTAAAGTCCTTATAAGAATGAAAAAATGGCAGGGCAGCGAGTCTTGGAAGTCAATGTAGGTGGTGCTCAGCAGAGATTAGGTACATATTAGACAAAGTCCACGGAGAAGAAGAAATAATAGGCGGCACTCACCATGACTTGAATTGCTTCAGTGCTTTAATAGACAACGTGCAGGCACGAGCAAGGGCAGGAACGGACAAACAATTCACGAAACTGCGCTGTAGGCGACGGCTGTTTCGCGCGGGCTTGCGCTTCGTCTGGCCTCTGACGTCACCCATAGGCGACTGCTCATTTGTATCGGTAGGACCCGTCTGTATCCAAGGCAACGGTAGGCAGGGAGGTGGGAACAGGGAAAGGGGCAGGAGTCACCCATGCCGCCAGGAAGCGGCAGAGGGCGTGCCACTAACCCCGCCCAAGGACCCACCCCTAAAACAACGCCGTTCGTGTCCTGCAGCCGCTCCACCACATACAAAAAAACAAAACAGGGACACTTTTACAAATACAAATACAAAACATAAAAACAGCATATAGCACAGACATATATCACATGAGTACCATAAATACTTCAAACCAATGCACTCATCTCATTGCGGTCATTCAGGCCGAGGGGGCCCATGGCTTCTGCCCGTATGATCCAGGCAGCCTCCTTCCGCAGGAGCTCTCTGTGTCTATCACCCCCACGTTCCAATACGTTTACATGTTCCAATCCTGCAAATCTCAGGCACGACTGTTGCCCACCATGTCGTGTATTGACATGGTTAATCAACCTCGGGCAGCCTTTGCCCGTCCTGATGGAACTAACATGTTCGCGGAACCTCTCAAACAACGGGCGAATGGTTTTTCCTATATAGTAGGACCCACAACCGCAAGTAACAAGTGTGCATCTCCAAGTGTACATCCAAAAACCTCGAGTTTTTGGATGTACACTTGGAGATGCAAGGTGACGAGCTCCTCACCAGCACTTTCCGGAAACCCACCGCCACCAATTCTTTGTTACATTATAACAGTTACCACCCTCAGGCTGTCAAACACGCAGTTCCATATGGTCAATTCATACGTTTGAGACGTATAAATAATACAGAACTTATCTTTGAGAAACAGGCAAATGAGCTAAAGGCCAGATTGCTAGCAAGAGGTTATCCTCTATTTGTAGTAGAAAAAGCGAAGGAAAGGGCTTCACAGTACCAGCAAAAGGAATTATTACATAGGAAATCAGGTAATAAACAACAAAAAGAAGGCTCCAGGTTTGCGTTTAAATATAGCCCCATGGCAGATATGGTAAAACAAGCAATACTACGTAATTGGGATATGCTTAGGAGTGATGAAGGTTTAAAAGATTATGTATCCAACAGACCCATTGTAACTTTTAAACGTTGTAAAACTATAAAGGATAAACTAGTTAGGAGTAAGTTCGCAGAGAGGCGTTCCCCAAATTGGATAACTTGTAATAAGTTAATAGGAAACCACAGATGTGGACACTGCTCCTATTGTGCGCAAATCGTACAAGGCAAATACCTAGATTTTGGAGGCCTACACCACAAAATTGAACAGTTTATTAATTGCCGCACAAGTTATGTAGTGTACATTGTTACTTGCGGTTGTGGGTCCTACTATATAGGAAAAACCATTCGCCCGTTGTTTGAGAGGTTCCGCGAACATGTTAGTTCCATCAGGACGGGCAAAGGCTGCCCGAGGTTGATTAACCATGTCAATACACGACATGGTGGGCAACAGTCGTGCCTGAGATTTGCAGGATTGGAACATGTAAACGTATTGGAACGTGGGGGTGATAGACACAGAGAGCTCCTGCGGAAGGAGGCTGCCTGGATCATACGGGCAGAAGCCATGGGCCCCCTCGGCCTGAATGACCGCAATGAGATGAGTGCATTGGTTTGAAGTATTTATGGTACTCATGTGATATATGTCTGTGCTATATGCTGTTTTTATGTTTTGTATTTGTATTTGTAAAAGTGTCCCTGTTTTGTTTTTTTGTATGTGGTGGAGCGCCTGCAGGACACGAACGGCGTTGTTTTAGGGGTGGGTCCTTGGGCGGGGTTAGTGGCACGCCCTCTGCCGCTTCCTGGCGGCATGGGTGACTCCTGCCCCTTTCCCCGTTCCCACCTCCCTGCCTACCGTTGCCTTGGATACAGACGGGTCCTACCGATACAAATGAGCAGTCGCCTATGGGTGACGTCAGAGGCCAGACGAAGCGCAAGCCCGCGCGAAACGGCCGTCGCCTACAGCGCAGTTTTGTGAATTGTTTGTCCGCTCCTGCCCTTGCTCGTGCCTGCACGTTGTCTATTAAAGCACTGAAGCAATTCAAGTCATGGTGAGTGCCGCCTATTATTTCTTCTTCTCCGTGGACTTTGTCATGTATGGCTCTTAGACTTAGGAGACACTAAAACAGGCATCCCCACACTGCGGCGCTCCAGATGTTGTAAAACTACAATTCCCACCATGCCCTGATGATAGCTGTAGCTGGGCATGCTGGGAGTTGTAGTGTTACAACATCTGGAAGGCCGCAGTTTGAGTATACCTGCACTAAAATTAATATCATTTTTGGAAAAGAAAATTGTTTCCGTGTCTCCAAAGTCTGAGAGCCATAGTTTTTTTATATATTTTCTAGGGGACTGTCAGGAATTATAAAAATTTAGTACTCCATGGAAGTGTGATACTCCCTGAAGCAACCGATAGCGCAGAGGCCCGGATGATCGGGGCACGTGTCACATTGAGTAGTGGTGTCCTTACGTATCCCCCTCTTGTGACACACTCTGCATCTTTTTTGGGTTCGTCCCTTCTTTCCAGTATGGGGACCTCAACTGGAAAATGTTGGCCAGTGACGATCCGGGCCCCTCCAATTCCCGAGGTACTCCGACCTGCTCTTTCCCGGTCTGAAAAAATCAGGTCCTTGAGGACTGCCTCATAGAAATGGAGGAAAGTCTCTGTGCTGCCAGCGCATCGGGATAGTACAAAAGCGTTGTACATGGCAACCTGCACCAAGTAGACCGCAACTTTTTGTACCATGCCCGGGTTTTCCGCATGGCATTATATGGTTGGAGGACTTAATCAGAGAGATCAACTCCTCCACCCATATACTGATTGTAGTCGACGATACAATCGGGCTTGAGGACCGTTGCCGTGGTACCCCACACAGAGACGGGGTTGGTGCTGTTACCGTGGATTGTGGACAGCATAAGGACATCCCTCTTGTCCTTATACCTGACCAGCAACAGGTTGTCGCTGGTAAGGGCACGGGTCTCACCCCTGGAGATTGGTACCTGGAGGGGGTGGGTAGGGAGGCCGTGATGATTTTTCCACACGTTCCCACAAGCGAACGTGGATCTGGCGTAGAGGGCCTGATGCAAGGGAATACTAGTGTAAAAGTTATCCATGTACAGGTGGTAACCCTTTTCTAGTAGTGGGTACATAAGGACCCACACGAGTTTCCCGCTAACACCCAGAGTGGGGGGACATTCTGGGGGTTCAATACAGGAATCTCGCCCCTCGTACACACGAAATTTGTAAGTGTACCCTGAGGTACTCTAACAAATTTTGTACATTTTGACGCCATACCTCGCTCGCTTAGAAGGAATGTATTGGCGGAAACTAAGTCTCCCCTTGAAAGCAACGAGAGACTCATCAACCGCGACCTCCCTTCCAGGTACGTAGGCCTGCGCAAATTTGGTCCGAAATGATCAATGACTGGCCGTATCTTATACAGACGGTCATAGGCAGGATCACTGCGGGGGGGGACATGCTGCATTATTTGCATAATGCAGGCATTTCCGGATGGCCTCAAACCTTGAGCGCGTCATGGCCATACTGTACAGTGGGGTCTGGTAGAGGACGCCCCCACTCCAGTATTGCCTGACGCTCGGTTTTTGCACTAGACCCATATGCAGCACAAGGCCCCAAAACGTCCTCATCTCGGCTGCACTGACCGGGGTCCAGCCACCGGGTCTAGCCAAAAAGGAGCCCGGGTGCTGAGCGACGAACTGTTGGGTGTAAAGGTTCGTCTGCTCCACCATCAGATTCACCAATGGTTCACTGAAAAAAAAACTAAAAAAGTCTATTTCAGTGAACCCCACTGTGTGAATCTGGATTCCAGGATTGCCAACAAAATCTGGAATCGCAGGCTCGTAGTCCACTGGGGAACACCAGTTAAGTTCACTGGTAGGGGGCTCCAGGGCGCTTATTTGGTGGGCCGGAAAACCAGTTCCAACCCCCAGGGTTGCTCGTACTGGTGTGGGCCACAGGGTCCCTAGCATGTGGGGCCCCTGGATCCACCTGGCGGCGTCTCCGCCGCCTTGGGGGCTCATCGTCATCAGATGATGATAAGGAGGATGTGAATGAAAGGAGAAACGTGGGGTCATCCTCATCCTCACTGGGGCTCTCGAAGTCGGAGAGCATATGGGCGTATGCCTCCTCCACCGAGAACGTCTGGAGGGCCATGGGTATGTGTGTGCGTGTGTATAAAACGTTATTGTGTGTGCGTGGGGGCACGGGTGTTCGCGTACTCTAAAAAGAATAAAAAATGAAAAAGTTCTAACTCGCTGATCAGCGGTACGACGCTGATCAGCGGTGGGACGAGCGATGCGCAAACAGTGACCGGACACTAAAAAAAAAAAAAAAAGGAACCACAAGAAAATGGGGGGCGGGGGGGCGGGGGGGGTCAAGTAGCAGCACCTCTGGGTGGGTCTAGGGTCTCACAGCTAAGTGCTGTGGACCCCAACCACCAGATTTGGGTGCTGCACACAAACAGTTAAATTATTGAAAAAAAAATTTCCCTAAACTATTCTGTCCATTCTTTCCCTGCCTAAATCGCGCCTCTCCCTCGATGGCTCTCCGGACATCCTGACAGCAGCAGCAGCAGGAGCAGGAAGAGGAGGGGAGAGAGGAGCGACGGGAGTTTGAATCTCCCGCCTCTCTCCCCGCACGAATCAGCACCAAGGACAGCATCGGGACGGCGAATCAGCACCAAGGACAGCACCGCCGCCCTCCCATGTTCGGATTGTGATTGGTGGTGTGTAATCACACAACCGATCCCCGTATTTTTCCGGTTCATCGGGTCACCGGAGACCCGAATGGACCGGAAACACAGCAAACCGCAGGTCTGATTTGACCCGCGGTTTTCTGCGATCGCCGATACGGGGGCTCACATGACCCCCATCGGCGTTGTGACAGGATGCCTGCTGAATGATTTCAGCAGGCATCCTGTCCCCATTAACCCCTGCAGCGCCGCGATCTTAGTTTATTCACATGACATACGTACGGTACGTCATGTGTCCTTAAGGATTCGGGAAACATGCCGTACTGGTACGTCATGTGTCCTGAAGGGGTTAAAGGGACGGTGACAGTGTTATAGAGATCATCAATTGTAGTATTTTATAAGCAATCAGTATTAATGAGATGTATGTAATATATAATTTGCAGATGGTTATTAAATTATTTATTTTTACAATAATTTATAAGGGTTCTTGCAGGTGGAAGGCAGGTTGTGCTCCACGTATATGTTAGTCTGGTGAGTGTCCCTGTACATAGTAATTTTAATTTTAAAGAGGCTCTATCACCAGAATCAACCCTATTAAACCACACATACTACCTGGTGGAGCTCATCATGCTGATTAAAATGATACCTTTCTTTTGTCTGTATGCTAAGCAGCTGCAAAGATATCAGAGTTTTTATGTATATGCAAATGAGCACGTTTGAGCACCAGGAGGCGGGGCTGTAACCTTTGAGCACTGATTAGTAACACCCCCTGTGCTCTGCACAATCCCCTCCCCTTGATTGACAGGGAAAAATCAACATGCTGGGGATAGAGCTGTCTCCTAGCATGTACATATCATATACACTATGTACTATAGCTTCACCACACTGAGGTCTGCTCAGAAAGCTCATCTACATATCATATACACTATGTACTATAGCTTCACCACACTGAGATCTGCTCAGAAAGCTCCTCTACATATCATATACTCTATGTACTATAGCTTCACCACATTGAGATCTGCTCAGAAAGCTCATCTACATATCATATACACTATGTACTATAGCATCACCACACTGAGATCTGCTCAGAAAGCTCATCTACATATCATATACACTATGTACTATAGCTTCACCAAACTAAGATCTGCCCAGAAAGCTCATCTACATATCATATACTCTATGTACTATAGCATCACCACACTGAGATCTGCTCAGAAAGCTCATCTACATATTATATACTCTATGTACTATAGCTTCACCACACTGAGATCTGCTCAGAAAGCTCATCTACATATCATATCCTCTATGTACTATAGCTTCACCACACTGAGATCTGCTCAGAAAGCTCATCTACATATCATATACTCTATGTACTATAGCTTCACCACACTGAGATCTACTCAGAAAGCTCATCTACATATCATATACACTATGTACTATATCTTCACCACACTGAGATCTACTCAGAAAGCTCATCTACATATCATATACACTATGTACTATAGCTTCACCACACTGAGATCTACTCAGAAAGCTCATCTACATATCATATACACTATGTACTATAGCTTCACCACACTGAGATCTGCTCAGAAAGCTCATATACATATCATATACTCTATGTACTATAGCTTCACCACACTGCGATCTGCTCAGAAAGCTCCTCTACATATCATATACACTATGTACTATAGCTTCACCACACTGAGATTTGCTCAGAAAGCTCATCTACATATCATATACTCTATGTACTATAGCTTCACCACACTAAGATCTGCTCAGAAAGCTCATCTACATATCATATACACTATGTACTATAGCTTCACCAAACTGAGATTTGCCCAGAAAGCTCATCTACATATCATATACTCTATGTATTATAGCTTCACCACACAGAGACCTGCTCAGAAAGCTCATCTACATATCATATACACCATGTACTATAGCTTCACCACACTGCGATCTGCTTAGAAAGCTCCTCTACATATCATATACACTATGTACTATAGCTTCACCACACTGAGATCTGCTCAGAAAGCTCATCTCCATATCATATACACTAGGTACTATAACTTCACCACACTGAGATCTGCTCAGAAAGCTCATCTACATATCATATACACTATGTACTATAGCTTCACCACACTGAGATCTGCTCAGAAAGCTCATCTCCATATCATATACACTAGGTACTATAACTTCACCACACTGAGATCTGCTCAGAAAGCTCATCTCCATATCATATACTCTATGTACTATAGCTTCACCACACTGAGATCTTCTCAGAAAGCTCCTCTACATATCATATACACTATGTACTATAGCTTCACCACACTGAGATCTGCTCAGAAAGCTAAGCTACATATCATATACTCTATGTAGATCCAGGCAGCCTCCTTCCGCAGGAGCCTCTCGTGTCTATCACCCCCACGTTCCAACACGCTTACATGTTCCAATCCTGCAAATCTCAGGCACGACTCGTTGCCCACCATGTCGTGTATTGACATGGTTAATCAACCTCGGGCAGCCTTTTGCCCGTCCTGATGGAACTAACATGTTCGCGGAACCTCTCCACAACAGGGCGAGATGGTTTTTCCTATATAGTAGGACCCACAACCGCAAGTAACAGGTGAGCATCTCCAAGTGTACATCCAAAAAACCTCGAGTTTTTGGATGTACACTTGGAGATGCAAGGTGACGACCCCTCACCAGCACTTTCCGGAAGCCCACCGCCACCAATTCTTTGTTACATTATAACAGTTACCACCCCCTCAGGCTGTCAAACGCGCAGTTCCATATGGTCAATCTCATACGCTTGAGGCGTTATAAATAATACCAGAACTTATCTTTGAGAAACAGGCAAATGAGCTAAAGGCCAGATTGTTAGCAAGAGGTTATCCTCTATTTGTAGTAGAAAAGCGAAGGAAAGGGCTTCACAGTACCAGCAAAAGGAATTATTACATAGGAAATCAGGTAATAAACAACAAAAAGAAGGCTCCAGGTTTGGCGTTTAAATATAGCCCCCATGGCAGATATGGTAAAACAAGCAATACTACGTAATTGGGATATGCTTAGGAGTGATGAAGGTTTAAAAGATTATGTATCCAACAGACCCATTGTAACTTTTAAACGTTGTAAAACTATAAAGGATAAACTAGTTAGGAGTAAGTTCGCAGAGAGGCGTTCCCCAAATTGGATAACTTGTAATAAGTTAATAGGAAACCACAGATGTGGACACTGCTCCTATTGTGCGCAAATCGTACAAGGCAAATACCTAGATTTTGGAGGCCTACACCACAAAAATTGAACAGTTTATTAATTGCCGCACAAGTTATGTAGTGTACATTGTTACTAGCGGTTGTGGGTCCTACTATATAGGAAAAACCATTCGCCCGTTGTTTGAGAGGTTCCGCGAACATGTTAGTTCCATCAGGACGGGCAAAGGCTGCCCGAGGTTGATTAACCATGTCAATACATCGACATGGTGGGCAACAGTCGTGCCTGAGATTTGCAGGATTGGAACATGTAAACGTATTGGAACGTGGGGGTGATAGACACAGAGCTCCTGCGGAGGAGGCTGCCTGGATCATACGGGCAGAAGCCATAAGGCCCCTCGGCCTGAATGACCGCAATGAGATGAGTGCATTGGTTTGAAGTATTTATGGTACTCATGTGATATATGTCTGTGCTATATGCTGTTTTTATGTTTTGTATTTGTATTTGTAAAAGTGTCCCTGTTTTGTTTTTTTGTATGTGGTGGAGCGCCTGCAGGACACGAACGGCGTTGTTTTAGGGTGGGTCCTGGGCGGGTTAGTGGCACGCCCTCTGCCGCTTCCTGGCGGCATGGGTGACTCCTGCCCCTTCCCCGTTCCCACCTCCCTGCCTACCGCTGCCTTGATACAGACGGGTCCCACCGATACAAATGAGCAGTCGCCTATGGGTGACGCCAGAGGCCAGACGAAGCGCAAGCCCGCGCGAACGGCCGTCGCCTACAGCGCAGTTTTGTGAATTGTTTGTCCGCTCCTGCCCTTGCTCGTGCCTGCACGTTGTCTATTAAAGCACTGAAGCAATTCAAGTCATGGTGAGTGCCGCCTATTATTTCTTCTCTCTCCGTGGACTTTGTCATGTATGGCTCTTAGACTTAGGAGACACTAAACAGGCATCTCCAACACTGCGGCGCTTCCAGATGTTGTAAAACTACAATTCCCACCATGCCCTGATGATAGCTGTAGCTGGGCATGCTGGGAGTTGTAGTGTTACAACATCTGGAAGGCCGTAGTTTGAGTATACCTGCACTAAAATTAATATCATTTTTGGAAAGAAAATTGTTTCCGTGGTCTCCAAAGTCTGAGAGCCATAGTTTTTATATATTTTCTAGGGGACTGTCAGGAATTATAAAATTTAGTACTCCATGGAAGTGTGATACTCCCTGAAGCAACCGACAGCGCAGAGGCCCGGATGATCGGGGCACGGTCACATTGAGTAGTGGTGTCCTTCCAGCATCCCCTCTTGTGACACACTCTGCATCTTTTTGGGTTCGTCCCTTCTTTCCAGTATGGGGACCTCAACTGGAAAATGCTGGCCAGTGATCTGATCCGGGCTCTCCACTTCGGAGGTACTCCGACCTGCTCTTTCCCGGTCTGAAAAATCAGGTCCTTGGAGGACTGCCTCATAGAAATGGAGGAAAGTCTCTGTGCTGCCAGCGCATCGGGATAGTACAAAAGCGTTGGTACATGGCAACCTGCACCAAGTAGACCGCAACTTTTGTACCATGCCCGGTTTTCCGCGATGGCATTATATGGTTGGAGGACTTGATCAGAGAGATCAACTCCTCCACCCATATACTGATTGTAGTCGACGATACAATCGGGCTTGAGGACCGTTGCCGTGGTACCCCACACAGAGATGGGGTTGGTGCTGTTACCGTGGATTGTGGACAGCATATGGACATCCTCTTGTCCTTATACCTGACCAGCAACAGGTTGTCGCTGGTAAGGGCACGGGTCTCACCCTGGAGATTGGTACCTGGAGGGTGGGTAGGGAGGCCGTGATGATTTTTCCACACGTTCCCACAAGCGAACGTGATCTGGCGAGGGGCCTGATGCAAGGGAATACTAGTGTAAAAGTTATCCATGTACAGGTGGTAACCCTTTTCTAGTAGTGGGTACATAAGGACTCCACACGAGTTTCCCGCTAACACCCAGAGTGGGGGACATTCTGGGGGTTCAATACGGAATCTCGCCATCGTACACACGAAATTTGTAAGTGTACCCTGAGGTACTCTAACAAATTTTGTACATTTTGACGCCATGCCTCGCTCGCTTAGGAAGGAATGTATTGGTGGAAACTAAGTCTCCCCTGAAAGCAACGAGAGACTCATCAACCGCAACCTCCCTTCCAGGTACGTAGGCCTGCGCAAATTTGGTCCGAAATGATCAACGACTGGCCGTATCTTATACAGACGGTCATAGGCAGGATCACTGCATGGGGGACATGCTGCATTATTTGCATAATGCAGGCATTTCCGGATGGCCTCAAACCTTGAGCGCGTCATGGCCATACTGTACAGTGGGGTCTGGCAGAGGACGCCCCACTCCAGTATTGCCTGACGTCCGGTTTTTGCACTAGACCCATATGCAGCACAAGGCCCCGAAACGCCCTCATCTCGGCTGCACTGACCGGGGTCCAGCCACCGGGTCTAGCCAAAAAGGAGCCCGGTGCTGAGCTGACGAACTGTTGGGTGTAAAGGTTCGTCTGCTCCACCATCAGATTCACCAATGGTTCACTGAAAAAACTAAAAAGTCTATTTCAGTGAACCCCACTGTGTGAATCTGGATTCCAGGATTGCCAACAAAATCTGGAATCGCAGGCTCGTAGTCCACTGGGGAACACCAGTTAAGTTCACTGGTAGGGGCTCCAGGGCGCTTATTTGGTGGGCCGGAAAACCAGTTCCAACCCCCAGGGTTGCTCGTACTGGTGTGGGCCACAGGTCCCTAGCATGTGGGGCCCCTGGATCCACCTGGCGGCGTCTCCGCCGCCTTGGGGACTCATCGTCATCAGATGATGATAAGGAGGATGTGGATGAAAGGAGAAACGTGGGGTCATCCTCATCCTCACTGGGGCTCTCGAAGTCGGAGAGCATATGGGCGTATGCCTCCTCCACCGAGAACGCCTGGAGGGCCATGGGTATGTGTGTGCGTGTGTATAAAACGTTATTGTGTGTGCGTGGGGGCAGGGCACGGTGTTCGGCAGTACTCTAAAAAGAATAAAAATGAAAAAGCTTAACTCGCTGATCAGCGGTACGACGCTGATCAGCGGTGGGACGAGCTGGCGCGCAAACAGTGACCGGACACTAAAAAAAAAAAAAAAAAGGAACCACAAGAAAATGGGGGCGGGGCTAGTCAAGTAGCACCCGTGCGTCTGCTACGCTATGCACTATAGCTTCACCACACTGAGGTCTGCTCAGAAAGCTCATCTACATATCATATACACTATGTACTATAGCTTCACCACACTGAGATCTGCTCAGAAAGCTCCTCTCATATCATATACTCTATGTACTATAGCTTCACCACATTGAGATCTGCTCAGAAAGCTCATCTACATATCATATACACTATGTACTATAGCATCACCACACTGAGATCTGCTCAGAAAGCTCATCTACATATCATATACACTATGTACTATAGCTTCACCAAACTAAGATCTGCTCAGAAAGCTCATCTACATATCATATACTCTATGTACTATAGCATCACCACACTGAGATCTGCTCAGAAAGCTCATCTACATATTATATACTCTATGTACTATAGCTTCACCACACTGAGATCTGCTCAGAAAGCTCATCTACATATCATATCCTCTATGTACTATAGCTTCACCACACTGAGATCTGCTCAGAAAGCTCATCTACATATCATATACTCTATGTACTATAGCTTCACCACACTGAGATCTGCTCAGAAAGCTCATCTACATATCATATACACTATGTACTATATCTTCACCACACTGAGATCTGCTCAGAAAGCTCATCTACATATCATATACACTATGTACTATAGCTTCACCACACTGAGATCTACTCAGAAAGCTCATCTACATATCATATACACTATGTACTATAGCTTCACCACACTGAGATCTGCTCAGAAAGCTCATCTACATATCATATACTCTATGTACTTATAGCTTCACCACACTGAGATCTGCTCAGAAAGCTCCTCTACATATCATATACACTATGTACTATAGCTTCACCACACTGAGATTTGCTCAGAAAGCTCATCTACATATCATATACTCTATGTACTATAGCTTCACCACACTAAGATCTGCTCAGAAAGCTCATCTACATATCATATACACTATGTACTATAGCTTCACCTAAACTGAGATTTGCCCAGAAAGCTCATCTACATATCATATACTCTATGTACTATAGCTTCACCACACTGAGATCTGCTCAGAAAGCTCATCTACATATCATATACACTATGTACTATAGCTTCACCACACTGAGATCTGCTTAGAAAGCTCCTCTACATATCATATACACTATGTACTATAGCTTCACCACACTGAGATCTGCTCAGAAAGCTCATCTCCATATCATATACACTAGGTACTATAGCTTCACCACACTGAGATCTGCTCAGAAAGCTCATCTACATATCATATACACTATGTACTATAGCTTCACCACACTGAGATCTGCTCAGAAAGCTCATCTCCATATCATATACTCTAGGTACTATAGCTTCACCACACTGAGATCTGCTCAGAAAGCTCATCTCCATATCATATACTCTATGTACTATAGCTTCACCACACTGAGATCTGCTCAGAAAGCTCCTCTACATATCATATACACTATGTACTATAGCTTCACCACACTGAGATCTGCTCAGAAAGCTCATCTACATATCATATACTCTATGTACTATAGCTTCACCACACTGAGATCTGCTCAGAAAGCTCATCTACATATCATATACACTATGTACTATAGCCTCACCACACTGAGATCTGCTCAGAAAGCTCATCTACATATCATATACTCTATGTACTATAGCTTCACCACACTGAGATCTGCTCAGAAAGCTCATCTACATATCATATACACTATGTACTATAGCCTCACCACACTGAGATCTGCTCAGAAAGCTCATCTACATATCATATACACTATGTACTATAGCTTCACCACACTGAGATCTGCTCAGAAAGCTCATCTACATATCATATACACTATGTACTATAGCTTCACCACACTGAGATCTGCTCAGAAAGCTCATCTACATATCATATACACTATGTACTATAGCTTCACCACACTGAGATCTATACACTATGTACTCTAGCTTCACCACACTAAGATCTGCTCAGAAGCTCCTCTACATATCATATACTCTATGTACTATAGCTTCACCACACTGAGATCTGCTCAGAAAGCTCATCTACATATCATATACACTATGTACTATAGCTTCACCACACTGAGATCTGCTCAGAAAGCTCATCTACATATCATATACTCTATGTACTATAGCTTCACCACACTGAGATCTGCTCAGAAAGCTCATCTACATATCATATACTCTATGTACTATAGCTTCACCACACTGAGATCTGCTCAGAAAGCTCATCTACATATCATATACACTATGTACTATAGCTTCACCACACTGAGATCTGCTCAGAAAGCTCATCTACATATCATATACATCTATGTACTATAGCTTCACCACACTGAGATCTGCTCAGAAAGCTCATCTACATATCATATACACTATGTACTATAGCTTCACCACACTGAGATCTGCTCAGAAAGCTCATCTACATATCATATACACTATGTACTATAGCTTCACCACACTGAGATCTGCTCAGAAAGCTCATCTACATATCATATACACTATGTACTATAGCTTCACCACACTGAGATCTGCTCAGAAAGCTCATCTACATATCATATACACTATGTACTATAGCTTCACCACACTGAGATCTGCTCAGAAAGCTCATCTCCATATCATATACACTATGTACTATAGCTTCACCACACTGAGATCTGCTCAGAAAGCTCATCTACATATCATATACACTATGTACTATAGCTTCACCACACTGAGATCTGCTCAGAAAGCTCATCTCCATATCATATACACTATGTACTATAGCTTCACCACACTGAGATCTGCTCAGAAAGCTCATCTCCATATCATATACTCTATGTACTATAGCTTCACCACACTGAGATCTTCTCAGAAAGCTCCTCTACATATCATATACACTATGTACTATAGCTTCACCACACTGAGATCTGCTCAGAAAGCTAAGCTACATATCATATACTCTATGTACTATAGCTTCACCACACTGAGATCTGCTCAGAAAGCTCATCTACATATCATATACACTATGTACTATAGCCTCACCATACTGAGATCTGCTCAGAAAGCTCATCTACATATCATATACTCTATGTACTATAGCTTCACCACACTAAGATCTGCTCAGAAAGCTCATCTACAAATCATATACACTATGTACTATAGCCTCACCATACTGTGATCTGCTCAAAAAACTCATCTACATATCATATACACTATGTACTATAGCTTCACCACACTGAGGTCTGCTCAGAAAGCTCATCTACATATCATATACACTATGTACTATAGCTTTACCACACTGAGATCTGCTCAGAAAGCTCATCTACATATCATATACACTATGTACTATAGCTTCACCACACTGAGATCATATACACTATGTACTATAGCTTCACCACACTAAGATCTGCTCAGAGAGCTCCTCTACATATCATATACTCTATGTACTATAGCTTCGCCACACTGAGATCCGCTCAGAAAGCTCATCTACATATCATATACACTATGTACTATAGCTTCACCACACTGAGATCTGCTCAAAAAGCTCCTCTACATATCATATACTCTTTGTACTATAGCTTCACCACACTGAGATCTGCTCAGAAAGCTATTCTACATATCATATACTCTATGTACTATAGCTTCACCACACTGAGATCTGCTCAGAAAGCTCCTCTACATATCATATACACTATGTACTATAGCATCACCACACTGAGATCTGCTCAGAAAGCTCATCTACATATCATATACACTATGTACTATAGCTTCAGCACACTGAGATCTGCTCAGAAAGCTCATCTACATATCATATACACTATGTACTATAGCTTCACCACACTGAGATCTGCTCAGAAAGCTCATCTACATATCATATACACTATGTACTATAGCATCACCACACTGAGATCTGCTCAGAAAGCTCATCTACATATCATATACTCTATGTACTATAGCTTCACAACACTGAGATCTGCTCAGAAAGCTGATATACATATCATATACACTATGTACTATAGCTTCACCACACGGAGATCTGCTCAGAAAGCTCATCTACATATCATATACTCTATGTACTATAGCTTCACCACACTGAGATCTGCTCAGAAAGCTCATCTCCATATCATATCCTCTATGTACTATGTCTTCGCCACACTGAGATCTGCTCAGAAAGCTCATCTACATATCATATACTCTATGTACTATAGCTTCACCACACTGCGATCTGCTCAGAAAGCTCATCTACATATCATATACTCTATGTACTATAGCTTCACCACACTGAGATCTGCTCAGAAAGCTCATCTACATATCATATACACTATGTACTATAGCTTCACCACACTGAGATCTGCTCAGAAAGCTCATCTACATATCATATACACTATGTACTATAGCTTCACCACACTGAGATCTGCTCAGAAAGCTCATCTACATATCATATACTCTATGTACTATAGCTTCACCACACTGAGATCTGCTCAGAAAGCTCCTCTACATATCATATCCTCTATGTACTATAGCATCACCACACTGAGATCTGCTCAGAAAGCTCATCTACATATCATATAAACTATGTACTATAGCTTCACCACACTGAGATCTGCTCAGAAAGCTCCTCTACATATCATACACACTATGTCCTATAGCTTCACCACACTGAGATTCTTGGCTGTACAACTAGAGTTATAACCTGTAGAAATAGAGAGCTTGCGACCCCACTGTATAGAGTGGTAGTGAGACCTCTTCTGGGATACTGTGTCCAGTTCTGTCAAAAAGACATAGATAAAATGGACCGGGTAGAAAAAGTGTAATAGCAAGCGATCAAAAAGTCATATGTACCCCAAAATAGTGCCAATCAAACCATCATCTCATCCTGCAAAAAATGAGACCCTACATAGCACAATCGGCCAAAAAATAAAAAAAACTATGGCTCTCAGATTATGGAGACACTAAAACATGATTTTTTTGGTTTCAAAAATGCTGTTATTGTGTAAAACCTAAATAAATAAAGAGAGTATACATATTGGGTATTGCCACGTCCGTAAGAACCTGCTATATAAGGTGACAAAAAATTGCCTTTTTTTTTTTTACGGTGTTCACTTGAGGGGTTAGGTCATGTGGTACTTCTATAGAGCAGGTCCTGAAGAGGTTAAAAAAGTGGGTTTTGGAAATTTCCTTAAAAATGTTAAGAATTGGTTCCAAAATTCTAAGCATCTAAAGTCCTAAAAAAATAAAATTACATTTTCAAAATGATGCCAACATAAAGTAGACATATGAGGAATGTTATGTAATAAATATTTCATGAGGTATCACTTTCTGTTTTATAGGCACAGAAATTGACATTTTGAAAATTGCGAATTTTTTAACATTTTGGGTAAATTTTTTCATAAATAAAGGTGAAATATATTGACTCAAATTTACCACGGCCATGAAGTACAATGTGTCACGAGAAAACAGTCTCAGAATGGCTTGGATAAGTAAAAGCGTTCCAAAGTTATTACCAGATAAAGCCACACGAGGAGCAAAGAATAGCCTGGGCTGGAGGGTGAAAACTGGCCTGGGGTAGAAGGGGTTAAAAGTTGCACAGCTGTTGATTAATTAGACTAGATTTATCAGTCCGCCCTCTGGTGGTTGTTTTTCAGTACGACAGGTTCATATTCACTAAGACTGGTCTAGTTTACTATATTTGTGCATGAAAAATGTTGTATCTTTGCGAAGAAAATTTGCATGTCTCCCAGAAAGTGCGACTTTTAATGGAAAAAAACAGATAAAGAAAAGTCCGCCAGCCTGGTGTGGAATAAAAATGAGACAAATTCAGGTGCAAAAAAGGAACACCTACATAAATAGGTCGGAAAAAAGTCGCAAAAGTTAGAAAACTTCTGAATAAGTCAAAAAAAATCAAATAGTCGAAGCAAAAGCTTGAAAAACAGGCACAATTACAATAATAACAATAAGAGTCTGAGGCCTTATGCACACAAACGTACTTTTTTTCCACATTTTGTGCGGGTCAGACGTGGACCCATTCACTGCAATGGAGCCACAAAAGATGCGGACAGCACACATTATGTCCGTTCCGCAGCCCCACAAAAGATAGATCATGTCCCATTTTTGTCTGTTTTACGGACAAGGATAGGACTGTTCTATAGTGGCCAAGACGTTCCATTCCACAAAACGCGGAACACGCGTGGCCAGTATCCATTTTATAGGCTACAGTCGTGTGCATGAGCCCTAAAACAGTGTATTTACACCTACAAACAGGCGCAAACACTATAGTAAATGTGCCCCAGGAGTCCTATGGAGCCTGTACGGCAGCTGACAGACACGGACCGGGCCGGTACGAGAGGACGGAGCGAGTCAAGATGATCACTCTGCGGGGTAGGATCCCTGTGACTCCAGTCCAGGTCCTGGCTGCACCCGTCATCACTGGGCGGCTCCCCTACCTGGGGCTGATCTCCACATGTACCTTCTCCACGTGGTGGGACCTCCAGGCCCCTCTCCTGCAGACATGCTTCTCCTCGCTTTGGTTTTTCCTCGGTTTCTGGAAGGTTGCAAATCGTGGCCGATGATACGTGGATCCTTGATTTGAAATCTGCCCCTGGGATTCTCATCTTCACGTCTCTGCATTTACATTACTGAGATGCTGGTGTGAAGGAACCATAGTTCTGCTCATCCTGGAGCATGAATAGAATACTATAGCAGTGCACACTGACAGCAACATAATCCAGGACTGCAGAGTGGTGGAGGCCTGACCCCCAGTCACAAGACATATGCTGCTCTTTGCTACATCATACAACCTCCTATATCTATCCCCCCAGCTGTGGCTCCTGTGTTCCTCCTCCGCTCGGCTGTGGCCCCAATACTTTTTTTGGGTGCAGTGTGGGATTCGGTCTGGATTCTCGCAGTCGTGTTTGTATCTGAATTCTCTTATTGTAGAGAGAAATGTCGTACTGAACGCCGCAGTCTGCCAGAGCTCGGTGTACACAGGAGAGAGCCCGGAACGCGTGGTGGACGGTGACCGCAGAGGTTCTTTCTCTGCAGGCTGCTGTACACATGGGATACGACAAGCCAGCCTGGAGGCTGGACCCGAGGAGACCCCACAAGATTGGCAGGATCCGCTTCGTCAAGCGCCAGGACTGCTGCTCGGAACGTCTCTTAGGAGCCCCGATCCGAATTGGAAACTCCGACCACTACACCATGAGTAAACTGTGAGTGCAGCGGCTGAGAAGCCGCCGGGGTATACAACATGGCTGAATAGCGCCGCCCTTGGGTGACTTTACGTACAGCAGTTACTACCACATACAGGAAGGCGGATGGCCGTGTAGACTCCACGTAGCGTGATATTTTGTGGTTTTGTCTCTCTCAGGTGCGCCACTGTCCAGGACATCTCAGAAGAAAGCTACTGCTACTACGGTATAGAGGGACGCTACATCGCCATTGTCATCCCCGGCCGCAGCGAATACCTGTCTCTGTGTGAGGTGGAGGTGTTTGGTGTCTCGCTTGTGGACGATGCTCCCTATGCCTCTGTGTCCTGCTCCAGTACACGGCAATATTATTTATGTCTGCAGTTGAGCTGAGAATACCGCACTTGTGCTGGCACATTGTAACCATTCAGCAGCGGTGAGCAGCTCTTAAACTACATCTTCTTGGTGTTCACATTCACTGAATGCCAGCAGAGGTCGGAGCGTGAAAAAAAATCTGTTTGGTAAGTTTCAAGACATGTAGAGGACGCTGGCCCTTTAAGACCATTCCCAGCTGTTTGGGGGGGGGGGGGGTGTTGTCACATTGGATGAGATACGTATCATTAATTCTTATTGCCCCGGGCCCCATTGTATCTGCCTAGAGATGAGCGCGCCGGATTATCGGGGCGGCCGGCAACAGCTTTTTTCTGCTCCGGAGCGTTTTGAGTCTCTCATTGCAGAAAAAAGCAATTAGTTTGTTCTTGGCCCAAAATAAAAGGCGTAAACATCTGCACGAAAAACATAAAAAGCCGGGTGATGTGGCTGAGTCTGCCGTCTGTGAACACAATAGCGGGAACACGCACCAAGGATATGTTCACACCTAGCAGATACGGTACGGTAGCAGCAGAGTGCTGACGAAATAGCCTGTAAACCTGTAAACTGACCGGCGGGGCGGAGGTAATTCCTGCAGCGGAAACTGACCAGCGGGGCGGAGGTAATACCTGCAGAGGAGACTGACCAGTGGGCAGAGGTAAAACCTGCAGAGGAGACTGACCAGCGGGGCGGAGGTAAAACCTGCAGAGGAAACTGACCGGCGGGGCGGAGGTAAAACCTGCAGCGGAAACTGACCGGCGGGGCGGAGGTAAAACCTGCATAGGAAACTGACCAGAGGGGCAGAGGTAAAACCTGCAGAGGAAACTGACCAGCGGGGCAGAGGTAAAACTTGCAGAGGAAACTGACCGGCGGGACGGAGGTAATACCTGCAGAGGAAACTGACGGGCGGGGCGGAGGTAATACCTGCAGAGGAAACTGACCAGAGGGGCGGAGGTAATACCTGCAGAGGAAACTGACCAGAGGGGCGGAGGTAATACCTGAAGAGGAAACTGACCAGCAGGGTGAATCTGCATGGCCTGCGGATTGTGTGGCTGATTTGCTTGTGTGAAGCCACCCTACACAAGAGAGATCTGACATTTCACCACTAGGGGGCAGCGCGGTCAGAATCTCGTGGACACTATGCAGTTTTCATGATAATGAGAACTAGAAAGTCAGGATCCTCCGCACCATGTGTAGGAGGTGCTGACAGTCCAGCTGGCTGTATATATACCTTATCATGGAGGATGGTATCACAAAGATAATACCTAAAATATGTCTCCGACACACAAATGACTGCGCGGCGTGTATCTGTGGATGATGTGCCTGACTGCGCGGCGTGTATCTGTGGATGATGTGCCTGACTGCGTGGCGTACGTCTGTGGTTGATGTGCCTGACTGCGCGGCGTACGTCTGTGGTTGATGTGCCTGACTGCACGGCCTACGTCTGTGGATGATGTGCGACTGCGTGGCGTACGCCTGTGGATGATGTGCGACTGCGCGGCGTACGTCTGTGGTTGATGTGCCTAACTGCGTGGCATACATCTTTGGTTGATGTGCCTAACTGCGCGGCGTACGTCTGTGGATGATGTGTGACTGTGCGGCGTATGTCTGTGGATGATGTGCGACTGCGCGGTGTACGTCTGTGGATGACGTGCAACTGAGCGGCGTACGTCTGAGGCTTGAGTGAATCAGGTTCAGATGGCTCTAGACCAGGGATGCCCAACTGCGGCCCTCAAGCTGTTGCAAAACTACAGCTATTAGGGCATGCTGGGAGTTGTAGTTTTGCAACAGCTGGAGGGCCACAGGTTGAGCATTCCTGCGCTGAACTCGATTAGTTTGAAAACGTTGTTTACAATATCTCCTCTGTAGTGCGCCAAAACGTATGGGCTCCACGGAGGCCTGGAAAATCTTGCTGCAAATAACGTGAAATTTGCTTCATCTTGCGTCGATGACGTTACACTTCGGTTCTGCAAATATAAATGATATAAATGACTGCTACTAAATCTCATTAACAAAGCCGAGTTCAGCTTTGGATTTTGGACCAGTAATTTATGCGCATAACCGAAGTGTTACGTCATCGACACGAGATGAAGCAAGTGTCGCGTGATTTGCAGCAAGATTTTCCAGGCCTCAGCGGAGCCCATACATCTTGGCGCACTACGGAGAGGAGTATATCTAGGAGATATTGTAAACAAAGTCTTCAAACGAATCACGTTCAGATCAAATTCGCTCACCGCTATAGGGCGCCTTCGCACGCTACGGATTTTGTTTCACACATTTCCACTAATGAAAATCTGTTCCATTTACCTGAATGGCGCCTGAAGAAATCCATGTGCTCCCCGACCCGTTCACATCAATGGAACGGATTTTCAGTCACGGAAACTTCTGCAATAAAATCCACAGCATGTGAAGGCGACTTTAGACAAATATTGGAAATCGGAAAAGTTTCTGCTTAAGTTTTTATAATCGCAATTTGCATCTACTCCAGAATGTTATGAAGAGCGATCAGATGAATTACATAGTCCTTCATTGCCATGAAAATTAACCTAATCCCAAAAAAACCCTTCCCGCTGCATTTCATTGCTGTCATTAAAAGGACCTGCTGAGATCATTTCAGTAATCGTCTTGTTGACTCAGGTGAGAATGTTGACGAGCACAAGGCTGGAGATCATTATGTCAGGCTGATTGGGTTAGAATGGCATGTTAAATGGAGGGTGATGCTTGAAATCATTGTTCTTCCATTGTTAACCATGGTGACCTGCAAAGAAACGCGTGCAGCCATCATTGTGCTGGTTTTGGCTCAGTGATTTTGAGCAAAAACCAGGTGCTAAACACAGAACAGGTGCCGATCTTGTCCTTACACCTTTCGTCTGTGGAGGCTCCAATCCTGGTTTTAGCAAACAAACACCGATGTGTGAATGAGGCTTTACAAGACTTTTTCTAAATATGTAAATTAAGACTTTGGTGCAACAAGGGCAGGACCACTGCTCTTCTTGCACCCAAGCCCCACCCCTTTGCGACCAGAAGGGGCTGACCACAGAAAGGAGAGGAGCTTGGGTGCAGTAATGGTGACGCCTCCATGGCACGAAAGGCCTAACTTAAAGAAAAAGTATCATAACTCAGGAATGGAGCCTCGAATAAACAAAAGGAAAGCAGAGTTGTAATCAGAAGCCCGGCGATGTCTCTAACGAGGAGATCGCTGGGGAAAGGTTGTGTCTCTAGTGGGGAGATCACTGGGAAAAGGCTGTGTCAATAATGGGGAGATCGCTGGGGAAAGGTAGTGTCTATAGTGGGGAGATCGCTGGGGAGAGGCTATGTCTATAATGGGGAGATCGCTGGGGAAAGGTTGTGTCTCTAGTGGGGAGATCGGTGGGGAAAGGTTGTGTCTCTAATGGGGAGATCGCTGGCGAAAGGTTGTGTCTATAATGGAGAGATCGCTGTGGAAAGCTTGTGTCTCTAGTGGGGAGATAGCTGGGGAAAGGATGTGTCTATAATGGGGAGATCACTGGGGAGGGGCTGTGTCTATAATGGGGAGATCGCTGGGGAGAGGCTGTGTCTCTAATGGGGAGATCGCTGGGGAAAGGTTGTGTCTCTAATGGGGAGATCACTGGGGAGAGGCTGTGTCTTTAATGGGGAGATCGCTGGGGAGAGGCTGTGTCTCTAATGGGGAGATCGCTGGGGAGAGGCTGTGTCTCTAATGGGGAGATCGCTGGGGATAGGTTGTGTCTATAATGGGGAGATCGCTGGGGAATGGCTGTGTCTAGAATGGGGAGATCGCTGGGGAGAGGCTGTGTCTATAATGGGGAGATCGCTGGGGAAAGGCTGTGTCTATAATGGGGAGATCGCTGGGGAGAGGCTGTGTCTATAATGGGGAGATCGCTGGGGAGAGGCTGTGTCCATAATGGGGAGATCACTGGGGAGAGGCTGTGTCTATAATGGGGAGATCGCTGGGGAGAGGCTGTGTCTCTAATGGGGAGATCGCTGGGGAGAGGCTGTGTCTATAATGGGGAGAGGTTGTGTCTATAATGAGGAGATCGCTGGGGAGAGGCTGTGTCTATAATGGGGAGATAACTGGGGAGAGGCTGTGTCTCTAATGGGGAGATCGCTGGGGAGAGGCTGTGTCTATAATGGGGAGATCACTGGGGAAAGGCTGTGTCTATAATGGGGAGATCACTGGGGAAATATTGTGTCTCTAGTGGGGAGATCGCTGGGGAAATGTTGTGTCTATAGTGGGGAGATCACTGGGGAAATATTGTGTCTCTAGTGGGGAGATCGCTGGGGAAATGTTGTGTCTATAATGGAGAGATCACTGGGGAAAGGTTGTGTCTATAATGGCGAGATCGCTGGGGAGAGGTTGTATCTATAATGGGGAGATCGCTGGGGAGAGGCTGTGTCTATAATGGGGAGATCACTGGGGAAATATTGTGTCTCTAGTGGGGAGATCATTGGGGAAAGGTTGTGTCTAAAGTGGGGAGATCGCTGGGGAAAGGTTGTGTCTATAGTGGGGAGATCGCTGGGGAAATGTTGTGTCTATAATGGGGAGATCACTGGGGAAATATTGTGTCTCTAGTGGGGAGATCATTGGGGAAAGGTTGTGTCTAAAGTGGGGAGATCGCTGGGGAAAGGTTGTGTCTATAGTGGGGAGATCGCTGGGGAAATGTTGTGTCTATAATGGGGAGATCGCTGGGGAGAGGCTGTGTCTATAATGGGGAGATCGCTGGGGAGAGGCTGTGTCTATAATGGGGAGAGCGCTGGGGAGAGATTGTGTCTGTAATGGGGAGATCGCTGGGGAGAGGTTGTGTCTATAATGGGGAGATCTCTGGGGAAATATTGTGTCTCTAGTGGGAAAATCACTGAGGAAAGGTAGTGTCTCTAGTGGGGAGATCGCTGGGGAAAGGTATTGTCTCTAGTGGGGAGATCGCTGGGGAAAGGTTGCGTCTCTAGTGGCGAGATCGCTGGGGAGAGGTTGTATCTATAATGGGGAGATCGCTGGGGAAAGGTTGTGTCTATAATGGGGAGATCACTGGGGAAAGGCTGTGTCTCTAATGGGGAGATCGCTGGGGAAAGGCTGTGTCTATAATGGGGAGATCGCTGGGGAAAGGCTGTGTCTATAATGGGGAGATCGCTGGGGAGAGGCTGTGTCTATAATGGGGAGATCGCTGGGGAAAGGCTGTGTCTATAATGGGGAGATCGCTGGGGAGAGGCTGTGTCTATAATGGGGAGATCGCTGGGGAGAGGCTGTGTCTATAATGGGGAGATCGCTGGGGAGAGGCTGTGTCTATAATGGGGAGATCGCTGGGGAGAGGCTGTGTCTCTAATGGGGAGATCGCTGGGGAGAGGCTGTGTCTATAATGGGGAGAGGTTGTGTCTATAATGAGGAGATCGCTGGGGAGAGGCTGTGTCTATAATGGGGAGATAACTGGGGAGAGGCTGTGTCTCTAATGGGGAGATCGCTGGGGAGAGGCTGTGTCTATAATGGGGAGATCGCTGGGGAAATGTTGTGTCTATAGTGGGGAGATAGCTGGGGAAAGGTTGTGTTTCTAGTGGGGAGATCACTGGGGAAAGGTTGTGTCTATAATGGCGAGATCGCTGGGGAGAGGTTGTATCTATAATGGGGAGATCGCTGGGGAGAGGCTGTGTCTATAATGGGGAGATCACTGGGGAAATATTGTGTCTCTAGTGGGGAGATCATTGGGGAAAGGTTGTGTCTAAAGTGGGGAGATCGCTGGGGAAAGGTTGTGTCTCTAGTGGGGAGATCGCTGGGGAAAGGTTGTGTCTATAGTGGGGAGATCGCTGGGGAAATGTTGTGTCTATAATGGGGAGATCGCTGGGGAGAGGCTGTGTCTATAATGGGGAGATCGCTGGGGAGAGGCTGTGTCTATAATGGGGAGATCGCTGGGGAGAGGCTGTGTCTGTAATGGGGAGATCGCTGGGGAGAGGTTGTGTCTATAATGGGGAGATCTCTGGGGAAATATTGTGTCTCTAGTGGGAAAATCACTGAGGAAAGGTAGTGTCTCTAGTGGGGAGATCGCTGAGGAAAGGTATTGTCTCTAGTGGGGAGATCGCTGGGGAAAGGTTGCGTCTCTAGTGGCGAGATCGCTGGGAAGAGGTTGTATCTATAATGGGGAGATCTCTGGGGAGAGGCTGTGTCTCTAGTGGGGAGATCATTGGGGAAAGGTAGTGTCTATAGTGGGGAGATCGCTGGGGAAAGGTTGTGTCTAAAGTGGGGAGATCGCTGGGGAAAGGTTGTGTCTCTAGTGGGGAGATCGCTGGGGAAAGGTAGTGTCTATAGTGGGGAGATCGCTGGGGAAATGTTGTGTCTATAATGGGGAGATCGCTGGGGAGAGGCTGTGTCTATAATGGGGAGATCGCTGGGGAGAGGCTGTGTCTATAATGGGGAGAGCGCTGGGGAGAGATTGTGTCTGTAATGGGGAGATCGCTGGGGAGAGGTTGTGTCTATAATGGGGAGATCGCTGGGAAAATATTGTGTCTCTAGTGGGGGGATCACTGGGGAAAGGTAGTGTCTCTAGTGGGGAGATCGCTGGGGAAAGGTATTGTCTCTAGTGGGGAAATCGCTGGGGAAAGGTTGTGTCCATAGTGGGGAGATCGCTGGGGAAAGGTTGTGTCTATAGTGGGGAGATCGCTGGGGAAAGGTTGTGTCTATAGTGGGGAGATCGCTGGGGAAAGGTTGTGTCTATAGTGGGGAGATCGCTGGGGAAAGGTTGTGTCTATAGTGGGGAGATCGCTGGGGAAAGGTTGTGTCCATAGTGGGGAGATCGCTGGGGAAAGGTTGCGTCTCTAGTGGCGAGATCGCTGGGAAGAGGTTGTATCTATAATGGGGAGATCTCTGGGGAGAGGCTGTGTCTCTAGTGGGGAGATCATTGGGGAAAGGTAGTGTCTATAGTGGGGAGATCGCTGGGGAAAGGTTGTGTCTAAAGTGGGGAGATCGCTGGGGAAAGGTTGTGTCTCTAGTGGGGAGATCGCTGGGGAAAGGTTGTGTCTATAAGGGGGAGATCGCTGGGGAAATGTTGTGTCTATAATGGGGAAATCGCTGGGGAGAGGCTGTGTCTATAATGGGAAGATCGCTGGGGAGAGGCTGTGTCTATAATGGGGAGATCGCTGGGGAGAGGTTGTGTCTATAATGGGGAGATCGCTGGGGAGAGGTTGTGTCTATAATGGGGAGATCGCTGGGAAAATATTGTGTCTCTAGTGGGGGGATCACTGGGGAAAGGTAGTGTCTCTAGTGGGGAGATCGCTGGGGAAAGGTATTGTCTCTAGTGGGGAAATCGCTGGGGAAAGGTTGTGTCCATAGTGGGGAGATCGCTGGGGAAAGGTTGTGTCTATAGTGGGGAGATCGCTGGGGAAAGGTTGTGTCTATAGTGGGGAGATCGCTGGGGAAAGGTTGTGTCTATAGTGGGGAGATCGCTGGGGAAAGGTTGTGTCTATAGTGGGGAGATCGCTGGGGAAAGGTTGTGTCTATAGTGGGGAGATCGCTGGGGAAAGGTTGTGTCTATAGTGGGGAGATCACTGGGGAAAGGTTGTGTCTATAGTGGGGAGATCGCTGGGGAAATGTTGTGTCTATAATGTGGAGATCGCTGGGGAGAGGTTGTGTCTATAATGGGGAGATCGCTGGGAAAATATTGTGTCTCTAGTGGGGGGATCACTGGGGAAAAGTAGTGTCTCTAGTGGGGAGATCGCTGGGGAAAGGTATTGTCTCTAGTGGGGAAATCGCTGGGGAAAGGTTGTGTCCATAGTGGGGAGATCGCTGGGGAAAGGTTGTGTCTATAGTGGGGAGATCGCTGGGGAAAGGTTGTGTCTATAGTGGGGAGATCGCTGGGGAAAGGTTGTGTCTATAGTGGGGAGATCGCTGGGGAAAGGTTGTGTCTATAGTGGGGAGATCGCTGGGGAAAGGTTGTGTCTATAGTGGGGAGATCGCTGGGGAAAGGTTGTGTCTATAGTGGGGAGATCACTGGGGAAAGGTTGTGTCTATAGTGGGGAGATCGCTGGGGAAATGTTGTGTCTATAATGGGGAGATTGCTGGGGAGAAGCTGTGTCTATAATGAGGAGATCGCTGGGGAGAGGCTGTGTCTATAATGGGGAGATTGCTGGGGAAAGGTTGTATCTCTAGTGGGGAGATCGCTGGGGAAATGTTGTGTCTATAATGGGGAGATCGCTGGGGAGAGATTGTGTCAGTAGTGGGGAGATCGCTGAGAAAAGGATGTGTCTATAATGGGGAGATCGCTGGGGAGAGGCTGTGTCTATAATGGGGAGATCGCTGGGGAAAGGTTGTGTCTCTAGTGGGGTGATCGCTGGGGAAAGGTTGTGTCTCTAGTGGGGAGATCGCTGGGGAAAGGTTGTGTCTCTAGTGGGGAGATCGCTGGGGAGAGTCTGTGTCTATAATGGGGAGATCGCTGGGGAGAGGTTGTGTCTATAATGGAGAGATCGCTGGGGAAAGGTTGTGTCTCTAGTGGGGAGATCGCTGGGGAGAGGTTGTGTCTATAATGGGGAGATCGCTGGGGAGAGGTTGTGTCTATAATGGGGAGATCGCTGGGGAGAGGTTGTGTCTATAATGGAGAGATCGCTGGGGAAAGGTTGTGTCTCTAGTGGGGAGATCGCTGGGGAAAGGTTGTGTCTCTAGTGGGGAGATCGCTGGGGAAAGGTTGTGTCTATAATGGGGAGATCGATAGGGAAAGGTTGTGTCTCTAAAGCTCCATTCAGACGTCCGCGAATGGGTCCGCAGCCGTTTCGCAATTCTGCAGAACAGGTATGGACCCATTCATTCTCTATGGGGCCGGAAATGATGCGGAGAGCACACTATGTGCTCTACGCTTCCGCATTTGTGGAGCGCGGCCCTGAATAGAAGATAAATTGAATACTGGGTCAGCGTCTACTCCGATCTGGAGACTTCTGGTTGGATGCTCTACCCTGCGGTTCACCCTAATAGAGCATAAGGAGAATAAATGAAGAGTATGTAGGTTCGCGAGGAACTTAGTATATCTGGGATAATATGGATGGATGACAATATGAATAGTAGTCTGATATTAACAATTTATTGACAGTAACAAAATGATAATGAAAAATATCTTAAAACTTCAGTGAGTTGGCCAACTCTACCATATATATGATAGCAACAAATATATGATAGAAAATTAAAGAAAAATATCAATGTTGCTTAGTGAAGATGGATATAGATATAAATATATATATATATATATATATATATATATATATATATAAATGAAGAAAAAAAGAAAAATATAAATATATGGAAAAATTTATAAAAAATTAAAAATAAAAATTATACAAATATATAGAAGTCCAACACTGTAGTGTATAATAAAAATCGCTGTATTCCTGTGTGATAATATGCTGTGGTTAAGTCTATTTAGATTCCTATGATCACCACTAGAGGGAGCAGTAAAAAGCACAAAAAGATATTCATTCGAGCTGTGCTTGTAATTATATGAATGGATGGGGAGCAGTGGAATGCCGTACAGGGATTCTTCGTGCTGATTGGCTGGCTTTTTTCGGAGATATGTTCGGCAATTCTTCTCTTTAAATGTCGTTTTGTGCGTCCAAATTCTAAAGGCCTTCTCTGGAAAAACACAGCAAACGGCCATAGCTCCCGCTCACGTGGGACGCCGCGATTAGAGCAGGTAGAGCCTGGCCAAGCAACGCGATATATTTCATAAGGACGCCTAGACCAGTAACATAAAAGACGTTTTATTTATACTATTATAGCGGATACTATCTGTTCGAATTGTGCCGCTCACATAAAGGATCTGCAAAGTGAAATTGATATTTGCGACATCTAAGGGTACTTTAACACTTCCGTTGGTGCGGATCCATCTGTTTATTTGCACAGACGGATCCGCACCTATAATGCAAACGTTTGTATCCGTTCAGAACGGATCCATTTGCATTAGTTAAAAGAAAAATGACAAAGTCCAAAATGGATCAGTTTTGAATTACAATGAAAGTCAATGGGGAACGGATCCGTTTTCAAATGCATCATATTGTGTCATTGAAAACGGATCCGTCCCCATTGACTTACATTGTAATTAAAAACGGATCCGGTAGGCTCCGCCTCTTCAGGCGGACACCAAAATACAGCAAGCTGCGTTTTGGTGTCCGCCTCCAAAACAGAATAGAAGCGGAAGGGAGCCTAACTGATGCATTCTGAACTGATCCGTTTTGGACCGTTTGTGAGAGCTCTGAAACGGATCTCACAAAAAACGGAATCCAAAACGCTATTGTGAAAGTACCCTTATTCAATAACTCATTAGAAAAACATCACATTGCTGGTTCGCCGGTTATCCACAAAGTTAATCGGAAACATCTTCGCTATCGTGGGACTCATATACCCATAAAGAGGTCCTCCGAAAAAAGCCAGCCAATCAGCACGAAGAATCCCTGTACGGCATTTCACTGCTCCCCATCCATTCACATAATTACAAGCAAAGCGCGAATGAATATCTTTTTGTGCTTTTTACTGCTCTTACTGCTCCCTCTAGTGGCGATCATAGGAATCGATATAGACTTATCCACAGCATATTATCGCACAGCAATACAGCGATTTTTATTATACACTACAGTGTTGGACTTCTATATATTATTTGTGGTCGCGGCTACGGCTACGAGTGACTGAAGTCCTACAGACGGGACACCAAGACTGGCCCGGCTGGCCCTGTCCTGGCGGACCTGAAGATGGCTGAATTGTGCCCTTTGCCATTGCCGAGGGTAGGCCTGAAAGTGGGCCAAAGGAGCCAAGTAGGGAGGAAGTGATGGCTCCCCCTGGTGGTTTGGCTTGCGTTGACAAGGACCTGGGTAACGCAGCTAAGTGGATTTAACGTCATGATGGACCTAACGAGGCTGAAAAACCCCTGGCCACCCAGTATGGCCAGCAAGTGACAGGTTGTAAAAGGGGCCAAAGAACGCCAACTAGGTGGGAGGAATGACCAGAAATAGTTCGACTGAACAAGCCCCTGGGCGATCCAGGGATGCGGAGCCAGACCGAGCCTGGGCGATCCAGGGATGCGGAGACAGACCGAGCCTGGGCGATCCAGGGATGCGGAGACAGACCGATCCTGGGCGATCCAGGGATGCGGAGACAGACCGATCCTGGGCGATCCAGGGATACGGAGACAGACCGAGCCTGGGCGATCCAGGGATGCGGAGACCGACCGAGCCTGGGCGGTCCAGGGATGCGGAGACCGACCGAGCCTGGGCGATCCAGGGGTGTGTCGGGAAGTGGAAGGAAAGGTGAATAAACTCGTGCGAAATCGGAAGCTGCCTGAGGACGAGCCTGAAACACGAATACCAGTGATAACCGGGTGAAGACAACGGAACATTCTGGGATTGGGATGATGCCAAATGAGCTAGCAGGCGTGTGTTCTGAATGATGCGGGATACAATACAAGACTGGTGATGAAGAGGCGACCTGAGTGATCCAGGCCACTATGCATGACTGAGACATGACCTGAGTGTTTCGGGAACAAGCGTCACACTACACGAAGAATGACCCGAGTGGAACAGGCAATATACATGGATGATGGGTGACCTGAGCGATTCAGGAACCAATATTACCCTGTGAAGAATGACCTGAGCGATTCAAACAATTAAACATGGCCTGAGCGATTCAGGAACCGACGTTACACCGCATGGAGGATAACCTGAGCAATTCAGGCAATTGTGCCTAAATGACACCTGACCAGAGCGGTTCAGGAACATTGGACCGCATGAAGGATGGCCTGAATGATTCCGGCCATGATGCATGAACGATACGTGACCTGAGTAATTCATGAACCAACTTACACTGCAGGAAGAAAACCTGGACAAGCAAGAAATCAGAGAAGCCTGGGAGATTCCAGTGACCAAGCATGGCACTGCTGGCACGAGACCTAATGATTAAGGTGAAACTGCCTACCCTGGGGATACCTGAACTGAGAGTACATGACACGGCAAGGTGTGTGACCCGAATGATTCAGGAAATGATGCACACAAGGAAAGCATGACCTGTGCGACACCGATCGCTGACCTGGAACTGAACGAAACATGACCTAAGTGATTCGGGATGATGCACGGCCTGAGGGCTTCAGGAACCCCAAGGACACTGGGTGAACAAATAGAAGAGTGTAAGCTAGGTAAGTGAGAACGAGGAGAACGAGGAGATGAACGAACCCCGAAATCGTGATAAAAATATGCATGACGAGCCCTGAGTGGTGCTGGTGATAAGACATGACCCTACCCTGAGGATTCAGGTAGAGTACAGGCGCTGAATGATGGATGGCCTGAGGGAAGCAGGACTGATTTGGGGACGACCCAATACCGGGAGGATTTGAGGGACCGAAGAGGGGATCCTGGTGAACAATAATATACAAGACCGGACCTGAATTGACTAGACAAACATGGGCCCATGTGCAGGATTGAAACAACAACTGCCCCATGTAAAACTGTCTTTTTTTTTTTTTTTTACTGACAGGACTGGAACCTGCAACCTGGAACGAACAGAAAAGATGAGACGACGATATGGACTTGCGCGTGAGTCAACTGGGCCGATACCCGCAAGCCGGGAAATAGTGAAGACATGATGAAGCTTGAGCAGATCAGGTGGACAGAGGGAAGCAGCCGACGCGCTAGGGAAGAAAGAGGGACCGAATCTTGCGGTAGTCGAGTTGCCGGGGACGTGCCTGCTTAATGAGAGCGTGGACGAGAACTAGCAGAACCCAGGTGAAGCAAAATGAGACTGAGTGATACGGGAGAAGACCAACCGAAGGCGGGTGCCTGATTGACACCAGGACAAAGCAGGACCAACGGGAAGGAGACCTGATTCTGGAGGAAATGAAAGATTGACACGTGACCGGAGCGATTCGGGGTGTCCCGTACATGGATGAAGGAAACCTGAGTGATTCAGACTAACATGCATGACAAAAGGAGACCGGTCCAGCGGGATACTGGCATGACCGGACATGCGCGGAAGGAGACCTGAATGAATCGGCCACTACGTATGGAAGGAACGCGACCTGAGGGATTTCGGGCAAGAGTGCAGAAAAGAGAGACAACCTGAGCGACTCAGGCCATTACACAAACAGGAACATCAACAGAGTGATTCGGGCAAGTATACGTGAAGATACGTGAACCTGAGCGATTCAGCTAGCTATACATTGAAAATACACGGACCTGAGCGATTTAGGTAATTATACCTGAGCGATTCAGGTAGTTATACATGAATAATCCATGAACCTGAGCGATTCAGGCAGTTATACATGAATAATCCATGAACCTGAGCGATTCAGGCAGTTATACATGAATAGGCGGTTATGCGTGGATAATACATGAACCTGAGCGATTCAGGCAACTAAACATGAAAGATAGGTGAATCTGAGCGATTCAGGCAGTTATGCGTGAATTATACATGAACCTGAGCGATTCAGGCAAGTGCGCATGAACCTGAGCGATTCAGGCTGTTATACATGAATAATACATGAACCTGAGCGATTCAGGCAGTTATACGGGAATGCTACATGAACCTGGGGGATTCAGGCAGTTACCCATGAATGCTACATGAACCTGAGCAATTCAGGCAGCTATACGTGAATGAAACATGAACCTGAGCGATTCAGGCAAACCACCCGCCGCTGCATAAACCTGAGCGTTTCGGGCGACAACATTCCGGGACATAAAACTGAGCGATTCAGGCAGCAACATACCTGTCATGTGAACCTGAACTATTCAGGTGAACAACATATCGCTGCATGGATCTGAGCGTTTCAGGTAACAACGTACTGTCACAGTAACCTGAGCAATTCAGGCAAGACGGCATATCGTTACATGGACCTGAGTGATTCAGGTAAATACCATACTGCTAAAGGTACTTAAGCAAACCCGGCAACACTAGGCTGTTACACTGCCCTGGGAGATGCTGGACCTAACCTCGATCTACGGAATATGAACTGGTGAAGGCACTGTTGCATGCACAACACACTGTAACTGACCCCATGCACACAATAAACCGGGGAACGTACGCAAGTAACAACCGGGGAACTGTGCCCAGTGGGGGATGCACCAGTACATTGAGGAAAATTACAAAAACCGTTACCCGGTAGTCGCTCAGTGAGCGCTTGGAAAAAACTAGAACGCGCCCAGTGCATTGAGTAAAAACTTTGAGTACCCAGCAGAGTGGGTGCAGGAGGATGCCCTATATATGAGGGCTGAAGGTGGTACGCGCCGAGGGAGGATGGGAGACACCATGCTCCCTGCAGCTAACTGAGGGGCCGCGGAAATACTGCGGTCTGCGCAGTCCCTCTGGACGCGGCCGCAACGAAACGTGGGGCCCGGGGGGGGGGGGGCGGGTTGTCCGCAGTATGCAGCCGGTGTCAATAGGATCCGAAAGTAATGACAAGGCAGGCCCCCTGCCTCCCCCCTCCGGTACGCCGGATAAGGAGCTGGTACTCGTCCCTGCTGCCTAGGCAACAGGGACGCTCCCAGCGGGATGGAAGCGCAAGCATAAGCGGAGTGCGTGAAGGTGGATCTGCCTGGAGAACAGGAGAGTGCCCTGCCGGGAAGGTGACTACTGCCCGGGAAGCAAAGAAGACTCACTAGGCCTACCCGGGGGAGATGACATGCGGCTGGTACGGGCTCAGACAGCAGCCCGGCATTCCGATTGCGAGGTGCACTGCGCAGGAGCGAGGGACGAACGCCCGCCGCCTACCGATCCCCGGGCCCTGCTGGGAGAGGCTGACAGCACGAAGCGTCCCAGTTGCCAAGCAACCTGTACGCTCCCAGAGGGCCGGGGAGTATGGAGACGGGTGGGCGAAGCGGCATCGCCGCGGACGAGAGACGGGAAGGGGGGAGAGGAGGAACAGCTGCAGTGGGTGCCCGGCGCGCGGCTAAACACCCGCAGCGCGGCCTAACAAACAGGGCGCCGGAACGGCGTCTGGAGGCCGGCTTAGAATTCACCTTCCCGCCGCACGGACCCCACAGGAACCGGAAGTGACGAGGTAGGGAAGACAGACGGGAGCGCGGAGTAAGACGCCAGCAGGAGCGAGGCACCGGAAGAGACAGAGAGCGCGCGCCAGGGAGAGGGGCTTGTGCCGAGGCTTATGAAGGCCTCCGCCCCTCCCACAAATACAAAGTCAATGGTAGCCGGCACTCGATGAGATAGCGCACCCGCACGTGGAGAAATGGATACTGGTATAAAAGTGAAGGATCCCAGCAAGTGCCGCGGGGGTATAAGGGTTGATTCCGGGAATCAACCCTTATACCCCCGTGGCACTCGCTGGGATCCTTCACTTTATACCTCCCACAAATACAGGCTAACAAATCAGCCTTAATACTTGCATACCAATGGGGAGATCGCTGGGAAAGGTCGTGTCTCCGACGGGGAGATCCCTCGGGAAAGGTTGTATCTATAATGGGGAGGAAAAGGGAGAAAGGTTGTGTCTCTAATAGGAGAACGCTGGGGAAAGGTTGTGTCTATGACGGGAGATCGCTGGGGAAAGGTTGTGTCTCTAATGGGGAGACCGCTGGGGAGAGACTGTGCCTCTAATGGGGAGAGACTGTGTCTCTAATGGGGAGACCGCTGGGGAGAGGTTGTGTCTATAATGGGGAGATCGCTGGGGAAAGGTTGTGACTCTAATGGGGAGGACATGGGGAAAGGTGGTCTCTATAATGGGTAGATCGCTGGGGAGAGGTTGTGTCTATGACGGGGAGATCGCTGAGTACAGTCTGAAACGAGTTGACTGGTGTGGGGAGATTGTCCTGCTATGTGCCATTTTTTGAATTTTAAAAAATATTTTAAATAAATTTATGGTTTATTCAAGACCCGAGTGCTGAACCCGCTACTTTGTTTCTACTCTAATAGTACTGACCCAGGGAAAGAAGAGAACAGGACAGTTTTATCTCATAAGGGATGCTGTAAAACAAAACCCATAAATTACCATATTTTGTGGACTACAAGACGAAAAATTGCTATAAAGTCCCTGCATCTTATGGATCGAAGGCAGAGCTCTCAGCAGCTCCGGACTCGTCTGCACTTGACCACCTCTAGGTGCTTCGCTCTGCGCTCCACTCCCCATGCCTGTCTTGTTCTGCGCTCCTCTCACTGCCGATACTGAGCTCCCAGCACTTTGTTCTATGTTCCTTCCGGCTGCTTCAATAGTAATAAGTACACACTTTTATTGCTGCTGAAGCAGTGAGGCAGGAGCTGTCAGTACAGTAACAGCAGATTTTCAAAGTTTGCGGCACTTGCAGAACAGGCAGAGAAAGGGTCTTGTTTGAGCAGCGAAGCATGATGGAGAGGAGGGGCAGGCCGGTAGAGCTAGACGCCATAGATCAGATGCTGCAGTATTGCTCTGAGCAGCTTGGCCTACTTCACAGGAAGATATATCACAGCTCTCAGCGCTACAGGTTAGTGACAACAGCTCTACTGTCCAGTATTTGTCACTCCCAGTAGAGAAGAGCGGATTTGCTGGGTGCAGTAATGTATTTTCCTCTTTAGAAGTCACAACCACTCAGAGCCAACCGCATGTGAGAACATTACCAGCCTGAACAATCATGGTCATAGATCGTGCTTTATCAGACCAGGATCATTCGCCCTCTATTTAGTTTAGATATTGTCGACAGTACATCCCGTTTACACAGATGTGCTGCTGACAATTGTGTTTTTAGGCTCCGATAAGAGGTGACCGTCCTACAAATGCTGCCACATTTACACACGAACACTCATGGAGCCGCTTATTACCTGTGTAAAAGCACCACTCCCTTGGAAGACCAGGGAAGTTTTAATTAGTAGAAAATATTTATTTATTTTACTATTTTCTGTTGTCTAAAACCTGTGTACGTCCTATAGTCAGGTGCGTCCTATAGTCCAAAAACATGGTATATGAACGTGATATCACTGTAATCGTACTGACCCGAAGAATGAGGGTATCAGGTCAGGTTTACCTAACAGAGAACGCTGTAAAGACAAAACCCATAGAACTGTGGTAGACCTGCATTTTTTTCCCCAATTCCAAACCACTTGTAATTTTTTTCCGCCTCCCACTACATTGTATGCAATATTAAGTCAGGGCTTGACAAATTTCCTTGGAATCTAGGAGCCAGCTAAAAAGTTAGGAGCCAGACGGAGCAGCGTCATAAAGCCCCCAGTAGATGCCCCCATAGTGCTTCTCCTCCCCACACTTCTCCATAGAGCCAACCAATGATGCATGCCAGTACATAGGGCCCCCATAGTGGTCCTTCCCTCTTCTCCATAGTGCCCCCATAATGTGCGAGTATATAGGGCCCCCATAATGCTTCCCCTCTTCAATTGGTTATATGACACGTCAGACGCTGCCAGCATCCAAGTGATCACTCCTGGCGGCTGCCATGACATGTGGAAACCCTTACAAGGATTACAGGGTCCGGAGGGGAGGGCAGAGGTGTCCGGGGCGAGGGCAGAGGTGTCCGGAGGAGAGGGCAGAGGTGTCCGGAGGAGAGGGCAGAGGTGTCCGGAGGAGAGGGCAGAGGGGTCCGGAGGAGAGGGCAGAGGGGTCCGGAGGAGAGGGCAGAGGGGTCCGGAGGGGAGGGCAGAGGGGTCCGGAGGAGAGGGCAGAGGGGTCCGGAAGAGAGGGCAGAGGGGTCCGGAGGAGAGGGCAGAGGGGTCCGGAGGAGAGGGCAGAGGGTCCGGAGGAGAGGGCAGAGGGGTCCAGAGGAGAGGGCAGAGGGGTCCGGAGGGGAGGGCAGAGGGGTCCGGAGGGGAGGGCAGAGGGGTCCGGAGGGGAGGGCAGAGGGGTCCGGAGGGCATAAACACAGTGGGCACCAGGACACTTTACTGAGCACTACAACCCTCAGCTGGCGCTCAGCCTCTGCAGTCCCCACATCACTACAACCCCCAGCTCTTTTCCCCTCTTGTCATTCATCCCCCATCATTCCCCATGGCATTCTCCTTCCCTTCTTGTCATTCTCTTTCCCCCTCTTGTCATTTCCTTTTCCCCCTTGTGATTCTCTTCCCCCTCTTGTCATTCTCTTTCCCCCTCTTGTCATTTCCTTTTCCCCTTGTGATTCTCTTCCCCTCTTATCATTTCCTTCCCCCTTCTTTGCCATTCTCTTTCCCCCTTTTCATCCCCCTTGTCATTCTCTTTCTCCCCCTCCTTCCGCTACCTCTAGTGTAGCGTGGATGAGCTCTGTATGGTCCACGGGTACAGGAGCTTTAGTTTCCTGTACCCGGGCGGACTGACAGGAAGTGCACACTGTGTGCGCACTTCCTGTCAGTCCGGCCGGGTACAGGAGACAGATGCTCCTGTACCGCGGACCATACAGGGCTCGGCCACGCTACATGAGGGACTGACAGGAGGGAGCGCTGAGCGCTTCCTCCTGTCAGCTCCTCTCCTCTTGCTGCGCCCGGGCAGTGCGCCCTCATGGACGCGCCAACCTGGGCAGTGCTGCAGCCGCCTGAGGCTCAATATAGAGCGCTTGGGCAGCTGCAGCATGAGGGGGCCGGTGCTCCTAGTCCGCGTATAGGACGCGCTGGCCCTGCGCCCTGGCACCTTAGAAAACGCCATGTATTAAGTGATGCCATTAGAGAATACAACTTTTCTGCAAAAAAACAAGCCATATGACTATGTGAATGGAAAAATAAAAATAAAGTTATGCTCTGGGAGGAATGAAAACACAAAAATGAAAAATCCGGGGTTAAAGTTTGGCCCTCCGGCTGCCATGTAACCAGTTCAGTGAGGGCAATGCTGCGCTATTCCATGTGGAGGCATCTGTTCTGCGAGTCCATATTATCTTTGTACTTCATACAATGCCTTGAAAAAGTCTACAACCCCTTAAGCACTGAGTGTTCCAGTATTACTCTCACATGACGGTCCGCTCTGCTATCTACAAATACAAAAGTCATTACTTTTCAAGTTTTATGAAATCTGTCCCCTCACAAGATTACACTGATAAGAGGTATTATTACCCTAACAAATCTGCCACGTGTGAACATACTCTTATGGGACAGTCTTTCTGGGGACAAAGAAGAAATGACCGAACAAGTTCTGGACTCTCAACATCTTAATGTGGTGAAAGAAGCTGCATCGTCATCATCATCTGCATTGTTGAGACCAGGCCATCCCTCAAAACTCAGAAGATGGGACATGGATCGTCACCATCAACATCACTCTGCACTGCGGAGACCAGGCTGTCCTCAACACTCGGTGAAGAGACAGAAGCTGTATCATCATCATCATCTCACACTGCCAAGACCAGGCCATCCCACAACACTCAGTGAGGACACCAAAGATGGATCACCATCTCATCATCACCCGACACTGTGTAGACCAGGCCATCCCACAGCACTGAGTGAGGACACCAAAGATGGATCACCATCTCATCATCACCCGACACTGTGTAGACCAGGCCATCCCACAACACTCAGTGAGGACACCAAAGATGGATCACCATCTCATCATCACCCGACACTGTGTAGACCAGGCCATCCCACAGCACTGAGTGAGGACACCAAAGATGGATCACCATCTCATCATCACCCGACACTGTGTAGACCAGGCCATCCCACAACACTCAGTGAGGACACCAAAGATGGATCACCATCTCATCATCACCCGACACTGTATAGACCAGGCCATCCCACAACACTCAGTGAGGATACCAAAGATGGATCACCATCTCATCATCACCCGACACTGTGTAGACCAGGCCATCCCACAACACTCAGTGAGGACACCAAAGATGGATCACCATCTCATCATCATCCCACACTGTGTAGACCAGGCCATCCCACAACACTCAGTGAGGACACCAAAGATGGATCACCATCTCATCATCATCCCGCACGGCCTAGACCAGGCCATCCCACAACACTCAGTGAGGATACCAAAGATGGATCACCATCTCATCATCATCCCACACTGTGTAGACCAGGCCATCCCACAACACTCAGTGAGGACACCAAAGATGAATCATCATCACCCCGCACGGCCTAGACCAGGCTATCCCACAACACTCAGTGAGGACACCAAAGATGGATCACCATCTCATCATCATCCCACACTGTGTAGACCAGGCCATCCCACAACACTCAGTGAGGGCACCAAAGATGGATCACCATCTCATCATCATCCCACACTGTGTAGACCAGGCCATCCCACAACACTCAGTGAGGACACCAAAGATGGATCATCATCTCATCATCATCCCACACTGCCAAGACTAGGCCATCCCACAACACTCAGTGAGAGCACCAAAGATGGATCACCATCTCATCATCATCCCACACTGTGTAGACCAGGCCATCCCACAACACTCAGTGAGAACACCAAAGATGGATCACCATCTCATCATCATCCCACACTGTGTAGACCAGGCCATCCCACAACACTCAGTAAGGACACCAAAGATGGATCACCATCTCATCATCATCCCACACTGTGTAGACCAGGCCATCCCACAACACTCAGTGAGGACACCAAAGATGGATCACCATCTCATCATCATCCCGCACGGCCTAGACCAGGTCATCCCCAACACTCAGCATCAGAGCAAGAAGACAACTTGTGAAGAAAGCAGCAGATGGGCCGTCAATCACTACAATACAGTCCGGTGGCCGAGACTGCAGCAAACCCAGATGAAGAGCTCCGACTAAACAACTGTATGGGAGAGCAGCAAGAAAGAAGCCATTACTGAAGATAAACCACATCATGGATGGCGCCATGGTGATCTGGCTACAACGTGGGAGAGGGTCTTGTAATCAGAGAGGACAAAAAAACACAACACTGGCCAATCTTCAGCAAACACCACTGACACATCGGGGGCTGCATCACCACGAGGAGAATTTGACCTACTGTATCCTAAAACACGGCTGCCTGGGAGAAACATCACCATCCAAAAGGACAACGGTCGAGCCACATCTCATCCAGCTCAAGAATCTGTGGCCATAAGGGTCATCCAGCAAGCAGGAGCAGATCTGTATGGAAAATGGGTAAAAATAAACCAAAATGGTGTAAAAGCGGCTGAAAATGCCCCACCTTATGAAAGATGGTTTTGCAGTAAAAGTACAAATCTAAAGAGGTTGAGTACTTATGCAATCGGTATTTTCAATTTAAAAATGCATCGTTCAACAAATCGGCTGACCAGTGGGAGGTTAATAGGTGGAATACTTTTGCAAGGCACTGGAAATAAATACAAGCAGCAATATCTTTAATAAAACATTATTCACATTTAATGTGGAACCTTATAAATGGGGCCCTCACCACAAACTAGGAATGGTTAATGCTAGCATTTCACCAGATCCTTCTTTAAACGACAATCAGAATATGCCATTTCATGGCCTATCGAGTGAGCACTGCAGCTGGAGACCTCAAGGTCGAAGATTAGTGTCTTGGCCGCGCCCCTATATTTCCCATTACGAAAAATCAGCACGTCCCTCCACCACCAGCTAAAAAATCCACTGTAAATAGACCTTTGAGTTTTCCTACTGAATGAGGTTAAAAACGGTAACTGGCAGATCCAGCAAGTAAAGCTAGGTGGTCAATTCAGAACCTTAGCGACAACCATGGTATTTTTAAGGATAAAGATAATAGTTGTCACTAAGAAAAAGATACTTATAAAAAAAAAAAAAGAGCTAAACGATATCAAGAAGTTTTTGATTTTGGACCAGGAATGATTTTCCAAACTTCACTGAAATGATAAACTCAAGCTTCACTTAGGGCCGTTTTATACCAACTGATTATCTGACCAATTGCTTTCCAATCAGACCAATAGTTGGCGTGTATAACAAAAGATCTGTCTGTGTAAACGGCCATCTGAAGAATGATTGGTCAGAAAATCTGTCAGAATATCTGTTGGTGTAATACAGCCCTTAGGGTCCAACGAAGGTATCGGTGCTTTTGTGGCACGAGATGGTTTTCCTCAGGACTAGGTACATGTGAGATTTTAATGATATCAGTCCTATGATGGGTTCCTGAGATGTATGACCACATACTGAGGGGTAGGTGGACCTGCTCAGAGCAGCCACGTGTCTGTGTGTTGAATGCAGTAACAAGACTGTAGCAGGACCTCATTGAGCTCTGGGTAAGTCTGTGTCTGCCAGTTCGGAAGCAACGTGTGCGAGTTAAACATTTGAAGTTTCGGAGTGCCTAACTTCAGTAAGTCGTACAAACACGACCATCGGGTTTGAAGGGCAACACGGGTTCTACGATTCAAGATGATTCCCCTGATGGTTTTCTTAACCTTAAGTTCTTTCAGGGATGGTAGATCCAGGTGGCTGAACACCAGTCCCCGACTCTGAGACACATCTAAAAACTCTAGAGACTTAGACTCCATAGGGTAAGATACTCCCAAGTCCTTCACAGGAACCAGAACCTGAAGAATCAAGGTCTTCAGCTTCGGAAGCGACCGTGTCAGCTGTTGCATCGTTTCCGGCCGGACACTCTTAAAAACCCAGAAATAGTTCAGTTCTAACGTGTTGAGCTGCTGGAAGTGTGTGAGAAGCATTACTGAATGTTCTGACCAATCAAATGGCAGCTTCATGCGGCTCAGTTTGGGGGATGAACGGGTGAGGCGTTCAAAAAGGGTCTTAAAGCTGTTGAACTGATCTGTCTTGGCCAGACATATTTGGGCCATGCTACCGGGAGGGTAAATATCAAGAGGCTCCAGATGCGTCAATGTCCAATTCAGCTCCAACTCCTGAAGGTCTCCACAGTGAACGCTATCGAGAAACTGGAGGAGGAAGTCGGCCCATTTGGTTCTCTGGTCTCCCAAATCAAAACTAGCCCGAAGGACCAACAAGCTGGCACAGCGGGAGGTGAGATGGTAAGCATACTGGTGCACCCACTCCTTCCACCGCTCAAACTCTCTCACCGACACCAGCACCCCGTCCATGCCCGAGAGGACAGCCCCGAGCCTCATGAAGTCAGCCACCCTCCAAAGGCGCGGCGTACGCATGAGTTTACTCCAGTCCGAGCAGACCATGGCGGCCGTGCACTTCTCTATTTCAGAGAGGAATGAGAAGACGTGGAGCTGGCAGTCAATAGGCAAGAGGCTGAAGGGGAAGGAACCCTGGTTCTTAGCCCTGTGGCCTCTGGGTCCAGATTTAGCAGACATGGAAGAACCATCCTGAGAGGATGAACTGCTGGACTCGGAGGAACCTTTCGATCCTGAAGATGGGTCCTGCCGGAAAAGCTTTCTTTCTCGGGACATCTTTCAAGGACATTACAAAAGACACGAGGATCCTAAGGAGTCACTCCTGGAAAATTAACAGGACACAGAAGATCATACACGGAAAATACTAAGTGTACATCAATAAAAACACAGGTCAGCCTTCTATAGGCTGCTCTTCTACATACTGTCTACACTTAGATCCTACTTAGGTTCTCCAGTGCCTTACAAATATACACTGTTGTGGAGCTCCAAGACATAGCATCAAAATCTCCGCTTGAATCCCCTTGTAGCTGAAGAAGCAGGTCAATGTCCACGAGACAATTCCCCAGTAACTGGACGACACACAGTTTTGGGAGTCAACTAACTTTACTAGGACACGTTTAAAACCTCCAACAGCCTCATATACAACCAATAGTACATAGATTACGATAATACAAGGACGGGGGCAATAGCAAGGGCCGATGGGAGGTCTAGGAGGGACAAAGCAGCTAGTTTACACAGGTCTTGCAGGGTCCCTGGGACACCGCCCGGCTCTTGGGAACAATGGGACAGGAAAAGGGAAGAGGCACAGACAATCAATACATTTACATACCCTGCAACAATAATGGGCACAGGGTGAGCAAAATACAACAGGACTCTGGTGACCCACACATAATTGGTTTGGTAAATGAACGGGGGGAGGTGTACTGACAGCCGAACATAAATGAATATAACAAGGTCAATCTGTTACATTCACATCCTGACTCTACACTGCTCCTCTATAGGCTCCTCACATATATACACACTCTGACTATACACTGCTCCTCTATAGGCTCCTCACATATACACACCCTGACTATACACTGCTCCTCTTTAGGCTCCTCACATATATACACACCCTGACTATACACTGCTCCTCACATATATACACATCCTGACTATACACTGCTCCTCTATAGGTGCCTCACATATATACACACCCTGACTATACACTGCTCCTCTATAGGCTCCTCACATATATACACATCCTGACTATACACTGCTCCTCTATAGGTGCCTCACATATATACACCCTGACTATACACTGCTACTCTATAGGTGCTTCACATATATACACCCTGACTATACACTGCTCCTCTATAGGTGCCTCACATATACACACCCTGACTATACACTGCTCCTCTATAGGCTCCTCACATATATACACACCCTGACTATACACTGCTCCTCTATAGGTGCCGCACATATATACACCCTGACTATACACTGCTCCTCTATAGGTGCCGCACACATATACACATCCTGGCTATACACTGCTCCTGTATAGGCTCCTCACATATATACACATTGACTATACACTGCTCCTCTATAGGCTCCTCACATATATACACATCCTGACTCTACACTGCTCCTCTATAGGCTCCTCACATATACACACCCTGACTATACACTGCTCCTCTATAGGTGCCTCACATATATACACACCCTGACTATACACTGCTCCTCTATAGGCTCCTCACATATATACACACCCTGACTATACACTGCTCCTCTATAGGCGCCTCACATATATACATCCTGACTGTACACTGCTCCTCTATAGGTTCTTCACATATACACACCCTGACTATACACTGGTCCTCTATAGGCTCCTCACATATATACACACACCCTGACTATACACTGCTCCTCTATAGGTGCCTCACATATATACACACCCTGACTATACACTGCTCCTCTATAGGCTCCTCACATATATACACCACTGACTATACACTGCTCCTCTATAGGCTCCTCATATATATATACACACCCTGACTATACACTGCTCCTCTATAGGCTCCTCATATATATACACACCCTGGCTATACACTGCTCCTCTATAGGTGCCTCACATATATACACACCCTGACAATACACTGCTCCTCTATAGTCTCCTCACATATATACACCCTGACTATACACTGCTCCTCTATAGGTGGCTCACATATATACACACCCTGACTATACACTGCTCCTCTATAGGCTCCTCACATATATACACACCCTGACAATACACTACTCCTCTATAGGCTCCTCACATATATATATACCCTGACTATACACTGCTTCTCTATAGGCTCCTCACATATATACACCCTGACTATACACTGCTCCTCTATAGGCGCCTTACATATATACACACCCTGACTATACACTGCTCCTCTATAGGCTCCTCACATATATACACATCCTGACTATACACTGCTCCTCACATATACACACCCTGACTATACACTGCTCCTCTATAGGTGCCTCACATATATACACACCCTGACTATACACTGCTCCTCTATAGGTGCCTCACATATATACACACCCTGACTATACACTGCTCCTCTATAGGTGCCTCACATATACACACCCTGACTATACACTGCTCCTCTATAGGTGCCTCACATATACACACCCTGACTATACACTGCTCCTCTATAGGTGCCTCACATATATACACACCCTGACTATACACTGCTCCTCTATAGGTGCCTCACATATATACACACCCTGACTATACACTGCTCCTCTATAGGTGCCTCACATATATACACACCCTGACTATACACTGCTCCTCTATAGGTGCCTCACATATACACACACTGACTATACACTGCTCCTCTATAGGTGCCTCACATATACACACCCTGACTATACACTGCTACTGTATAGGTGCCTCACATATGCACACCCTGACTATACACTGCTCCTCTATAGGTGCCTCACATATGCACACCCTGACTATACACTGCTCCTCTATAGGTGCCTCACATATATACACCCTGACTATACACTGCTCCTCTATAGGTGCCTCACATATACACACCCTGACCATACACTGCTCCTCTATAGGCTCCTCACACATATACACACCCTGACTATACACTGCTCCTCTATAGGTGCCTCACATATATATACACCCTGACCATACACTGCTCCTCTATAGGCTCCTCACATATATACACACCCTGACAATACACTACTCCTCTATAGGCTCCTCACATATATATATACCCTGACTATACACTGCTTCTCTATAGGCTCCTCACATATATACACCCTGACTATACACTGCTCCTCTATAGGCGCCTTACATATATACACACCCTGACTATACACTGCTCCTCTATAGGCTCCTCACATATATACACATCCTGACTATACACTGCTCCTCTATAGGCTCCTCACATATACACACCCTGACTATACACTGCTCCTCTATAGGTGCCTCACATATATACACACTCTGACTATACACTGCTCCTCTATAGGTGCCTCACATATACACACCCTGACTATACACTGCTCCTCTATAGGTGCCTCACATATATACACACCCTGACTATACACTGCTCCTCTATAGGTGCCTCACATATACACACACTGACTATACACTGCTCCTCTATAGGTGCCTCACATATACACACCCTGACTATACACTGCTCCTCTATAGGTGCCTCACATATATACACACCCTGACTATACACTGCTCCTCTATAGGTGCCTCACATATATACACACCCTGACTATACACTGCTCCTCTATAGGTGCCTCACATATACACACACTGACTATACACTGCTCCTCTATAGGTGCCTCACATATACACACCCTGACTATACACTGCTCCTCTATATTCTCCTCACATATATACACCCTGACTATACACTGCTACTCTATAGGTGCCTCACATATGCACACCCTGACTATACACTGCTCCTCTATAGGTGCCTCACATATACACACCCTGACCATAAACTGCTCCTCTATAGGTGCCTCACATATGCACACCCTGACTATACACTGCTCCTCTATAGGTGCCTCACATATATACACCCTGACTGTACACTGCTCCTCTATAGGTGCCTCACATATATACACACCCTGACTATACACTGCTCCTCACATATACACACCCTGACTATACACTGCTCCTCTATAGGTGCCTCACATATACACACCCTGACCATACACTGCTCCTCTATAGGCTCCTCACACATATACACACCCTGACTATACACTGATCCTCTATAGGTGCCTCACATATATATACACCCTGACCATACACTGCTCCTCTATAGGCTCCTCACATATATACACACCCTGACAATACAATACTCCTCTATAGGCTCCTCACACATATACACACCCTGACTATACACTGCTCCTCTATAGGCTCCTCACATATATACACACCCTGACAATACACTACTCCTCTATAGGCTCCTCACATATATATATACCCTGACTATACACTGCTTCTCTATAGGCTCCTCACATATATACACACCCTGACAATACACTACTCCTCTATAGGCTCCTCACATATATATATACCCTGACTATACACTGCTCCTCTATAGGCGCCTTACATATATACACACCCTGACTATACACTGCTCCTCTATAGGCTCCTCACATATATACACCCTGACTATACACTGCTCCTCACATATACACACCCTGACTATACACTGCTTCTCTATAGGTGCCTCACATATATACACACTCTGACTATACACTGCTCCTCTATAGGTGCCTCACATATATACACACCCTGACTATACACTGCTCCTCTATAGGTGCCTCACATATATACACACCCTGACTATACACTGCTCCTCTATAGGTGCCTCACATATACACACACTGACTATACACTGCTCCTCTATAGGTGCCTCACATATACACACCCTGACTATACACTGCTCCTCTATAGGCTCCTCACATATATACACCCTGACTATACACTGCTACTCTATAGGTGCCTCACATATGCACACCCTGACTATACACTGCTCCTCTATAGGCTCCTCACATATGCACACCCTGACTATACACTGCTCCTCTATAGGTGCCTCACATATATACACCCTGACTATACACTGCTCCTCTATAGGTGCCTCACATATATACACCCTGACTATACACTGCTCCTCTATAGGCTCCTCACATATATACACACCCTGACTATACACTGCTCCTCTATAGGTGCCTCACATATATACACACCCTGACTATACACTGCTACTCTATAGGTGCCTCACATATACACACCCTTACTATACACTGCTCCTCTATAGGTGCCTCACATATACACACCCTGACTATACACTGCTCCTCTATAGGTGCCTCACATATATACACCCTGACTATACACTGCTCCTCACATATATACATCCTGACTCTACACTGCTCCTCTATAGGTGCCTCACATATATACACACCCTGACTATACACTGCTCCTCTATAGGTGCCTCACATATACACACCCTGACTATACACTGCTCCTCTATAGGTGCCTCACATATGCACACCCTGACTATACACTGCTCCTCTATAGGTGCCTCACATATGCACACCCTGACTATACACTGCTCCTCTATAGGTGCCTCACATATGCACACCCTGACTATACACTGCTCCTCTATAGGTGCCTCACATATATACACCCTGACTATACACTGCTACTCTATAGGTGCCTCACATATATACACCCTGACTGTACACTGCTCCTCTATGGGTGCCTCACATATATACACCCTGACTGTACACTGCTCCTCTATAGGTGCCTCACATATATACACACACTGACTATACACTGCTCCTCACATATACACACCCTGACTATACACTGATCCTCTATAGGTGCCTCACATATATACACACCCTGACTATACACTGCTCCTCTATAGGCGCCTCACATATATACACCCTGACGATACACTGCTCCTCTATAGGTGCCTCACATATACACACACTGACTATACACTGCTCCTCTATAGGTGCCTCACATATACACACCCTGACTATACACTGCTCCTCTATAGGCGCCTCACATATATACACCCTGACTATACACTGCTACTCTATAGGTGCCTCACATATGCACACCCTGACTATACACTGCTCCTCTATAGGCTCCTCACATATGCACACCCTGACTATACACTGCTCCTCTATAGGTGCCTCACATATATACACCCTGACTATACACTGCTCCTCTATAGGTGCCTCACATATATACACCCTGACTATACACTGCTCCTCTATAGGTGCCTCACATATATACACCCTGACTATACACTGCTCCTCTATAGGTGCCTCACATATATACACCCTGACTATACACTGCTACTCTATAGGTGCCTCACATATATACACACACTGACTATACACTGCTCCTCTATAGGTGCCTCACATATATACACACCCTGACAATACACTGCTCCTCTATAGGCTCCTCACATATATACACCCTGACTATACACTGCTACTCTATAGGTGCCTCACATATACACACCCTTACTATACACTGCTCCTCTATAGGTGCCTCACATATACACACCCTGACTATACACTGCTCCTCTATAGGTGCCTCACATATATACACCCTGACTATACACTGCTCCTCACATATATACATCCTGACTCTACACTGCTCCTCTATAGGTGCCTCACATATATACACACCCTGACTATACACTGCTCCTCTATAGGTGCCTCACATATACACACCCTGACCATACACTGCTCCTCTATAGGTGCCTCACATATATACATCCTGACTATACACTGCTCCTCTATAGGTGCCTCACATATGCACACCCTGACTATACACTGCTCCTCTATAGGTGCCTCACATATGCACACCCTGACTATACACTGCTCCTCTATAGGTGCCTCACATATATACACCCTGACTATACACTGCTCCTCTATAGGTGCCTCACATATATACACCCTGACTGTACACTGCTACTCTATAGGTGCCTCACATATATACACCCTGACTGTACACTGCTCCTCTATAGGTGCCTCACATATATACACCCTGACTGTACACTGCTACTCTATAGGTGCCTCACATATATACACCCTGACTATACACTGCTCCTCTATAGGTGCCTCACATATATACACCCTGACTGTACACTGCTACTCTATAGGTGCCTCACATATACACACCCTGACTATACACTGCTCCTCTATAGGTGCCTCACATATACACACCCTGACTATACACTGCTCCTCACATATACACACCCTGACTATACACTGCTCCTCTATAGGTGCCTCACATATACACACCCTGACTATACACTGCTCCTCTATAGGCGCCTCACATATATACACATCCTGACTATACACTGCTCCTGTATAGGCTCCTCACATATATACACACCACTGACTACACTTCGCCATGTCCCCCCGTGTACACAGATATATACCTCTGTTGTGCGCGTTTGTTCTGTTCTAATAAAGTTCCGTGAAATTACAGAGTCCATATCCAGCGCAGGACGTAATGGACTTCCTCTATGGTAATGAGTAAATACTATACCCGGTGAGGACCTGCCGACGTCACAGCATCACGTGGCACTCCTAGATCACGTGGATCGGAAGCAGGAGAGTGCCCGCTTTTTCCGAGAGTGTGAAGGTCTTTTTCACATGGAGATCACGAGAATCCGCGGAACCCTGCGGCGCGGAGAGTCCGCGGAACCCTCACCTGTAGGGACCTATTTATTACCGTGAAACTGTGTGGGATTGTACACTGAGGGGGTATCTATAGGGGGCTATGTTCTAAGGAGGGGTCTGAGTTGTATATGGGGGGGCTGTGTAGTACTTGTAGTAGGGTGATGTCTTTAGGTTGAATGTGAAGGGTTGTACACTGAGATGGTGGGGGGGTTGTGGATGCTGATGCAGGGGGTCTGGTTGTATAGGGGGCTGTGTTGCATTTTATGCTGTGATGGAGGTGTCTGGGATGTATATGGGGGTCTGTGTGGGATTGTACACTGAGATGGGGGCAGCTGTGTGTACGCTGAGGGGCGTGTCCTGTGTGTACGCTGAGGGGCGTGTCCTGTGTGTACGCTGAGGGCGTGTCCTGTGTGTACGCTGAGGGCGTGTCCTGTGTGTACGCTGAGGGGCGTGTCCTGTGTGTACGCTGAGGGGCGTGTCCTGTGTGTACGCTGAGGGGCGTGTCCTGTGTGTACGCTGAGGGCGTGTCCTGTGTGTACGCTGAGGGGCGTGTCCTGTGTGTACGCTGAGGGGCGTGTCCTGTGTGTACGCTGAGGGGCGTGTCCTGTGTGTACGCTGAGGGGCGTGTCCTGTGTGGAATTGTATGATGTTGGTACTGTCTGTATTACTTAGGTAGATTTACCAGATGATGAGGAAGAAGCGCTCTTGCTGAGGAGACGGCTCCTATGACCTGCAGCCATCTTCATCTTGTCCGCAGTATGGGGGAGCGGTCGTTGTACCATCGCTTGTCCGCAGTATGGGGGAGCGGTCGTTGTACCATCGCTTGTCCGCAGTATGGGGAGCGGTCGTTGTACCATCGCTTGTCCGCAGTATGGGGAGCGGTCGTTGTACCATCGCTTGTCCGCAGTATGGGGGAGCGGTCGTTGTACCATCGCTTGTCCGCAGTATGGGGGAGCGGTCGTTGTACCATCGCTTGTCCGCAGTATGGGGAGCGGTCGTTGTACCATCGCTTGTCCGCAATATTAACTTACATTTTAATATTGCATTTTATGTGTAGATTTAAAACGGGAATATTGCTTGTAGTACAGGAAATAGACTGAAATTTGGGGTTTGGTAGGGAACTGAGGTACATTTGATTTGGATTAGTGTTGAGCGAACTCGAACCTGAACTTTACAGCAAAAGTTTGGGTTTGAGTTCGGTGTTCGGCATTTAATAAAGCTTGTTGAAAGGCTGCAGGGGCATCCCAGCCATGCTGCAGTGTAACCTCGGCCTTCCCGCTCACCGCCTCATATGCGACGTGCCCACCCGGTGGAACTCCACCTTGCACATGCTGGAGAGACTGTGCGAGCAGCAGCAGGCCATAGTGGAGTTTCAGCTGCAGCACGCACGCGTCAGTCGCACTGCGGAACAGCACCACTTCACCACCAATGATTGGGCCTCCATGCGAGACCTGTGTGCCCTGTTGCGCTGTTTCGACTACTCCACCAACATGGCCAGTGGTGATGACACCGTTATCAGCGTTACAATACCACTTCTATGTCTCCTTGAGAAAACGCTTGGGCGATGATGGAAAAGGAGGTGGCCCAGGAGGAGAACATGGATCATTCCCACCGTTATCAGGCCAGTCACCCACAAGTGGCTCGGAGGGTGGGTTCCTGCACCAACAGAGGCCAGGTACACAACTGTCCAGCGAGGACACACTTCTGGAGGATGAGGAGATGGAGGAGGAGGAACCATGTTCACAGCGGGGTGGCACCCACAGCAGCTCAGGGCCATCACTGGTGCGTGGCTGGGGGATACGGAGGACGATGATGATACGCCTCCCACAGAGGACAGCTTGTCCTTACCTCTGGGGAGCCTGGCACACATGAGCGACTACATGCTGCATTGCCTGCGCAACGACAGCAGAGTTGCCCACATTCTAACCAGTGCTGATTACTGGGTTGCTACCCTGCCGGATCCCAGCTACAACGTGTCGTCCTTAATTCTGTCACTGGAGCGTGATCGGAAGATGCACGGATACAAGCGCACGCTGGTAGGCGCGTTGCTGATGGTATTCCCACCTGACAGCTCAGTGAAAGCATAAGCCAGAGGAGGAGCAAGAGGTCGCCAACGCAGCTGTGTCACGGCCAGCTCCTCTGAGGGCAGGGTTAGCATGGCCCAAACGTGGAAAAGTTTTGTCTCCACGCCACAGCTAACTGCACCACCACCTGATACGGAACGTGTTAGCAGGAGGCAGCATTTCACTAACATGGTTGAACAGTACCCCTCCACGTACTGACTGATGGTTCGGCCCCATTCAACTTCTGGGTCTCCAAATTGTCCACATGGCCCTTTACGACTTGGAGGTGCTGGCCTGCCCGACGGCCAGCGTTTTGTCTGAACGTGTATTCAGCACGGCAGGGGCGTCATTACTGACAAACGCAGCCGCCTGTCCACAGCCAACGCGGACAAGCTGACGTTTATAAAAATGAACCAGGCCTGGATCCCACAGGACCTGTCTATCCCTTGTGCAGAATAGACAAGTATACTGGCCTCACCCAGCCTTTGTTATACTCTAGCGCACTTTCTCTTTGCATTCTCTTTTCTGGTTCCCAATGTTTTGGGGCCTTCCCAAATTTATAAAAAATAAATAAAGGAAAACAAAAAAACAGTCTTGGCTCTCTCCTACACCGCCTCCTTAACCTACTCAACTTTGACCTCCGCCTCACAGTTAAGATTATTTTTTATTCTACGTTATTCTCAGTCATTTCCCTGTCCACATTTGTTTGCAGGGCAGTTGTCCTGCTCTTACCGCCATTTTGCTTCCTTTTGCAGCCCTCACTGTGAATATTTTAGAGCCATTTTACTGCACCAGAGTTTAGGTCTCCATTGATTTCGGGTTCAGGTCCCGAAGTACAGCCGAACTCGGCGAACCCGAACATCCACGGGTCCACTTATCCCTAATTAGGATATGTTTGGCCGCAGAAAATGACAAAAGACAGGATAAGGCTCCATTCACAGGGCTGTAAGTGTTTTGCGAATCCACAATAGAAAATGCCTATTTTTGTCCGCTATTGCATTCATTCCGGCCATATTGAAAATGAATGGGTCCGCACCAGTAAAGCAAAATAGCGGAATGGATGCAGATCCATTTTGCAGATGTGTGAATGGAGCATCAAGGAAGAAAAACCACGTCATCCACCAGTAATGGCAGCGGCCTTAGCGGTGGCAGCACTGTCACACTCGGCACCAGCCTGTACCAACCAGTGACTCCACCTGCTGTTGGCGGCTGTCGTTATAGAGGAAGGAGATGAAAATGTGGAAAGCATCATCTCAGCCGCATGAGTTTACCTCCGACAGTGACGTCACCCTCCATTTTTGCTCCTTCCTATAAATATTCTATTCTGACTTCTCACTTCACTGCCGCCGTCCACGTGTAATGTGTCCGCTCCATCCAGGATCTGCCCCTACTAAAGGAACACAATTTGAAGGCCTTAAAAAGAAAAGTCATTTCTGAACCGCAATCATGATCACTGCCGTAATATTTTTTTAATTTGTGTAACAACTTCCTAGTACATAATAGATGGAAGAGGTCCTTTTGGGCTACGGGAAATAGCCACTTCAGTGTGCGTGGGCTGAATCCTATCCCTTAAAAGGACGTAAGGAGTATGAATCCTTCATGGTACATAATAGAAAAGGTCCTTTTAAGAATATAGGAACTTCTCATTTGCTTTTTAAACAAAAAAATATCCCTGCCAATGCCCGAGCCCCTTGTATGGTATACACTTGCGTGCTCAGGGGATCCGCGTCGTTCCGGATCACTGCATGGCCACCGCTGCCTCTCCCCTTCACTTAGATCAAAATATCCGGCGATGGGGAGAGCGGGCAATAGCAGGCTGTGACTGGGATGGGGCCCCTTGGGTCTGGTCACCGTTGCGGCTATTGGCTGCTCCCCTGTCAGCACATGCCCCCGTTACTGGATGTTTTGATCCGAGCGACGGGGAAATGCAGCAGCGGCCATGCAGGGATCCCGAGTGATGTGGGTGCCACTGAGCAGGTAAGAATAATCCATACAAGGGGCCCGGGCATTGGCGGGATATTTTCGATATCGGATAACCCCTTCAACTTCTAGGAAAGTACAGAGATCACATGACCAGATGTTTCTGTGGAGCGCTTTAACCTGAATATCACAGGACCGGACATTTCTGCAGAGACAAGTGCTCAGAAGAAGAAATAAAACTAAACATAAATGAGGCTTATTCTACAATAGTCACCTGTATAACTTTATTGTATACTATAACACTGCATCCATGTGGAAGCTGTGTTACTGGACATAGTTCATGACCAGGTCCTGATAGACAAGGGGATTTAGCCAAGTCATTGAGAAGCAACTAAATCCTAAGACAGTTCAATAACCAGATCAACAAGGCAGAAGAAGAGGTCCCTCCAAATGATAAGAAATAGACCGCTCCGGTAGAGTCGTTCATTTCTTATCACTAGAAAGGACCAGGTCCTTATGCAGTATAGGATTTAGCCAACTCCCTGTGAACCGGCTATATACTATTTCAGTTCAGAAACTCACCACTAGGGGGCAATAAGGTCCTTACAAAGTATAGTGTTTAGTCATAACAGCCGCCATGTTATTGCTCCAGGAAGTCAGGTGAAGCCGCCGGAAGTAGACGGGAAATCATGTTGGTACACTCGTGAGGTGCAGGAGACTCTGCAGGTGAATGGAGACCGAGGAGAAGTTTCTGTGCGGCCTCACCTGGGGAGGAAAGGCGGAGAATGTGCTCATATTCTATATATATAAGGACTACAGAATGACGCGTCTTGTCTATATGTGGTCATAGAATGACATTTACCAGCATTATTTCTACTACAGTCGTCCTCTCCCCTGAAATGGCTGATAACAGGGGCCAATAGACTGTATTCTCCTGTCCTACAGTCATCCTCTCCCCTGAAATGGCTGATAACAGGGGGCAATAGATTGTATTCTCCTGTCTACAGTCATCCTCTCCCCTGAAATGGCTGATAACAGGGGGCAATAGATTGTATTCTCCTGTCCTACAGTCATCCTCTCCCCTGAAATGGCTGATAACAGGGAGCAATAGACTGTATTCTCCTGTCCTACAGTCATCCTCTCCCCTGAAATGGCTGATAACAGGGGGCAATAGATTGTATTCTCCTGTCCTACAGTCATCCTCTCCCTGAAATGGCTGATAACAGGGAGCAATAGACTGTATTCTCCTGTCCTACAGTCATCCTGTCCCCTGAAATAGCTGATATCAGGGGCAATAGATTGTATTCTCCTGTCCTACAGTCATCCTCTCCCCTGAAATGGCTGATAACAGGGGCAATAGACTGTATTCTCCTGTCCTACAGTCATCCACTCCCCTGAAATGGCTGATAACAGGGAGCAATAGACTGTATTCTCCTGTCCTACAGTCATCTTCTCCCCTGAAATGGCTGATAACAGCGGGCAATAGACTGTATTCTCCTGTCCTACAGTCATCCTCTCCCCTGAAATGGCTGATAACAGGGAGCAATAGACTGTATTCTCCTGTCCTACAGTCATACTCTCCCCTGAAATGGCTGATAACATGGTGTAATATACTGTATTCTCCTGTCCTACAGTCATCCTCTCCCCTGAAATGGCTGATAACAGTGAGCAATAGACTATATTCTCCTGTCCTACAGTCATCCTCTCCCTGAAATGGCTGATAACAGGGAGCAATAGATTGTATTCTCCTGTCCTACAGTCATCCTCTCCCCTGAAATGGCTGATAGCAGGGGGCAATAGACTGTATTCTCCTGTCCTACAGTCATCCTCTCCCCTGAATTGGCTGATAACAGGGAGCAATAGACTGTATTCTCCTGTCCTACAGTCATCCTCTCCCTGAAATGGCTGATAGCAGGGGGCAATAGACTGTATTCTCCTGTCCTACAGTCATCCTCTCCCCTGAATTGGCTGATAACAGGGAGCAATAGACTGTATTCTCCTGTCCTACAGTCATCCTCTCCCCTGAAATGACTGATAACAGGGAGCAATAGACTGTATTCTCCTGTCCTACAGTCATCCTCTCCCCTGTAATGGCTGATAACAGGGGCAATAGACTGTATTCTCCTGTCCTACGGTCATCCTCTCCCCTGAAATGGCTGATAACAGGGGGTAATAGACTGTATTCTCCTGTCCTACAGTCATCCTCTCCCCTGAAATGGCTGATAACAGGGGGCAATAGACTGTATCCTCCTGTCCTACAGTCATCCTCTCCTCTGAAATGTCTGATAACAGGGGCAATAGACTGTATTCTCCTGTCCTACAGTCATCCTCTCCCCTGTAATGGCTGATAACAGGGGCAATAGACTGTATTCTCCTGTCCTACAATCATCCTCTCCCTGAAATGGCTGATAACAGGGAGCAATAGACTGTATTCTCCTGTCCTACAGTCATCCTCTCCCCTGAAATGGCTGATAACAAGGAGCAATAGACTGTATTCTCCTGTCCTACAGTCATCCTCTCCCCTGAAATGGCTGATAACAGGGGGCAATAAACTGTATTCTCCTGTCCTACAGTCATCCTCTCCCCTGAAATGGCTGATAACAGGGAACAATAGATTGTATTCTCCTGTCCTACAGTCATCCTCTCCCCTGAAATGGCTGATAACAGGAAGCAACAGACTGTATTCTCCTGTCCTACAGTCATCCTCTCCCCTGAAATGGCTGATAACAGGGAGCAATAGATTGTATTCTCCTGTCCTACAGTCATCCTCTCCCCTGAAATGGCTGATAACAAGGAGCAATAGACTGTATTCTCCTGTCCTACAGTCATCCTCTCCCTGAAATGGCTGATAACAGGGGCAATAGACTGTATTCTCCTGTCCTACAGTCATCCTCTCCCCTGAAATGGCTGATAACAAGGAGCAATAGACTGTATTCTCCTGTCCTAGAGTGATCCTCTCCCCTGAAATGTCTGATAACAGGGGGCAATAGATTGTATTCTCCTGTCCTACAGTCATCCTCTCCCCTGAAATGGCTGATAACAGGGGGCAATAGACTGTATTCTCCTGTCCTACAGTCATCCTCTCCCCTGAAATGGCTGATAACAGGAAGCAACAGACTGTATTCTCCTGCCCTACAGTCATCCTCTCCCCTGAAATGGCTGATAACAGGGAGCAATAGACTGTATTCTCCTGTCCTACAGTCATCCTCTCCCCTGAAATGGCTGATAACAGGGAGCAATAGACTGTATTCTCCTGTCCTATAGTCATCCTCTCCCTGAAATGGCTGATAACAGGGGCAATAGACCGTATTCTCCTGTCCTACAGTAATCCTCTCCCCTAAAATGGCTGATAACGGGGCAATAGACTGTATTCTACTGTCCTACAGTCATCCTCTCCCCTGAAATGGCCGATAACAGGGGGCGATAGATTGTATTCTCCTGTCCTACAGTCATCCTCTCCCTGAAATGGCTGATAACAGGGGGCAATAGACTGTATTCTCCTGTCCTACAGTCATCCTCTCTCCTGAAATGGCTGATAACAGGAAGCAACAGACTGTATTCTCCTGCCCTACAGTCATCCTCTCCCCTGAAATGGCTGATAACAGGGAGCAATAGATTGTATTCTCCTGTCCTACAGTCATCCTCTCCCCTGAAATGGCTGATAACAGGGAGCAATAGACTGTATTCTCCTGTCCTACAGTCATCCTCTCCCCTGAAATGGCTGATAACAGGGAGCAATAGACTGTATTCTCCTGTCCTACAGTCATCCTCTCCCTGAAATGGCTGATAACAGGGGAAATAGACTGTATTCTCCTGTCCTACAGTCATCCTCTCCCCTAAAATGGCTGATAACAGGGGGCAATAGACTGTATTCTCCTGTCTTACAGTCATCCTCTCCCCTGAAATGGCCGATAACAGGGGGCAATAGATTGTATTCTCCTGTCCTACAGTCATCCTCCCCCAGAAATGACTGAAAACAGGGGGTAATAGACTGTATTCTCCTGTCCTACAGTCATCCTCTCCCTGAAATGGCTGATAACAGGGGAAATAGACTGTATTCTCCTGTCCTACAGTCATCCTCTCCCCTAAAATGGCTGATAACAGGGGCAATAGACTGTATTCTCCTGTCCTACAGTCATCCTCTCCCCTGAAATGGCCGATAACAGGGGGCAATAGATTGTATTCTCCTGTCCTACAGTCATCCTCCCCCAGAAATGACTGAAAACAAGGGGTAATAGACTGTATTCTCCTGTCCTACAGTCATCCTCTCCCCTGAAATGGCTGATAACAGGGAGCAATAGACTGTATTCTCCTGTCCTACAGTCATCCTCTCCCCTGAAATGTCTGATAACAGGGGGCAATAGACTGTATTCTCCTGTCCTACAGTCATCCTCTCCCTGAAATGGCTGATAACAGGGGCAATAGATTGTATTCTCCTGTCCTACAGTCATCCTCTCCCCTGAAATGTCTGATAACAGGGGCAATAGACTGTATTCTCCTGTCCTACAGTCATCCTCTTCCCTGAAATGGCTGATAACAGGGAGCAATAGACTGTATTCTCCTGTCCTACAGTCATCCTCCCCCTGAAATGGCTGATAACAGGGAGCAATAGACTGTATTCTCCTGTCCTACAGTCATCCTCCCCCTGAAATGGCTGATAACAGGGAGCAATAGACTGTATTCTCCTGTCCTACAGTCATCCTCTCCCCTGAAATGGCTGATAACAGGGGGCAATAGACTGTATTCACCTGTCCTACAGTCATCCTCTCCCCTGAAATGGCTGATAACAGGGGCAATAGATTGTATTCTCCTGTCCTACAGTCATCCTCTCCCTGAAATGGCTGATAACAGGCAGCAATAGACTGTATTCTCCCGTCCTACAGTCATCCTCTCCCCTGAAATGGCTGATAACAGGGCAATAGGCTGTCTCGTCACCTCCCCCTGAAATGGCTGATAACAGGAGCAATAGACTGTATTCTCCTGTCCTACAGTCATCCTCTCCCCTGAAATGGCTGATAACAGGGGCAATAGACTGTATTCACCTGTCCTACAGTCATCCTCTCCCCTGAAATGGCTGATAACAGGGGCAATAGATTGTATTCTCCTCTGTCTACAGTCATCCTCTCCCCTGAAATGGCTGGATAACAGGGAGCAATAGACTGTATTCTCCCGTCCTGCAGTCATCCTCTCCCCTGAAATGGCTGATAACAGGGAGCAATAGATTGTATTCTCCTGTCCTACAGTCATCCTCTCCCCTGAAATGTCTGATAACAGGGGGCAATAGATTGTATTCTCCTGTCCTACAGTCATCCTCTCCCCTGAAATGTCTGATAACAGGGGCAATAGACTGTATTCTCCTGTCCTACAGTCATCCTCTTCCCTGAAATGGCTGATAACAGGGAGCAATAGACTGTATTCTCCTGTCCTACAGTCATCCTCCCCTGAAATGGCTGATAACAGGGGCAATAGACTGTATTCTCCTGTCCTACAGTCATCCTCTCCCCTGAAATGGCTGATAACAGGGGGCAATAGACTGTATTCACCTGTCCTACAGTCATCCTCTCCCCTGAAATGGCTGATAACAGGGGGCAATAGATTGTATTCTCCTGTCTACAGTCATCCTCTCCCCTGAAATGGCTGATAACAGGGAGCAATAGACTGTATTCTCCCGTCCTACAGTCATCCTCTCCCCTGAAATGGCTGATAACAGGGAGCAATAGATTGTATTCTCCTGTCCTACAGTCATCCTCTACCCTGAAATGGCTGATAACAGGGGGCAATAGACTGTATTCACCTGTCCTACAGTCATCCCCCCCCTGAAATGGCTGATAACAGGGGGCAATAGATTGTATTCTCCTGTCCTACAGTCATCCTCTCCCCTGAAATGGCTGATAACAGTGAGCAATAGACTGTATTCTCCAGTCCTACAGTCATCCTCTCCCCTGAAATGGCTGATAACAGGGGGCAATAGACTGTATTGTCCTGTCCTACAGTCATCCTCTCCTCTGAAATGGCTGATAACAGGAGCAATAGATTGTATTCCCTTACGTCCTACCAGCAGCACAGATGGGGTTAACCACCCCCCGTGGACTGGCAGGACCGGCGGAATGTTTAATGAGCCCAAGACTAATAACTCATTTTAACAATTAAGTATCCCCTTAAAAGGTGGGAGTCAACCCCCAGCCCACTGTGTTTTTTTCTGTCCTCCCGGACAGGTGGACTAGGCGGTTTGTTCCCCCCTTTCTTATGGAAAGTGCGGGGAGCCTTCTTTTTGTTTGGGTAACGGTGTTGCCCTTTCCTAGGTACCTTGTCACTTTGGCAGGCAGCTTATTCGCTGCCGACCCCACGCAGTTGCGCCTGGCTGGGGTATTTTGGCGGTGTCCTCGGTCCAGGGTTCTCGGTCCCTGGGCGCCGCAATCTACCGGAGGTGACGCGGGGATTCTTCTTTTGCGTCACTTCCGGGTAATCCATCCGCGATTTTTTCATGGGCACGTTTATTTTTTTCATAGATGCAATTTTTTTATCGCGGATGCGATTTTTTTCGCGTTTTCATCCGCAAAATTTTAAGTATTTTTTTTCTTATGCAGGTCTCTGGCATATGCTTTTTCAGCTAGCTCCCAGAGTCCTAAAGTTGGTTGTTTCACTTGTGGTGTTTTTTTCCTCAGGTTCTCAGCTGCCTCCGGTCTGTTTTTCTACCTTGCCTGTGTAGATAGGTGGTTTACAAATGTTTTACTTGTCCCTTTTTTCCCGCAGTGATGTCTTCTCCGCGGGATTCGGAAGGCAGGAAAGTGGATTCCAGGAGGAAGCATCTATCCTGCTACCAGTGCAGCACAGATGCAGTTATTGTAAGCTGATCATACCTGCACTCGTGAGATCGCAGAAGGTAAACAGCTTAAGGCTGGGCTAAGACCAGCTTGGGAGACCTCTGTCCCGGTAGAGGGACCTTCTTGGTCTCCTTAGTTCCTTCCTCCTCAGATGAGGAGGAACTGACTTAGTTTTTTTCCCCCCCTGAAAAGACACAGAAATTGCTCAAGTCCATCAGGTCGGGGGACCATGATGTAGACCGTGGGGAGCCTTCGGATCCCGCTACTCGGGCACCTCGTGTCTTCAAAGCGGATGAGACCCTCTTCTCTGTCATGTTTACAGAGTGGAAAAAACCTGGAGGTTCCGGTTTTAACAAAGAAGTTTAAATCCATGTTCCTGATGGCTAAACCCTTGATGGATTCATGGGGATCCATTCCCAAGGTGGACATGGCTATTGCCAAGTTGTCCAATCGCACTCTGGTTCCTGCAGACGATGGGACTAGCCTGCAGGACCCCCTTGCAGAGTGCACACTAAGACGGGGTCATACGGCAGCTGCGGCTCTCCGCTTCCACAGCCATCGCGGCTTCTGAAGTCTCTACGTTCCTCTGGTCTCGCCTGAATTAAATTCAAGTTGACGTGAACCAGAGGTTTTTTCCAGGACGACATACTGGCTGCCTTCAAGACCATCAACCTGAGCTACGGACTTCCAGTTTGAAGCTAGCGTGGGAGCCTCCCCACTAGCAAAGCCGCCCTGGGAAAGAGGCCAAATACAGATCCTTGCTCTCGAAGCTAAGCTGCAGGTCTGTGGCTGATGGGAGACCAAGTGCGCCTTTGGCGCCCTGTGACAATACTATCAAATGATGTCAGGGGCCTATATTTAGCATGGCCCTGGGGCCCTTATGCCTTTTTGGCTTAAGCCTTGGGTCGCTGACAATTCCTCAAAATACAGCTTATGTGGCCTTCCACTCGAGCCCAACCGTTTGTTCGGTTCGGAGCTAGATAAGATCATGGAGAGCTTTTCAGACAAGAAGGTGAAGAGCCTTCCCCAGCAGTCCTTTCGAGGGCAGGGCAGACAAGACCGCGGTGGTAGGTCTGGCCAGCAAACAAGCTCTCGAAGTGACTGGAGAGCGCAGCGAAGGGTTTGAGGTGCTCTCGTGGACGGAGCCAAAGATGGAAAATCCACCTCCTGACTACAGGCCTCTTCGAGGCTCTTGGTTAATTCCCGTTACTCCTGCCATCCTGCCAAAAAGCTTCCCTACTCCTATACTTCATGTACCCATCGGGGTCGTCTCTCCCACTTCTGAGAAGAGTGGATCCGAGAGATCTCGGATCCCTAGGTTCTGAACATAATTTCCGAGGGTTATTTAGTCAACCTCACCTCTATTCCTCTGGACAGGTTTGTCAAGATCAACTTTCTACAAGTTGCCAGCAAGGCGATCCTGGAGGCCTACATTCAGGACTAAATTTGCAAGGTGGCTCTGGAGGAGGTTCCGGCAGGAGAATGGCGCCTAGGGATCTATTCACCAGTTTTTCTGGTTCCCAAGGCTTCAGGAGATCTCCGGATGATTATCGATATGAGATATTTCAATCAGTTTATATAGAAGGTGAAGTTCGTGTAGAAACCATCAGGTCAGTAGTTCACATCCTCAATCCTGGAGACGTGATGGCAACCCTGGACCTCGAGGATGCATATCTGCACATCCCGATCCATCCTGCTTCCAGGAAGTATCTCAGGATCACGGTTCAGGTGTCCGGTGTCGTCAGGCATCTTCTGTTTGTTGCCCTTCCCTTTGGCATTTCTTCTGCCCCTCACACTTTTACCAAGGTGGTGGTTCTGTGGTGGCGGCTTTGAGGCTTCAAGGACTGACCATCATTCCTTATCTGGACAACTGGCTTTGAAAGCCTCTGCTCTAGCGGTCCTAACCCAACTTCTTCAGGTAACAATCTCCTTTCTGTTCCACCTAGGTTGGATCATCAGCTGGCAGAAGTCGAACGTGAGCCCGTCGACTTCAGTAAGATATCTAGGCTTCATAATCGACTCCACTGGGATGCCGCTCCAGTTGACTCCAGAAAGAAGATCCGGGTTCAGAACATGGCAAGTTCCCTTCCGTTCCCCAGCGAGTTCCAATCCGGACTCTCATTAAGATGTTGCGGCTCATGTCAGCGTCTGCGGAAGCAGTCCCTTGGGCTCTATGGCACCTCCGCCCTCTACAGTCGGAGGTCCTCTCCAAATGGAATGGCAGCCCTGCTGGGCTAAATTCCTTGTGCTCCCTGTATTGGCGAACTCGGTTTTCCCTAAGATGGTGGCGCCATCTTTTAGATGGGAAGTCTATGACCCAGCCAACCTGGGTCATATTGACTACGGATGCGTTCCAAGTAGGCTGGGACGCTCACCTAGACAACCCTCCAGTTCACGGGACCTGGTTTCCTCAGGAGAGGCTTCTTTCATCCAATCTCCACGAGATTCGAGCTATCCGGCTAGCCCTCCTTTACTTAGCCCCTCAGATCCGGGGCAAAGCGGTGAAAGTCCAGTCAGACAATATGACTGCGGTACTTTACATCAACAAGCAGGGAGGCACGAGATCACTTCCTCTCCTGTCAGAGATCGGGGTGATTCTGGATTAGGCAGGGTTGTACCTTTTCCACTTATCTGCGATCCACATCCAAGGCTCCCTCAATATGATAGCGGCTAAGCTGCGGTCTTCTGTGGGTGGAGTGGTCTTTACATCCGGAGATATTCAAGCAGATAGTCCTCAAGTGGGGTATGCCAGAGGTGGATCTCATGGCAACAAGGTTCAATGCCAAGGTGGAGAGGTTTTGCTCCCTTTACAGGGAGGACAACTCCCTGGCGTTAGACGCTCTGTCAATATCCTGGAGGTTCAGGCTAGCATACATCTTCCCTCCGTTTTCCACGATTCCGAGGGAATTGATGAAAATCCGTCAGGATCAGGCCTCGGTGATAGCCATCATACTGTTTTGGCCGAGGAGATCCTGGTTTACCTAGCTCACCCAGTTGAGTCGAGGACAATATTGGAGGCTCCCCACAGCAGACCCTGGTGTTGTGGGACACTCACCTCTGCTCAGATCTGCACAGATTCAACCTGACAGCCTGGAGGTTGATCAGTCCCTTCCCGGAGTAGAAGGGCTTTCAGAGTCGGTCCTGAGAGCGCTGTCTCATTCTAGAGCGGACTCTACCAAGAGAGCCTACTCTCGTATTATGAGAATATTCTCATCCTGTTGTACCTCAACTGAGGTGGCGTCTGCAGATCCGCCCCTCTCCGCTATCCTTCAGTTCCTGCAAGACGGCCTTGATAGAGACCTTGCCCTTCTACTCTGAAGGTTCAAGTTTCAGCCATTTCAGCTTGCCTTAACAGGCTTTTTTCTCAGAACCCGCTGATCAAACAGTTCCTTAACGGAGCTAAAAGATTAAAGCCTACAGTACTGAGACCCATTTTTCAATGGGATTTATCAGTAGTTCTCAGGGGTTAGCATCTCCCCTTTGAACCGTTAGAGGAGGTGGACATCAAGTTCGTCACTTGGAAATTTGTGTTTCTCCTTGCAGTGACTTTGGCCAAGAGGGTCTCTGAGCTTCAAGCTCTCTCAGCACATGAGCCCTATACCATTTTCTTACATGACCGGGACCTTCTTAGATTCCTCCCGTATTGTAGGCCTAAAGTTCCTTCCTTCCAGAACATCAACCAGGTGATATTCCTCCCGGTTCTGTCGACATCTACCACCTCCTCCTAGGAACCTGCTAGACATCCTCTGGACGTCTCGAGATGTCTCCGGATCTATGTGGATAGATCAAGGAGTTCAGGAAAGATGAGAATCTTCTAATCCTGTTGCCGGTAAGTTTAAAGGCTGTAAGGCATCCAAACCTTCCATCAGTCGGTGGATTGAGGAGGCTATTAAGGAATCCTTTGTTTCCACAATCTCTGGACCCTCCGGGATTCGTGAAGGCCCACTCTACTAGAGTTGTGGCTACTTCTTTTGCCAAGAAGAGTCTTCTGCCTCTCATCATGATTTGCAAAGCTGCCTCCTGGAGCTCTGAATCGACAGTCATCTCCCATTATAGACTAGATGCCAGTCTAATGGCTGATAACAGGGGGCAATAGATTGTATTCTCCTGTCCTACAGTCATTCTCTCCCCTGAAATGGCTGATAACAGGGAGCAATAGACTGTGTTCTCCTGTCCTACAGTCATCCTCTCCCTGAAATGGCTGATAACAGGGAGCAATAGACTGTATTCTCCTGTCCTACAGTCATCCTCTCCCCTGAAATGGCTGATAACAGGGGCAATAGATTGTATTCTCCTGTCCTACAGTCATCCTCTCCCCTGAAATGGCTGATAACAGGGGCAATAGACTGTATTCTCCTGTCCTACAGTCATCCTCTCCCTGAAATGGCTGATAACAGGGGGCAATAGACTGTATTCTCCTGTCCTACAGTCATCCTCTCCCTGAAATGGCTGATAACAGGGAGCAATAGACTGTATTCTCCTGTCCTACAGTCATCCTCTCCCCTGAAATGGCTGATAACAGGGAGCAATAGACTGTATTCTCCTGTCCTACAGTCATCCTCTCCCCTGAAATGGCTGATAACAGGGGGCAATAGACTGTATTCTCCTGTCCTACAGTCATCCTCTCCCCGGCTGATAACAGGGAGCAATAGACTGTATTCTCCTGTCCTACAGTCATCCTCTCCCCTGAAATGGCTGATAACAGGGGGCAATAGATTGTATTCTCCTGTCCTACAGTCATCCTCTCCCCTGAAATGGCTGATAACAGGTGGCAATAGATTGTATTCTCCTGTCCTACAGTCATCCTCTCCCCTGAAATGTCTGATAAGAGGGAGCAATAGACTGTTTTATTATTGCTGTAGTACATGAGTCACTGCAGTACTTCTCTTCAGCCATGTGGGGGCAGTGTTGTATCTTTTTCTGCAGGAATACATCAGTCTATGTCAATGGGTGTATGTTCTTATTTACACTGTAACCCGGTGTCTCAGCGAGATTCTGTGCATTATATTGCTTCTATATTTTTCACAGAGGCCTCTGAGAGCTGGGATCTGATTGGTTGCTGGGCTCCAGTTCACCTTGGCATCAGGTTTGATAAATGTCCCCATTGTATTTCTATTGAGTGCATGTTTACGTTGAGGACACTGACGTCCATCTCGCAGTGCACATCGTTACTCATAACAATGAAAATTGGAGCCTGGAGGGGCTGAGCAGTCCCTAGGACACATGCAGCAGACCCTCATCGCTGGAACAGAGCAGCAGGACAGTTTTCTGGCACCACTACTTTTTTAAAATTTTGGTCAGACAACCCCTTAAACTACAGCCGAAGTTCCCTCATTTTGAGCGGGCGTATGCCTCTGCAGTTTTAACTTCTTTTCATAAATTCAGACCAGGACCGCGTCCATTTTTGCTCAGTTTTTCATTTAAAGCAGGGATCAGCAACCTCCGGCACTCCAGCTATTGTTAAACTACAACTCCCAGAATCCTCTATTCACCACTATAGGAGTTACAAGAGTAGCTGAGCTAATGTGCATACTGGGAGTTGTAGTTTCACAGCAGCTGGGGTACTGAATGCGTTGCTGTCTGAACCCTGATTTAAAGAAATAAGTCTTGTGTGGAAAACAAAGTTAGAACATGGCGTCATCTTCTTGTTTGCACAGATCGATGGTCCATGCAGAAGATCGCTCATGTGAAGATACCTGTTCAGACCATTCTAAACTTCAATGGAAATATTATCCATCTGAAAGCGCCCTTGGTGGACTTGGTCCCCGAGCCTTTGCTGTGTGGCTTTTCACCATGTGTTTACAACCTCCAGAGCGGCCTACAGTCCTACAGACACTTCAGGCCTCGTTCTCTGTCTTACACTACACCCTCTGAAAACTTTTACACCTGCTGCTCTCCAACAATTTCCGTTTTCTTTCTTGTAGCAGACCAGCACCCACAATAATCATCATCCCGCCTTTAGTCCATGACAGTATGCCATCTGTGGAGTGACCACCTGGAATAAAATGTCCTACTTCTCATAAGCTTTTGACGACGCACGTGTCGGTGGTGCAAGTGCTGATGTTGTATAAAGTATGGAGCACAGCTTCTTCACCGCGTCTCCACTCCTCCTTGAGATTTTGATCACACAGAGCGATGTCCTCAGGAGCTGCCTCTTGTCATAGTATCATGTAAATCATCTTCATATTTCCGAGCGGGCGCCTCACACACCGCCTCTTCTCTCAAGTGAGGCTTCAAGACAACAAAGCGTCAGCATCAATGACATGGAGGGGATGGAGGTGGAGAGGACGCAGCTGTGATTGCAGGATGAGAGTCAAGTCATCAATACTGCATGGAGAAAGACTGGTCGAACTTCTTGCTCCGACGAGCTCTTGCGGTGGCCTACAGATGGGTCAGAATTTGGTGCAGGCAACTTGGGCCCGTTCTGTTTTGCGTCACTGATGCAGGCTGGTGTCATGTTCTGTTCACATTAGGTAGCTCCAGCTATGAGGTTGGACTCCAGAAATGTAAAAGTGATGGTGAGGGGCACAGTCGGGAGAGCTAGTGGGCTGGTTAGTTAAGCTTTTACACATCCTCTTCCCTCTGTCAGACATCACTACAGCTATAAAAGGTATACGGGCCACATGGAGGATGGAGGGACACACTTCTGGCCTGTATAATGACACCGCAGAACTGGACTTCACCTATGGCAGTACTTTCCCAAGTACAAACATACTCAGTTTTTGTACTCAGATACGCCCGGACCTACAGTAGGACGAATTGTATAATAACCGAATGGTCACAAAAATATAGGAAGCATGTATAAACACTGGGAGGCAAGAAATACACAGGAATAAGGACCCTGATAGATGATGGCAACCAAGTGATGAAGAGATGGAAATCACACAAGAGATGGTCAAGGATTCAAGTAGAGAGCAGTGAATGACAGAGACCAACAGTAAATACACTACAGATCTGACCCTGCCCTGCAGTACAGCTCAGCAGGATAGCCAAAAAGCAAAACACAACAAACCTCAATGCTAACAGAAATGAAAAGCAGAAGAACCACAACCACACTGTGGTAATGGTAGACTGCATGGCTAGAGGCTGGATGTTATACACTGTGGTAATGGTAGACTGCATGGCTAGAGGCTGGATGTTATACACTGTGGTAATGGTAGACTGCATGGCTAGAGGCTGGATGTTATACACTGTGGTAATGGTAGACTGCATGGCTAGAGGCTGGATGTTATACACTGTGATAATGGTAGACTGCATGGCTAGAGGCTGGATGTTATACACTGTGGTAATGGTAGACTGCATGGCTAGAGGCTGGATGTTATACACTGTGATAATGGTAGACTGCATGGCTAGAGGCTGGATGTTATACACTGTGGTAATGGCAGACTGCATGGCTAGAGGCTGGATGTTATACACTGTGATAATGGTAGACTGCATGGCTAGAGGCTGGATGTTATACACTGTGGTAATGGTAGACTGCATGGCTAGAAGCTGGATGTTATACACTGTGGTAATGGTAAACTGCATGGCTAGAGGCTGGATGTTATACACTGTGGTAATGGTAGACTGCATGGCTAGAGACTGGATGTTATACACTGTGGTAATGGTAGACTACATGGCTAGAGGCTGGATGTTATACACTGTGGTAATGGTAGACTACATGGCTGGAGGCTGGATGTTATATACTGTGGTAATGGTAGACTGCATGGCAAGAGGCTGGATGTTATATACTATGGAAATGGCAGAATGCATGGCTAGGAGTACATTGCAGTGACTCATGTATTAAGGCAATAATAAAACAGTCTATTACTCCCTGTTATCAGCCATTTCAGGGGAGAGGATGACTGTAGGACAGGGGAATACAGTATATTGCTCCCTGTTATCAGCCATTTCAGGGGAGAGGATGACTGTAGGACAGGAGAATACAATCTATTGCCCCCTGTTATCAGCCATTTCAGGGGAGAGGATGACTGTAGGACAGGAGAATACAGTCTATTGCCCTCTGTTATCAGCCATTTCAGGGGAGAGGATGACTGTAGGACAAGAGAATACAGTCTATTGCCCCTGTTATCGGCCATTTCAGGGAGAGGATGACTGTAGGACAGGAGAATACAGTCTATTGCTCCCTGTTATCAGCCTTCAGGGGAGAGGATGACTGGAGGAGAGTAGAATACAGTCTATTGCCCCATGTTATCAGCCATTTCATGGGAGAGGATGACTGTAGGACAGGAGAATACAGTCTATTGCCCCTGTTATCAGCCATTTCAGGGGAGAGGATGACTGTAGGACAGGAGAATACAGTCTATTGCCCCTGTTATCAGCCATTTCAGGGGAGAGGATGACTGTAGGACAGGAGAATACAATCTATTGCCCACTGTTATCAGCCATTTCAGGGGAGAGGATGACTGTAGGACAGGAGAATACAGTCTATTGCTCCCTGTTATCAGCCATTTCAGGGGAGAGGATGACTGTAGGACAGGAGAATACAGTCAATTGCTCCCTGTTATCAGCCATTTCAGGGGAGAGGATGAGTGTAGCACAGGGGAATACAGTCTATTGCCCTTGTTATCAGCCATTTCAGGGGGTGACTGTAGGACAGGAGAATACAGTCTACTGCCCCTGTTATCACCCATTTCAGGGGAGAGGATGACTGTAGGACAGGAGAATACAGTCTATTGCTCCCTGTTATCACCCATTTCAGGGGGAGGATCACTGTAGGACAGGAGAATACAGTCTATTGCTCTCTGTTATCAGCCATTTCAGGGGAGAGGATGACTGTAGGACAGGAGAATACAGTCTATTGCCCCTGTTATCAGCCATTTCAGGGGAGAGGATGACTGTAGGACAGGAGAATACAGTCTATTGCCCCTGTTATCAGCCATTTCAGGGGAGAGGATGACTGTAGGACAGGAGAGTACAGGCTATTGCCCCTGTTATCAGCCATTTCAGGGGAGAGTATGACTGTAGGACAGGAGAATACAATCTATTGATCCCTGTTATCAGCCATTTCAGGGGAGAGTATGACTGTAGGACAGGAGAATACAGTCTATTACCCCCTGTTATCAGCCATTTCAGGGGAGAGGATGACTGTAGGACAGGAGAATACAGTCTATTGCCCTCTGTTATCAGCCATTTCAGGGGAGAAGATGACTGTAGGATAGGAGAATACAGTCTATTGCCCCCTGTTATCAGCCATTTCAGTGGAGAGGATGACTGTAGGACAGGAGAATACAGTCTATTGCCCCTGTTATCAGCCATTTCAGGGAGAGGATGACTGTAGGACAGGAGAATACAGTCTATTGCCCTCTGTTATCAGCCATTTCAGGGAGAGGATAACTATAGGATAGGAGAATACAGTCTATTGCTCCCTGTGATCAGCCATTTCAGGGGAGAGGATGACTGTAGGACAGGAGAATACAGTCTATTGCCCCTGTTATCAGCCATTTCAGGGGGTGGATAACTGTCGGACAGGAGAATACAGTCTATTGCCCCTGTTATCAGCCATTTCAGGAGAGAGGATGACTGTAGGACAGGAGAATAAAGTCTATTGGCAGACTGCATGGCTATAGGCTGGATGTTATACACTGTGGTAATGGTGTAGTGTACGGGAGTTGTACTGCCCGTCACTACGGAAGGGTCACTTGGCTGCTGTCGCTCCTCTCATTTTAGGAGGAGGCTGGTAAAGGTCCTATTTGTACCATGCAATGTAAAGCAATGTAATTTATGGTATTTAATTCTCCTGTTACTGTGAAATGTCCTATGTGCAGGCCGGCTAGGGATGTAATTCCAGCTCTAGTCACTAGAGGGAGCTAGGTTGCCCTAGTCTATATAAGGCCCAGTCAGGGGAAGGACAGGGAGTCTAGAGTGTGCCTTAGACAAGTGCAGACCCTGGAGTCTGTGAAGGCCACATGTCTCAGGCCTAGGCCAGTTCAGCAGAAGTCAGCCTGGAGGCAATCCCTAGAGCAAGAGGTACTAAACGTCAAGAGGAGGTACTCTATAAACTGGAGATTCAAGGATATAAGCCAGAAGTAGGGCATTGGGGCCTTGAAGCATCAATTCCAGTCAGGACGAGTCAGGAAGAAAGTAAGGTTCACCTGCAATTCCAAGTCCTGTATTATCACCCTCTGTTTAACCTTGCTGGATGTAAGACCACTGCAATTTTGATTGTCTGCAAAAAGGAACTGTTGGAAAGACTGCTTACTGTATCATCACTGTCTTCAGTAAAGTTTGAATTCTGTTTTCAAGTTACCAGTCTGCACCTCTGTTATTCCTACTGTAAATACGGTGTGCCACCGTTTACTGGCACTGGCGTCACGACATATCAGGGACTTAGCCATAGGCACGTTAAACTATAACACCAAGGGCACCTCACCTTCCACCTGGCTGTGTCCCTCAAGAACCCAGAGAGTGCCCCAGAGGAGCAGCGTGCCGGCCTCTCCATCACTGGCATTCCCCAGGTTAGTTCCACACATTGCCCTGACTTGGGGATGCTACATTTTGGCGTCACGAACAGGATACGCACGTTTTACGGACTGTGATCAAAAACGTGAACTTTGTGCCTTAACCAGTTTGCCAAGTGACAAAACGCCTGTTTATTTGAAGTGAACTTTGCGGACCTAAAACGTACAGAAAAGTGTCCCAAAACCTCCAGAAAGCGCTGTGCAGTGTTGCGCTATCAAGAGGAAGAAAATCGCCACTTCAAAGTGCATTTTTGTGGACTTTTATGCTGTTTCACTACCGCTGCTTGCTGTCATTGAATTGATGCATCATGGCGTCCAAGATGGACGCCGGCGCCATTGGACTTCTTCTTGCGCCATCACTGTCCTCAGTGGCGCGAAAATTTGGCGCCAAAACCCTTCAAGAAGGAGGAGAAGACGACCTGGAGGTAACGCCTTCCCTTGAGGATTATAATATGGACACCGCCTACCCTATACTGGAATACCTAGGGGCGTGCAAGAATCGACGGGGTGGAGCCTGCTGGAACAGTGGCTCACCCTGCTACGGGGTTTCCTACCTGAATCGGAGGGATCCGGAGCGGTAGTTGGTGCAATGGAGGCGACCTCAGGAGCAACTAAGGAGCGCCCTGCGCCCCCAGCGTATACTCCCAGCGACATGGCCCAGACCTGTCCATGGCCACAAGCCGAACCCTGCCGTTTCCACCCGCAGAGAGAAGGCTTCCTCCCGCGGAACCCCGCGTGGTCGGCCCTGATGGCCGAGATCCGAGTGGCGGCAACTTTAAAAACCACCACTCAGAAAAAGTACTTTGAAGAAGTCACCAAGCGGATCTATGAAGATTCCAGGGACAGCAAGCCCCAGCTCGAACGCCGCACCGGAGTTGTGCTCGAGTTTGACAAGGTTAGAGGATTCGGCTTCATCCAAGAAACCGGCACCAACCGGGACTATTATGTGAATCGCTGGTCCGTCAAGCGCAGCTATCTCCCGGGGCGACTGCATAATCTAGCGGTCGGAGAGAAAGTGGAGCTCACTCCCGCAGAGGGCCTGCGAGGCCCATATGCTACTGCGGTGACCCGTCCAGGACCGGTACCGGAAGACTGGGAAGAGACCGAAGATCCGGTGGAGGCAGAGGACCCGCCGGGACCCATCCGGAATACGTACCAGGAGAAGAGTTCCTTTCTCGGCCCGAACATTTTCTGGCAGCCGACGATCCTGGACAAGCCTCCCAGTCCTTACCCTCTCCAGAGCTGCCGCGACGAGAGAAGACAGCCGCTGATTGGGCGCGGATGGCCCAGTTCAGTGAAGCGATGGATGACCTGCGGAAGAACCGCCATGATAGAACCTCATCTGAGCCTGCTGCAAGTGTGCCGGAATCCAGCAGTGAGATCTCCGCCCTGGAGGAGCGGATCGCTTCCTTACAGGCTTACCTGGATGGCCTGCGGCAAGTGGCAGATTCTAAGAAAACAGCGCAGCAGTCCAGCGGTGGTGAGTTACCTGTGACCCCTGTACCACCCGAACCCGTAGTCCAAGGTCCTACCGCTAACGCTGAGCCACCCAAGGTCCGTGTAACAGCGGATAAATTGACTTATGCCAGGAGCCGAGTCCGCCGTGACGGGAGCGTTATGTCCCGGCCAGAGGAAGTGTCTACCCCAGCGCCGGCCCGTGTCCCGAGACCAGCAGCTCCTGTGTGTCCGCAACCCAGCGGGCCAATGAGGTGGGTAGGCCCAATACCGGTGATGTTTCCAGCCCATTCTCTTTGGTGGGCACCCCCTCCAAGTGGCCCTGGTGCATGGCCCAGACTACCAGCAGCACAGGGCTGCACTACCTCTGATGAACGGGGCTCATTTGACACCTACCTGTGAGCAGGCCTGCTAGGCCCTTTTGCTCATCCTCACAGGGACATTATCTTTGTTGCAGGAACTGTTCCTTTAAGTTTGCCAGGCTGGTAGAGCTTGCTGCCAGTTCCCCACGGCCGGTGGCATTGTTTGTGAAGATAAGTTGCCACTGTGGAACCACTGCTCCCAGCCTGCCTCTTTCTGTTCCGGGACATCCTGCCTGCTGCTAACATTGTGGCGTTAAGTACTTTAATACTTCCAAGTTGCTTTTATTTGCACCTTATCCCTTTTTAACCCCCATTTCAGGTTGAAAAGGGCTCTTTTATGTCAGCACTTTAAATATACGCAGGACTTGCCAGGAAGATGTTACCCTGGTGTTGTCAGAGTCCTGTATTGTGATTTTATGTATGTGCTGCTGACCGTATTTATTGCTAAAACATATTTTATCTAAGTCTATGCGCCCAGAGATGGACTCCTGTGTGCGAGTCTCTGTGATATGCTTTTATGGACTCACTCATTGTCATGGACTATCCTGGTATTCCCTAACATCCGCTGTGCCAGGTCAGCGCCCCAGTTCCACTCTTTATCCTGAAGAAAGAGAGCGACGCCCTTGTCACCGCACTTCTCCGTCAGTCAGCTGGACCTGATGGCAATTGTCGATGCAGATAGAATTGAGTACTGATATGTATGTATTCTTGCATGTTTTTCTTTTGTCTCTTTCAGGTGGAAATTCCAGTAGGGCGGTACCCTGGTAGAGTACGAGGGCGTACTCAGCTTAAAGCAGCGGGGTATGTAGTGTACGGGAGTTGTACTGCCCGTCACTACGGAAGGGTCACTTGGCTGCTGTCGCTCCTCTCATTTTAGGAGGAGGCTGGTAAAGGTCCTATTTGTACCATGCAATGTAAAGCAATGTAATTTATGGTATTTAATTCTCCTGTTACTGTGAAATGTCCTATGTGCAGGCCGGCTAGGATGTAATTCCAGCTCTAGTCACTAGAGGGAGCTAGGTTGCCCTAGTCTATATAAGGCCCAGTCAGGGAAGGACAGGGAGTCTAGAGTGTGCCTTAGACAAGTGCAGACCCTGGAGTCTGTGAAGGCCACATGTCTCAGGCCTAGGCCAGTTCAGCAGAAGTCAGCCTGGAGGCAATCCCTAGAGCAAGAGGTACTAAACGTCAAGAGGAGGTACTCTATAAACTGGAGATTCAAGGATATAAGCCAGAAGTAGGGCATTGGGGCCTTGAAGCATCAATTCCAGTCAGGACGAGTCAGGAAGAAAGTAAGGTTCACCTGCAATTCCAAGTCCTGTATTATCACCCTCTGTTTAACCTTGCTGGATGTAAGACCACTGCAATTTTGATTGTCTGCAAAAAGGAACTGTTGGAAAGACTGCTTACTGTATCATCACTGTCTTCAGTAAAGTTTGAATTCTGTTTTCAAGTTACCAGTCTGCACCTCTGTTATTCCTACTGTAAATACGGTGTGCCACCGCTTACTGGCACTGGCGTCACGACATATCAGGGACTTAGCCATAGGCACGTTAAACTATAACACCAAGGGCACCTCACCTTCCACCTGGCTGTGTCCCTCAAGAACCCAGAGAGTGCCCCAGAGGAGCAGCGTGCCGGCCTCTCCATCACTGGCATTCCCCAGGTTAGTTCCACACATTGCCCTGACTTGGGGGTGCTACAAATACAACCTATTCCTCCCTGTTATCAGCCATTTCAGGGGAGAGGATGACTGTAGGACAGGAGAATACAGTCTATTGCCCCCTGTTATCAGCCATTTCAGGGGAGAGGATGACTGTAGGACAGGAGAATATATTGTCCCCTGTTATCAGCCATTTCAGGGAAGAGGATGACTGTAGGACAGGAGAATACAGTCTATTGCCCCCTGTTATCAGCCATTTCAGGGGAGATGATGACTGTAGGACAGGAGAATACAGTCTTTTGCCCCCTGTTATCAGCCTTTTCAGGGGAGAGGATGACTGTAGGACAGGAGAATACAGTCTATTGCCCCCTGTTATCAGCCATTTCAGAGGAGAGGATGACTGTAGGACAGGAGAATACAGTCTATTGCTCCCTGTTATCAGCCATTTCAGGGGAGAGGATGACTGTAGGACAGGAGAATACAGTCTACTGCCCCCTGTTATCAGCCATTTCAGGGGAGAGGATTACTGTAGGACAGGAGAATACAGTCTATTGCCCCCTGTTATCAGATATTTCAGGGGAGAGGATGACTGTAGGACAGTAGAATACAGTCTATTGCCCCCTGTTATCAGCAAGTTCAGGGGAGAGGATGACTGTAGGACAGGAGAATACAGTCTATTGCCCCCTGTTATCAGCCATTTCAGGGTAGAGGATGACTGTAGGACAGGAGAATACAGTCTATTGCTCCCTGTTATCAGCCATTTCAGGGGAGAGGATTACTGTAGGACAGGAGAATACAGTCTATTGCCCCCTGTTATCAGCCATTTCAGGGGAGAGGATTACTGTAGGACAGGAGAATACAGTCTATTGCCCCCTGTTATCAGCCATTTCAGGGGAGAGGATGAGTGTAGGACAGGAGAATACAGTCTATTGCCCCCTGTTATCAGCCATTTCAGAGGAGAGGATGACTGTAGGACAGGAGAATACAGTCTATTGCTCCCTGTTATCAGCCATTTCAGAGGAGAGGATGACTGTAGGACAGGAGAATACAATCTATTGCTCCCTGTTATCAGCCATTTCAGGGGAGAGGATGACTGTAGGACAGGAGAATATATTGTCCCCTGTTATCAGCCATTTCAGGGAAGAGGATGACTGTAGGACAGGAGAATACAGTCTTTTGCCCCCTGTTATCAGCCTTTTCAGGGGAGAGGATGACTGTAGGACAGGAGAATACAGTCATTTGCCCCCTGTTATCAGCCATTTCAGGGGAGAGGATGACTGTAGGACAGGAGAATACAGTCTATTGCCCCCTGTTATCAGCCATTTCAGGGGAGAGGATGAGTGTAGGATAGGAGAATACAGTCTATTGCCCCCTGTTATCAGCCATTTCAGAGGAGAGGATGACTGTAGGACAGGAGAATACACTCTTTTGCCCCCTGTTATCATGGGGAGAGGCTGTGTCTCTAATGGGGAGATCGCTGGGGACAGGCTGTGTCTATAATGGGGAGATCGCTGGGGAAAGGCTGTTTCTATAATGGGGAGATCGCTAGGGAGAGGTTGTGTCTATAATGGGGAGATCGATGGGGAGAGGTTGTGTCTCTAGTGGGGAGATCACTGGGAAGAGGCTGTGCCTATAATGGGGAGATCGCTGGGGAAAATTTGTGTCTATAATGGGGAGATCGCTTGGGAGAGGCTGTGTCTACAATGGGGAGATCGCTGGGGAAAGGTCGTGTCTCCGACGGGGAGATCCCTCGGGAAAGGTTGTATCTATAATGGGGAGGAAAAGGGAGAAAGGTTGTGTCTCTAATAGGGAGAACGCTGGGGAAAGGTTGTGTCTATGACGGGGAGATCGCTGGGGAAAGGTTGTGTCTCTAATGGGGAGACCGCTGGGGAGAGACTGTGCCTCTAATGGGGAGAGACTGTGTCTCTAATGGGGAGACCGCTGGGGAGAGGTTGTGTCTATAATGGGGAGATCGCTGGGGAAAGGTTGTGACTCTAATGGGGAGGACATGGGGGAAAGGTGGTCTCTATAATGGGTAGATCGCTGGGGAGAGGTTGTGTCTATGACGGGGAGATCGCTGAGTACAGTCTGAAACGAGTTGACTGGTGTGGGGAGATTGTCCTGCTATGTGCCATTTTTTTGAATTTTAAAAAAATATTTTAAATAAATTTATGGTTTATTCAAGACCCGAGTGCTGAACCCGCTACTTTGTTTCTACTCTAATAGTACTGACCCAGGGAAAGAAGAGAACAGGACAGTTTTATCTCATAAGGGATGCTGTAAAAACAAAACCCATAAATTACCATATTTTGTGGACTACAAGACGAAAAAATTGCTATAAAGTCCCTGCATCTTATGGATCGAAGGCAGAGCTCTCAGCAGCTCCGGACTCGTCTGCACTTGACCACCTCTAGGTGCTTCGCTCTGCGCTCCACTCCCCATGCCTGTCTTGTTCTGCGCTCCTCTCACTGCCGATACTGAGCTCCCAGCACTTTGTTCTATGTTCCTTCCGGCTGCTTCAATAGTAATAAGTACACACTTTTATTGCTGCTGAAGCAGTGAGGCAGGAGCTGTCAGTACAGTAACAGCAGATTTTCAAAGTTTGCGGCACTTGCAGAACAGGCAGAGAAAGGGTCTTGTTTGAGCAGCGAAGCATGATGGAGAGGAGGGGCAGGCCGGTAGAGCTAGACGCCATAGATCAGATGCTGCAGTATTGCTCTGAGCAGCTTGGCCTACTTCACAGGAAGATATATCACAGCTCTCAGCGCTACAGGTTAGTGACAACAGCTCTACTGTCCAGTATTTGTCACTCCCAGTAGAGAAGAGCGGATTTGCTGGGTGCAGTAATGTATTTTCCTCTTTAGAAGTCACAACCACTCAGAGCCAACCGCATGTGAGAACATTACCAGCCTGAACAATCATGGTCATAGATCGTGCTTTATCAGACCAGGATCATTCGCCCTCTATTTAGTTTAGATATTGTCGACAGTACATCCCGTTTACACAGATGTGCTGCTGACAATTGTGTTTTTTAGGCTCCGATAAGAGGTGACCGTCCTACAAATGCTGCCACATTTACACACGAACACTCATGGAGCCGCTTATTACCTGTGTAAAAGCACCACTCCCTTGGAAGACCAGGGAAGTTTTAATTAGTAGAAAATATTTATTTATTTTACTATTTTCTGTTGTCTAAAACCTGTGTACGTCCTATAGTCAGGTGCGTCCTATAGTCCAAAAAACATGGTATATGAACGTGATATCACTGTAATCGTACTGACCCGAAGAATGAGGGTATCAGGTCAGGTTTACCTAACAGAGAACGCTGTAAAGACAAAACCCATAGAACTGTGGTAGACCTGCATTTTTTTCCCCCAATTCCAAACCACTTGTAATTTTTTTCCCGCCTCCCACTACATTGTATGCAATATTAAGTCAGGGCTTGACAAATTTCCTTGGAATCTAGGAGCCAGCTAAAAAAGTTAGGAGCCAGACGGAGCAGCGTCATAAAGCCCCCAGTAGATGCCCCCATAGTGCTTCTCCTCCCCCACACTTCTCCATAGAGCCAACCAATGATGCATGCCAGTACATAGGGCCCCCATAGTGGTCCTTCCCCTCTTCTCCATAGTGCCCCCCATAATGTGCGAGTATATAGGGCCCCCCATAATGCTTCCCCTCTTCAATTGGTTATATGACACGTCAGACGCTGCCAGCATCCAAGTGATCACCCCTGGCGGCTGCCATGACATGTGGAAACCCTTACAAGGATTACAGGGTCCGGAGGGGAGGGCAGAGGTGTCCGGGGGCGAGGGCAGAGGTGTCCGGAGGAGAGGGCAGAGGTGTCCGGAGGAGAGGGCAGAGGTGTCCGGAGGAGAGGGCAGAGGGGTCCGGAGGAGAGGGCAGAGGGGTCCGGAGGAGAGGGCAGAGGGGTCCGGAGGGGAGGGCAGAGGGGTCCGGAGGAGAGGGCAGAGGGGTCCGGAAGAGAGGGCAGAGGGGTCCGGAGGAGAGGGCAGAGGGGTCCGGAGGAGAGGGCAGAGGGGTCCGGAGGAGAGGGCAGAGGGGTCCAGAGGAGAGGGCAGAGGGGTCCGGAGGGGAGGGCAGAGGGGTCCGGAGGGGAGGGCAGAGGGGTCCGGAGGGGAGGGCAGAGGGGTCCGGAGGGCATAAACACAGTGGGCACCAGGACACTTTACTGAGCACTACAACCCCCAGCTGGCGCTCAGCCTCTGCAGTCCCCACATCACTACAACCCCCAGCTCTTTTCCCCTCTTGTCATTCATCCCCCCCCCCCATCATTCCCCCATGGCATTCTCCTTCCCCTTCTTGTCATTCTCTTTCCCCCTCTTGTCATTTCCTTTTCCCCCTTGTGATTCTCTTCCCCCTCTTGTCATTCTCTTTCCCCCTCTTGTCATTTCCTTTTCCCCCTTGTGATTCTCTTCCCCCTCTTATCATTTCCTTCCCCCCCCCCCTTCTTTGCCATTCTCTTTCCCCCCTTTTCATCCCCCCCCCCCTTGTCATTCTCTTTCTCCCCCCCTCCTTCCGCTACCTCTAGTGTAGCGTGGATGAGCTCTGTATGGTCCACGGGTACAGGAGCTTTAGTTTCCTGTACCCGGGCGGACTGACAGGAAGTGCACACTGTGTGCGCACTTCCTGTCAGTCCGGCCGGGTACAGGAGACAGATGCTCCTGTACCGCGGACCATACAGGGCTCGGCCACGCTGCTATGAGGGACTGACAGGAGGGAGCGCTGAGCGCTTCCTCCTGTCAGCTCCTCTCCTCTTGCTGCGCCCGGGCAGTGCGCCCTCATGGACGCGCCAACCTGGGCAGTGCTGCAGCCGCCTGAGGCTCAATATAGAGCGCTTGGGCAGCTGCAGCATGAGGGGGCCGGTGCTCCTAGTCCGCGTATAGGACGCGCTGGCCCTGCGCCCTGGCACCTTAGAAAACGCCATGTATTAAGTGATGCCATTAGAGAATACAACTTTTCTGCAAAAAAACAAGCCATATGACTATGTGAATGGAAAAATAAAAATAAAGTTATGCTCTGGGAGGAATGAAAACACAAAAATGAAAAATCCGGGGTTAAAGTTTGGCCCTCCGGCTGCCATGTAACCAGTTCAGTGAGGGCAATGCTGCGCTATTCCATGTGGAGGCATCTGTTCTGCGAGTCCATATTATCTTTGTACTTCATACAATGCCTTGAAAAAGTCTACAACCCCTTAAGCACTGAGTGTTCCAGTATTACTCTCACATGACGGTCCGCTCTGCTATCTACAAATACAAAAGTCATTACTTTTCAAGTTTTATGAAATCTGTCCCCTCACAAGATTACACTGATAAGAGGTATTATTACCCTAACAAATCTGCCACGTGTGAACATACTCTTATGGGACAGTCTTTCTGGGGACAAAGAAGAAATGACCGAACAAGTTCTGGACTCTCAACATCTTAATGTGGTGAAAGAAGCTGCATCGTCATCATCATCTGCATTGTTGAGACCAGGCCATCCCTCAAAACTCAGAAGATGGGACATGGATCGTCACCATCAACATCACTCTGCACTGCGGAGACCAGGCTGTCCTCAACACTCGGTGAAGAGACAGAAGCTGTATCATCATCATCATCTCACACTGCCAAGACCAGGCCATCCCACAACACTCAGTGAGGACACCAAAGATGGATCACCATCTCATCATCACCCGACACTGTGTAGACCAGGCCATCCCACAGCACTGAGTGAGGACACCAAAGATGGATCACCATCTCATCATCACCCGACACTGTGTAGACCAGGCCATCCCACAACACTCAGTGAGGACACCAAAGATGGATCACCATCTCATCATCACCCGACACTGTGTAGACCAGGCCATCCCACAGCACTGAGTGAGGACACCAAAGATGGATCACCATCTCATCATCACCCGACACTGTGTAGACCAGGCCATCCCACAACACTCAGTGAGGACACCAAAGATGGATCACCATCTCATCATCACCCGACACTGTATAGACCAGGCCATCCCACAACACTCAGTGAGGATACCAAAGATGGATCACCATCTCATCATCACCCGACACTGTGTAGACCAGGCCATCCCACAACACTCAGTGAGGACACCAAAGATGGATCACCATCTCATCATCATCCCACACTGTGTAGACCAGGCCATCCCACAACACTCAGTGAGGACACCAAAGATGGATCACCATCTCATCATCATCCCGTACGGCCTAGACCAGGCCATCCCACAACACTCAGTGAGGATACCAAAGATGGATCACCATCTCATCATCATCCCACACTGTGTAGACCAGGCCATCCCACAACACTCAGTGAGGACACCAAAGATGAATCATCATCACCCGCACGGCCTAGACCAGGCTATCCCACAACACTCAGTGAGGACACCAAAGATGGATCACCATCTCATCATCATCCCACACTGTGTAGACCAGGCCATCCCACAACACTCAGTGAGGGCACCAAAGATGGATCACCATCTCATCATCATCCCACACTGTGTAGACCAGGCCATCCCACAACACTCAGTGAGGACACCAAAGATGGATCATCATCTCATCATCATCCCACACTGCCAAGACTAGGCCATCCCACAACACTCAGTGAGAGCACCAAAGATGGATCACCATCTCATCATCATCCCACACTGTGTAGACCAGGCCATCCCACAACACTCAGTGAGAACACCAAAGATGGATCACCATCTCATCATCATCCCACACTGTGTAGACCAGGCCATCCCACAACACTCAGTAAGGACACCAAAGATGGATCACCATCTCATCATCATCCCACACTGTGTAGACCAGGCCATCCCACAACACTCAGTGAGGACACCAAAGATGGATCACCATCTCATCATCATCCCGCACGGCCTAGACCAGGTCATCCCCAACACTCAGCATCAGAGCAAGAAGACAACTTGTGAAGAAAGCAGCAGATGGGCCGTCAATCACTACAATACAGTCCGGTGGCCGAGACTGCAGCAAACCCAGATGAAGAGCTCCGACTAAACAACTGTATGGGAGAGCAGCAAGAAAGAAGCCATTACTGAAGATAAACCACATCATGGATGGCGCCATGGTGATCTGGCTACAACGTGGGAGAGGGTCTTGTAATCAGAGAGGACAAAAAAACACAACACTGGCCAATCTTCAGCAAACACCACTGACACATCGGGGGCTGCATCACCACGAGGAGAATTTGACCTACTGTATCCTAAAACACGGCTGCCTGGGAGAAACATCACCATCCAAAAGGACAACGGTCGAGCCACATCTCATCCAGCTCAAGAATCTGTGGCCATAAGGGTCATCCAGCAAGCAGGAGCAGATCTGTATGGAAAATGGGTAAAAATAAACCAAAATGGTGTAAAAGCGGCTGAAAATGCCCCACCTTATGAAAGATGGTTTTGCAGTAAAAGTACAAATCTAAAGAGGTTGAGTACTTATGCAATCGGTATTTTCAATTTAAAAATGCATCGTTCAACAAATCGGCTGACCAGTGGGAGGTTAATAGGTGGAATACTTTTGCAAGGCACTGGAAATAAATACAAGCAGCAATATCTTTAATAAAACATTATTCACATTTAATGTGGAACCTTATAAATGGGGCCCTCACCACAAACTAGGAATGGTTAATGCTAGCATTTCACCAGATCCTTCTTTAAACGACAATCAGAATATGCCATTTCATGGCCTATCGAGTGAGCACTGCAGCTGGAGACCTCAAGGTCGAAGATTAGTGTCTTGGCCGCGCCCTATATTTCCCATTACGAAAAATCAGCACGTCCCTCCACCACCAGCTAAAAATCCACTGTAAATAGACCTTTGAGTTTTCCTACTGAATGAGGTTAAAAACGGTAACTGGCAGATCCAGCAAGTAAAGCTAGGTGGTCAATTCAGAACCTTAGCGACAACCATGGTATTTTTAAGGATAAAGATAATAGTTGTCACTAAGAAAAAGATACTTATAAAAAAAAAAAAGAGCTAAACGATATCAAGAAGTTTTTGATTTTGGACCAGGAATGATTTTCCAAACTTCACTGAAATGATAAACTCAAGCTTCACTTAGGGCCGTTTTATACCAACTGATTATCTGACCAATTGCTTTCCAATCAGACCAATAGTTGGCGTGTATAACAAAAGATCTGTCTGTGTAAACGGCCATCTGAAGAATGATTGGTCAGAAAATCTGTCAGAATATCTGTTGGTGTAATACAGCCCTTAGGGTCCAACGAAGGTATCGGTGCTTTTGTGGCACGAGATGGTTTTCCTCAGGACTAGGTACATGTGAGATTTTAATGATATCAGTCCTATGATGGGTTCCTGAGATGTATGACCACATACTGAGGGGTAGGTGGACCTGCTCAGAGCAGCCACGTGTCTGTGTGTTGAATGCAGTAACAAGACTGTAGCAGGACCTCATTGAGCTCTGGGTAAGTCTGTGTCTGCCAGTTCGGAAGCAACGTGTGCGAAGTTAAACATTTGAAGTTTCGGAGTGCCTAACTTCAGTAAGTCGTACAAACACGACCATCGGGTTTGAAGGGCAACACGGGTTCTACGATTCAAGATGATTCCCTGATGGTTTTCTTAACCTTAAGTTCTTTCAGGGATGGTAGATCCAGGTGGCTGAACACCAGTCCCCGACTCTGAGACACATCTAAAAACTCTAGAGACTTAGACTCCATAGGGTAAGATACTCCCAAGTCCTTCACAGGAACCAGAACCTGAAGAATCAAGGTCTTCAGCTTCGAAGCGACCGTGTCAGCTGTTGCATCGCTTCCGGCCGGACACTCTTAAAAACCCAGAAATAGTTCAGTTCTAACGTGTTGAGCTGCTGGAAGTGTGTGAGAAGCATTACTGAATGTTCTGACCAATCAAATGGCAGCTTCATGCGGCTCAGTTTGGGGATGAACGGGTGAGGCGTTCAAAAGGGTCTTAAAGCTGTTGAACTGATCTGTCTTGGCCAGACATATTTGGGCCATGCTACCGGGAGGGTAAATATCAAGAGGCTCCAGATGCGTCAATGTCCAATTCAGCTCCAACTCCTGAAGGTCTCCACAGTGAACGCTATCGAGAAACTGGAGGAGGAAGTCGGCCCATTTGGTTCTCTGGTCTCCCAAATCAAAACTAGCCCGAAGGACCAACAAGCTGGCACAGCGGGAGGTGAGATGGTAAGCATACTGGTGCACCCACTCCTTCCACCGCTCAAACTCTCTCACCGACACCAGCACCCCGTCCATGCCCGAGAGGACAGCCCCGAGCCTCATGAAGTCAGCCACCCTCCAAAGGCGCGGCGTACGCATGAGTTTACTCCAGTCCGAGCAGACCATGGCGGCCGTGCACTTCTCTATTTCAGAGAGGAATGAGAAGACGTGGAGCTGGCAGTCAATAGGCAAGAGGCTGAAGGGGAAGGAACCCTGGTTCTTAGCCCTGTGGCCTCTGGGTCCAGATTTAGCAGACATGGAAGAACCATCCTGAGAGGATGAACTGCTGGACTCGGAGGAACCTTTCGATCCTGAAGATGGGTCCTGCCGGAAAAGCTTTCTTTCTCGGGACATCTTTCAAGGACATTACAAAAAGACACGAGGATCCTAAGGAGTCACTCCTGGAAAATTAACAGGACACAGAAGATCATACACGGAAAATACTAAGTGTACATCAATAAAAACACAGGTCAGCCTTCTATAGGCTGCTCTTCTACATACTGTCTACACTTAGATCCTACTTAGGTTCTCCAGTGCCTTACAAATATACACTGTTGTGGAGCTCCAAGACATAGCATCAAAATCTCCGCTTGAATCCCCTTGTAGCTGAAGAAGCAGGTCAATGTCCACGAGACAATTCCCCCAGTAACTGGACGACACACAGTTTTGGGAGTCAACTAACTTTACTAGGACACGTTTAAAACCTCCAACAGCCTCATATACAACCAATAGTACATAGATTACGATAATACAAGGACGGGGGCAATAGCAAGGGCCGATGGGAGGTCTAGGAGGGACAAAGCAGCTAGTTTACACAGGTCTTGCAGGGTCCCTGGGACACCGCCCGGCTCTTGGGAACAATGGGACAGGAAAAGGGAAGAGGCACAGACAATCAATACATTTACATACCCTGCAACAATAATGGGCACAGGGTGAGCAAAATACAACAGGACTCTGGTGACCCACACATAATTGGTTTGGTAAATGAACGGGGGGAGGTGTACTGACAGCCGAACATAAATGAATATAACAAGGTCAATCTGTTACATTCACATCCTGACTCTACACTGCTCCTCTATAGGCTCCTCACATATATCACACTCTGACTATACACTGCTCCTCTATAGGCTCCTCACATATACACACCCTGACTATACACTGCTCCTCTTTAGGCTCCTCACATATATACACACCCTGACTATACACTGCTCCTCACATATATACACATCCTGACTATACACTGCTCCTCTATAGGTGCCTCACATATATACACACCCTGACTATACACTGCTCCTCTATAGGCTCCTCACATATATACACATCCTGACTATACACTGCTCCTCTATAGGTGCCTCACATATATACACCCTGACTATACACTGCTACTCTATAGGTGCTTCACATATATACACCCTGACTATACACTGCTCCTCTATAGGTGCCTCACATATACACACCCTGACTATACACTGCTCCTCTATAGGCTCCTCACATATATACACACCCTGACTATACACTGCTCCTCTATAGGTGCCGCACATATATACACCCTGACTATACACTGCTCCTCTATAGGTGCCGCACACATATACACATCCTGGCTATACACTGCTCCTGTATAGGCTCCTCACATATATACACATTGACTATACACTGCTCCTCTATAGGCTCCTCACATATATACACATCCTGACTCTACACTGCTCCTCTATAGGCTCCTCACATATACACACCCTGACTATACACTGCTCCTCTATAGGTGCCTCACATATATACACACCCTGACTATACACTGCTCCTCTATAGGCTCCTCACATATATACACACCCTGACTATACACTGCTCCTCTATAGGCGCCTCACATATATACATCCTGACTGTACACTGCTCCTCTATAGGTTCTTCACATATACACACCCTGACTATACACTGGTCCTCTATAGGCTCCTCACATATATACACACACCCTGACTATACACTGCTCCTCTATAGGTGCCTCACATATATACACACCCTGACTATACACTGCTCCTCTATAGGCTCCTCACATATATACACCACTGACTATACACTGCTCCTCTATAGGCTCCTCATATATATATACACACCCTGACTATACACTGCTCCTCTATAGGCTCCTCATATATATACACACCCTGGCTATACACTGCTCCTCTATAGGTGCCTCACATATATACACACCCTGACAATACACTGCTCCTCTATAGTCTCCTCACATATATACACCCTGACTATACACTGCTCCTCTATAGGTGGCTCACATATATACACACCCTGACTATACACTGCTCCTCTATAGGCTCCTCACATATATCACACCCTGACAATACACTACTCCTCTATAGGCTCCTCACATATATATATACCCTGACTATACACTGCTTCTCTATAGGCTCCTCACATATATACACCCTGACTATACACTGCTCCTCTATAGGCGCCTTACATATATACACACCCTGACTATACACTGCTCCTCTATAGGCTCCTCACATATATACACATCCTGACTATACACTGCTCCTCACATATACACACCCTGACTATACACTGCTCCTCTATAGGTGCCTCACATATATACACACCCTGACTATACACTGCTCCTCTATAGGTGCCTCACATATATACACACCCTGACTATACACTGCTCCTCTATAGGTGCCTCACATATACACACCCTGACTATACACTGCTCCTCTATAGGTGCCTCACATATACACACCCTGACTATACACTGCTCCTCTATAGGTGCCTCACATATATACACACCCTGACTATACACTGCTCCTCTATAGGTGCCTCACATATACACACCCTGACTATACACTGCTCCTCTATAGGTGCCTCACATATATACACCCTGACTATACACTGCTCCTCTATAGGTGCCTCACATATACACACCCTGACCATACACTGCTCCTCTATAGGCTCCTCACACATATACACACCCTGACTATACACTGCTCCTCTATAGGTGCCTCACATATATATACACCCTGACCATACACTGCTCCTCTATAGGCTCCTCACATATATACACACCCTGACAATACACTACTCCTCTATAGGCTCCTCACATATATATATACCCTGACTATACACTGCTTCTCTATAGGCTCCTCACATATATACACCCTGACTATACACTGCTCCTCTATAGGCGCCTTACATATATACACACCCTGACTATACACTGCTCCTCTATAGGCTCCTCACATATATACACATCCTGACTATACACTGCTCCTCTATAGGCTCCTCACATATACACACCCTGACTATACACTGCTCCTCTATAGGTGCCTCACATATATACACACTCTGACTATACACTGCTCCTCTATAGGTGCCTCACATATACACACCCTGACTATACACTGCTCCTCTATAGGTGCCTCACATATATACACACCCTGACTATACACTGCTCCTCTATAGGTGCCTCACATATACACACACTGACTATACACTGCTCCTCTATAGGTGCCTCACATATACACACCCTGACTATACACTGCTCCTCTATAGGTGCCTCACATATATACACACCCTGACTATACACTGCTCCTCTATAGGTGCCTCACATATATACACACCCTGACTATACACTGCTCCTCTATAGGTGCCTCACATATACACACACTGACTATACACTGCTCCTCTATAGGTGCCTCACATATACACACCCTGACTATACACTGCTCCTCTATAGGTCTCCTCACATATATACACCCTGACTATACACTGCTACTCTATAGGTGCCTCACATATGCACACCCTGACTATACACTGCTCCTCTATAGGTGCCTCACATATACACACCCTGACCATACACTGCTCCTCTATAGGTGCCTCACATATACACACCCTGACTATACACTGCTCCTCTATAGGTGCCTCACATATATACACCCTGACTATACACTGCTCCTCTATAGGTGCCTCACATATATACACACCCTGACTATACACTGCTCCTCTATAGGCTCCTCACATATACACACCCTGACTATACACTGCTCCTCTATAGGTGCCTCACATATATACACCCTGACTATACACTGCTCCTCTATAGGTGCCTCACATATATACACCCTGACTATACACTGCTCCTCTATAGGCTGCCTCACATATATACACACCCTGACTATACACTGCTCCTCTATAGGTGCCTCACATATATACACACCCTGACTATACACTGCTACTCTATAGGTGCCTCACATATACACACCCTGACTATACACTGCTCCTCTATAGGTGCCTCACATATACACACCCTGACTATACACTGCTCCTCTATAGGTGCCTCACATATATACACCCTGACTATACACTGCTCTCAGGTCCTCACATATATACATCCTGACTCTACACTGCTCCTCTATAGGTGCCTCACATATATACACACCCTGACTATACACTGCTCCTCTATAGGTGCCTCACATATACACACCCTGACTATACACTGCTCCTCTATAGGTGCCTCACATATGCACACCCTGACTATACACTGCTCCTCTATAGGTGCCTCACATATGCACACCCTGACTATACACTGCTCCTCTATAGGTGCCTCACATATGCACACCCTGACTATACACTGCTCCTCTATAGGTGCCTCACATATATACACCCTGACTATACACTGCTACTCTATAGGTGCCTCACATATATACACCCTGACTGTACACTGCTCCTCTATGGGTGCCTCACATATATACACCCTGACTGTACACTGCTCCTCTATAGGTGCCTCACATATATACACACACTGACTATACACTGCTCCTCACATATACACACCCTGACTATACACTGATCCTCTATAGGTGCCTCACATATATACACACCCTGACTATACACTGCTCCTCTATAGGCGCCTCACATATATACACCCTGACGATACACTGCTCCTCTATAGGTGCCTCACATATACACACACTGACTATACACTGCTCCTCTATAGGTGCCTCACATATACACACCCTGACTATACACTGCTCCTCTATAGGCGCCTCACATATATACACCCTGACTATACACTGCTACTCTATAGGTGCCTCACATATGCACACCCTGACTATACACTGCTCCTCTATAGGCTCCTCACATATGCACACCCTGACTATACACTGCTCCTCTATAGGTGCCTCACATATATACACCCTGACTATACACTGCTCCTCTATAGGTGCCTCACATATATACACCCTGACTATACACTGCTCCTCTATAGGTGCCTCACATATATACACCCTGACTATACACTGCTCCTCTATAGGTGCCTCACATATATACACCCTGACTATACACTGCTACTCTATAGGTGCCTCACATATATACACACACTGACTATACACTGCTCCTCTATAGGTGCCTCACATATATACACACCCTGACAATACACTGCTCCTCTATAGGCTCCTCACATATATACACCCTGACTATACACTGCTACTCTATAGGTGCCTCACATATACACACCCTTACTATACACTGCTCCTCTATAGGTGCCTCACATATACACACCCTGACTATACACTGCTCCTCTATAGGTGCCTCACATATATACACCCTGACTATACACTGCTCCTCACATATATACATCCTGACTCTACACTGCTCCTCTATAGGTGCCTCACATATATACACACCCTGACTATACACTGCTCCTCTATAGGTGCCTCACATATACACACCCTGACCATACACTGCTCCTCTATAGGTGCCTCACATATATACATCCTGACTATACACTGCTCCTCTATAGGTGCCTCACATATGCACACCCTGACTATACACTGCTCCTCTATAGGTGCCTCACATATGCACACCCTGACTATACACTGCTCCTCTATAGGTGCCTCACATATATACACCCTGACTATACACTGCTCCTCTATAGGTGCCTCACATATATACACCCTGACTGTACACTGCTACTCTATAGGTGCCTCACATATATACACCCTGACTGTACACTGCTCCTCTATAGGTGCCTCACATATATACACCCTGACTGTACACTGCTACTCTATAGGTGCCTCACATATATACACCCTGACTATACACTGCTCCTCTATAGGTGCCTCACATATATACACCCTGACTGTACACTGCTACTCTATAGGTGCCTCACATATACACACCCTGACTATACACTGCTCCTCTATAGGTGCCTCACATATACACACCCTGACTATACACTGCTCCTCACATATACACACCCTGACTATACACTGCTCCTCTATAGGTGCCTCACATATACACACCCTGACTATACACTGCTCCTCTATAGGCGCCTCACATATATACACATCCTGACTATACACTGCTCCTGTATAGGCTCCTCACATATATACACACCACTGACTACACTTCGCCATGTCCCCCGTGTACACAGATATATACCTCTGTTGTGCGCGTTTGTTCTGTTCTAATAAAGTTCCATGAAATTACAGAGTCCATATCCAGCGCAGGACGTAATGGACTTCCTCTATGGTAATGAGTAAATACTATACCCGGTGAGGACCTGCCGACGTCACAGCATCACGTGGCACTCCTAGATCACGTGGATCGGAAGCAGGAGAGTGCCCGCTTTTTCCGAGAGTGTGAAGGTCTTTTCACATGGAGATCACGAGAATCCGCGGAACCCTGCGGCGCGGAGAGTCCGCGGAACCCTCACCTGTAGGGACCTATTTATTACCGTGAAACTGTGTGGGATTGTACACTGAGGGGGTATCTATAGGGGCTATGTTCTAAGGAGGGTCTGAGTTGTATATGGGGGGCTGTGTAGTACTTGTAGTAGGGTGATGTCTTTAGGTTGAATGTGAAGGGTTGTACACTGAGATGGTGGGGGGGTTGTGGATGCTGATGCAGGGGGTCTGGTTGTATAGGGGGCTGTGTTGCATTTTATGCTGTGATGGAGGTGTCTGGGATGTATATGGGGGTCTGTGTGGGATTGTACACTGAGATGGGGGCAGCTGTGTGTACGCTGAGGGGCGTGTCCTGTGTGTACGCTGAGGGGCGTGTCCTGTGTGTACGCTGAGGGCGTGTCCTGTGTGTACGCTGAGGGCGTGTCCTGTGTGTACGCTGAGGGCGTGTCCTGTGTGTACGCTGAGGGGCGTGTCCTGTGTGTACGCTGAGGGGCGTGTCCTGTGTGTACGCTGAGGGCGTGTCCTGTGTGTACGCTGAGGGGCGTGTCCTGTGTGTACGCTGAGGGGCGTGTCCTGTGTGTACGCTGAGGGGCGTGTCCTGTGTGTACGCTGAGGGGCGTGTCCTGTGTGGAATTGTATGATGTTGGTACTGTCTGTATTACTTAGGTAGATTTACCAGATGATGAGGAAGAAGCGCTCTTGCTGAGGAGACGGCTCCTATGACCTGCAGCCATCTTCATCTTGTCCGCAGTATGGGGGAGCGGTCGTTGTACCATCGCTTGTCCGCAGTATGGGGGAGCGGTCGTTGTACCATCGCTTGTCCGCAGTATGGGGAGCGGTCGTTGTACCATCGCTTGTCCGCAGTATGGGGAGCGGTCGTTGTACCATCGCTTGTCCGCAGTATGGGGGAGCGGTCGTTGTACCATCGCTTGTCCGCAGTATGGGGGAGCGGTCGTTGTACCATCGCTTGTCCGCAGTATGGGGAGCGGTCGTTGTACCATCGCTTGTCCGCAATATTAACTTACATTTTAATATTGCATTTTATGTGTAGATTTAAAACGGGAATATTGCTTGTAGTACAGGAAATAGACTGAAATTTGGGGTTTGGTAGGGAACTGAGGTACATTTGATTTGGATTAGTGTTGAGCGAACTCGAACCTGAACTTTACAGCAAAAGTTTGGGTTTGAGTTCGGTGTTCGGCATTTAATAAAGCTTGTTGAAAGGCTGCAGGGGCATCCCAGCCATGCTGCAGTGTAACCTCGGCCTTCCCGCTCACCGCCTCATATGCGACGTGCCCACCCGGTGGAACTCCACCTTGCACATGCTGGAGAGACTGTGCGAGCAGCAGCAGGCCATAGTGGAGTTTCAGCTGCAGCACGCACGCGTCAGTCGCACTGCGGAACAGCACCACTTCACCACCAATGATTGGGCCTCCATGCGAGACCTGTGTGCCCTGTTGCGCTGTTTCGACTACTCCACCAACATGGCCAGTGGTGATGACACCGTTATCAGCGTTACAATACCACTTCTATGTCTCCTTGAGAAAACGCTTGGGCGATGATGGAAAAGGAGGTGGCCCAGGAGGAGAACATGGATCATTCCCACCGTTATCAGGCCAGTCACCCACAAGTGGCTCGGAGGGTGGGTTCCTGCACCAACAGAGGCCAGGTACACAACTGTCCAGCGAGGACACACTTCTGGAGGATGAGGAGATGGAGGAGGAGGAACCATGTTCACAGCGGGGTGGCACCCACAGCAGCTCAGGGCCATCACTGGTGCGTGGCTGGGGGATACGGAGGACGATGATGATACGCCTCCCACAGAGGACAGCTTGTCCTTACCTCTGGGGAGCCTGGCACACATGAGCGACTACATGCTGCATTGCCTGCGCAACGACAGCAGAGTTGCCCACATTCTAACCAGTGCTGATTACTGGGTTGCTACCCTGCCGGATCCCAGCTACAACGTGTCGTCCTTAATTCTGTCACTGGAGCGTGATCGGAAGATGCACGGATACAAGCGCACGCTGGTAGGCGCGTTGCTGATGGTATTCCCACCTGACAGCTCAGTGAAAGCATAAGCCAGAGGAGGAGCAAGAGGTCGCCAACGCAGCTGTGTCACGGCCAGCTCCTCTGAGGGCAGGGTTAGCATGGCCCAAACGTGGAAAAGTTTTGTCTCCACGCCACAGCTAACTGCACCACCACCTGATACGGAACGTGTTAGCAGGAGGCAGCATTTCACTAACATGGTTGAACAGTACCCCTCCACGTACTGACTGATGGTTCGGCCCCATTCAACTTCTGGGTCTCCAAATTGTCCACATGGCCCTTTACGACTTGGAGGTGCTGGCCTGCCCGACGGCCAGCGTTTTGTCTGAACGTGTATTCAGCACGGCAGGGGCGTCATTACTGACAAACGCAGCCGCCTGTCCACAGCCAACGCGGACAAGCTGACGTTTATAAAAATGAACCAGGCCTGGATCCCACAGGACCTGTCTATCCCTTGTGCAGAATAGACAAGTATACTGGCCTCACCCAGCCTTTGTTATACTCTAGCGCACTTTCTCTTTGCATTCTCTTTTCTGGTTCCCAATGTTTTGGGGCCTTCCCAAATTTATAAAAAATAAATAAAGGAAAACAAAAAAACAGTCTTGGCTCTCTCCTACACCGCCTCCTTAACCTACTCAACTTTGACCTCCGCCTCACAGTTAAGATTATTTTTTATTCTACGTTATTCTCAGTCATTTCCCTGTCCACATTTGTTTGCAGGGCAGTTGTCCTGCTCTTACCGCCATTTTGCTTCCTTTTGCAGCCCTCACTGTGAATATTTTAGAGCCATTTTACTGCACCAGAGTTTAGGTCTCCATTGATTTCGGGTTCAGGTCCCGAAGTACAGCCGAACTCGGCGAACCCGAACATCCACGGGTCCACTTATCCCTAATTAGGATATGTTTGGCCGCAGAAAATGACAAAAGACAGGATAAGGCTCCATTCACAGGGCTGTAAGTGTTTTGCGAATCCACAATAGAAAATGCCTATTTTTGTCCGCTATTGCATTCATTCCGGCCATATTGAAAATGAATGGGTCCGCACCAGTAAAGCAAAATAGCGGAATGGATGCAGATCCATTTTGCAGATGTGTGAATGGAGCATCAAGGAAGAAAAACCACGTCATCCACCAGTAATGGCAGCGGCCTTAGCGGTGGCAGCACTGTCACACTCGGCACCAGCCTGTACCAACCAGTGACTCCACCTGCTGTTGGCGGCTGTCGTTATAGAGGAAGGAGATGAAAATGTGGAAAGCATCATCTCAGCCGCATGAGTTTACCTCCGACAGTGACGTCACCCTCCATTTTTGCTCCTTCCTATAAATATTCTATTCTGACTTCTCACTTCACTGCCGCCGTCCACGTGTAATGTGTCCGCTCCATCCAGGATCTGCCCCTACTAAAGGAACACAATTTGAAGGCCTTAAAAAGAAAAGTCATTTCTGAACCGCAATCATGATCACTGCCGTAATATTTTTTTAATTTGTGTAACAACTTCCTAGTACATAATAGATGGAAGAGGTCCTTTTGGGCTACGGGAAATAGCCACTTCAGTGTGCGTGGGCTGAATCCTATCCCTTAAAAGGACGTAAGGAGTATGAATCCTTCATGGTACATAATAGAAAAGGTCCTTTTAAGAATATAGGAACTTCTCATTTGCTTTTTAAACAAAAAAATATCCCTGCCAATGCCCGAGCCCCTTGTATGGTATACACTTGCGTGCTCAGGGGATCCGCGTCGTTCCGGATCACTGCATGGCCACCGCTGCCTCTCCCCTTCACTTAGATCAAAATATCCGGCGATGGGGAGAGCGGGCAATAGCAGGCTGTGACTGGGATGGGGCCCCTTGGGTCTGGTCACCGTTGCGGCTATTGGCTGCTCCCCTGTCAGCACATGCCCCCGTTACTGGATGTTTTGATCCGAGCGACGGGGAAATGCAGCAGCGGCCATGCAGGGATCCCGAGTGATGTGGGTGCCACTGAGCAGGTAAGAATAATCCATACAAGGGGCCCGGGCATTGGCGGGATATTTTCGATATCGGATAACCCCTTCAACTTCTAGGAAAGTACAGAGATCACATGACCAGATGTTTCTGTGGAGCGCTTTAACCTGAATATCACAGGACCGGACATTTCTGCAGAGACAAGTGCTCAGAAGAAGAAATAAAACTAAACATAAATGAGGCTTATTCTACAATAGTCACCTGTATAACTTTATTGTATACTATAACACTGCATCCATGTGGAAGCTGTGTTACTGGACATAGTTCATGACCAGGTCCTGATAGACAAGGGATTTAGCCAAGTCATTGAGAAGCAACTAAATCCTAAGACAGTTCAATAACCAGATCAACAAGGCAGAAGAAGAGGTCCCTCCAAATGATAAGAAATAGACCGCTCCGGTAGAGTCGTTCATTTCTTATCACTAGAAAGGACCAGGTCCTTATGCAGTATAGGATTTAGCCAACTCCCTGTGAACCGGCTATATACTATTTCAGTTCAGAAACTCACCACTAGGGGCAATAAGGTCCTTACAAAGTATAGTGTTTAGTCATAACAGCCGCCATGTTATTGCTCCAGGAAGTCAGGTGAAGCCGCCGGAAGTAGACGGGAAATCATGTTGGTACACTCGTGAGGTGCAGGAGACTCTGCAGGTGAATGGAGACCGAGGAGAAGTTTCTGTGCGGCCTCACCTGGGGAGGAAAGGCGGAGAATGTGCTCATATTCTATATATATAAGGACTACAGAATGGCGCGTCTTGTCTATATGTGGTCATAGAATGACATTTACCAGCATTATTTCTACTACAGTCGTCCTCTCCCCTGAAATGGCTGATAACAGGGGCCAATAGACTGTATTCTCCTGTCCTACAGTCATCCTCTCCCTGAAATGGCTGATAACAGGGGGCAATAGATTGTATTCTCCTGTCCTACAGTCATCCTCTCCCCTGAAATGGCTGATAACAGGGAGCAATAGACTGTATTCTCCTGTCCTACAGTCATCCTCTCCCCTGAAATGGCTGATAACAGGGGGCAATAGATTGTATTCTCCTGTCCTACAGTCATCCTCTCCCTGAAATGGCTGATAACAGGGAGCAATAGACTGTATTCTCCTGTCCTACAGTCATCCTGTCCCCTGAAATAGCTGATATCAGGGGCAATAGATTGTATTCTCCTGTCCTACAGTCATCCTCTCCCCTGAAATGGCTGATAACAGGGGCAATAGACTGTATTCTCCTGTCCTACAGTCATCCACTCCCCTGAAATGGCTGATAACAGGGAGCAATAGACTGTATTCTCCTGTCCTACAGTCATCTTCTCCCCTGAAATGGCTGATAACAGCGGGCAATAGACTGTATTCTCCTGTCCTACAGTCATCCTCTCCCCTGAAATGGCTGATAACAGGGAGCAATAGACTGTATTCTCCTGTCCTACAGTCATACTCTCCCCTGAAATGGCTGATAACATGGTGTAATATACTGTATTCTCCTGTCCTACAGTCATCCTCTCCCCTGAAATGGCTGATAACAGTGAGCAATAGACTATATTCTCCTGTCCTACAGTCATCCTCTCCCTGAAATGGCTGATAACAGGGAGCAATAGATTGTATTCTCCTGTCCTACAGTCATCCTCTCCCCTGAAATGGCTGATAGCAGGGGGCAATAGACTGTATTCTCCTGTCCTACAGTCATCCTCTCCCCTGAATTGGCTGATAACAGGGAGCAATAGACTGTATTCTCCTGTCCTACAGTCATCCTCTCCCTGAAATGGCTGATAGCAGGGGGCAATAGACTGTATTCTCCTGTCCTACAGTCATCCTCTCCCCTGAATTGGCTGATAACAGGGAGCAATAGACTGTATTCTCCTGTCCTACAGTCATCCTCTCCCCTGAAATGACTGATAACAGGGAGCAATAGACTGTATTCTCCTGTCCTACAGTCATCCTCTCCCCTGTAATGGCTGATAACAGGGGCAATAGACTGTATTCTCCTGTCCTACGGTCATCCTCTCCCCTGAAATGGCTGATAACAGGGGGTAATAGACTGTATTCTCCTGTCCTACAGTCATCCTCTCCCCTGAAATGGCTGATAACAGGGGGCAATAGACTGTATCCTCCTGTCCTACAGTCATCCTCTCCTCTGAAATGTCTGATAACAGGGGCAATAGACTGTATTCTCCTGTCCTACAGTCATCCTCTCCCCTGTAATGGCTGATAACAGGGGCAATAGACTGTATTCTCCTGTCCTACAATCATCCTCTCCCTGAAATGGCTGATAACAGGGAGCAATAGACTGTATTCTCCTGTCCTACAGTCATCCTCTCCCCTGAAATGGCTGATAACAAGGAGCAATAGACTGTATTCTCCTGTCCTACAGTCATCCTCTCCCCTGAAATGGCTGATAACAGGGGGCAATAAACTGTATTCTCCTGTCCTACAGTCATCCTCTCCCCTGAAATGGCTGATAACAGGGAACAATAGATTGTATTCTCCTGTCCTACAGTCATCCTCTCCCCTGAAATGGCTGATAACAGGAAGCAACAGACTGTATTCTCCTGTCCTACAGTCATCCTCTCCCCTGAAATGGCTGATAACAGGGAGCAATAGATTGTATTCTCCTGTCCTACAGTCATCCTCTCCCCTGAAATGGCTGATAACAAGGAGCAATAGACTGTATTCTCCTGTCCTACAGTCATCCTCTCCCCTGAAATGGCTGATAACAGGGGCAATAGACTGTATTCTCCTGTCCTACAGTCATCCTCTCCCCTGAAATGGCTGATAACAAGGAGCAATAGACTGTATTCTCCTGTCCTAGAGTGATCCTCTCCCCTGAAATGTCTGATAACAGGGGGCAATAGATTGTATTCTCCTGTCCTACAGTCATCCTCTCCCCTGAAATGGCTGATAACAGGGGGCAATAGACTGTATTCTCCTGTCCTACAGTCATCCTCTCCCCTGAAATGGCTGATAACAGGAAGCAACAGACTGTATTCTCCTGCCCTACAGTCATCCTCTCCCCTGAAATGGCTGATAACAGGGAGCAATAGACTGTATTCTCCTGTCCTACAGTCATCCTCTCCCCTGAAATGGCTGATAACAGGGAGCAATAGACTGTATTCTCCTGTCCTATAGTCATCCTCTCCCTGAAATGGCTGATAACAGGGGCAATAGACCGTATTCTCCTGTCCTACAGTAATCCTCTCCCCTAAAATGGCTGATAACGGGGCAATAGACTGTATTCTACTGTCCTACAGTCATCCTCTCCCCTGAAATGGCCGATAACAGGGGGCGATAGATTGTATTCTCCTGTCCTACAGTCATCCTCTCCCTGAAATGGCTGATAACAGGGGGCAATAGACTGTATTCTCCTGTCCTACAGTCATCCTCTCTCCTGAAATGGCTGATAACAGGAAGCAACAGACTGTATTCTCCTGCCCTACAGTCATCCTCTCCCCTGAAATGGCTGATAACAGGGAGCAATAGATTGTATTCTCCTGTCCTACAGTCATCCTCTCCCCTGAAATGGCTGATAACAGGGAGCAATAGACTGTATTCTCCTGTCCTACAGTCATCCTCTCCCCTGAAATGGCTGATAACAGGGAGCAATAGACTGTATTCTCCTGTCCTACAGTCATCCTCTCCCCTGAAATGGCTGATAACAGGGGAAATAGACTGTATTCTCCTGTCCTACAGTCATCCTCTCCCCTAAAATGGCTGATAACAGGGGGCAATAGACTGTATTCTCCTGTCTTACAGTCATCCTCTCCCCTGAAATGGCCGATAACAGGGGGCAATAGATTGTATTCTCCTGTCCTACAGTCATCCTCCCCCAGAAATGACTGAAAACAGGGGGTAATAGACTGTATTCTCCTGTCCTACAGTCATCCTCTCCCTGAAATGGCTGATAACAGGGGAAATAGACTGTATTCTCCTGTCCTACAGTCATCCTCTCCCCTAAAATGGCTGATAACAGGGGCAATAGACTGTATTCTCCTGTCCTACAGTCATCCTCTCCCCTGAAATGGCCGATAACAGGGGGCAATAGATTGTATTCTCCTGTCCTACAGTCATCCTCCCCCAGAAATGACTGAAAACAAGGGGTAATAGACTGTATTCTCCTGTCCTACAGTCATCCTCTCCCCTGAAATGGCTGATAACAGGGGGCAATAGACTGTATTCTCCTGTCCTACAGTCATCCTCTCCCCTGAAATGGCTGATAACAGGGAGCAATAGACTGTATTCTCCTGTCCTACAGTCATCCTCTCCCCTGAAATGTCTGATAACAGGGGGCAATAGACTGTATTCTCCTGTCCTACAGTCATCCTCTCCCTGAAATGGCTGATAACAGGGGCAATAGATTGTATTCTCCTGTCCTACAGTCATCCTCTCCCTGAAATGTCTGATAACAGGGGCAATAGACTGTATTCTCCTGTCCTACAGTCATCCTCTTCCCTGAAATGGCTGATAACAGGGAGCAATAGACTGTATTCTCCTGTCCTACAGTCATCCTCCCCCTGAAATGGCTGATAACAGGGAGCAATAGACTGTATTCTCCTGTCCTACAGTCATCCTCCCCCTGAAATGGCTGATAACAGGGGCAATAGACTGTATTCTCCTGTCCTACAGTCATCCTCTCCCCTGAAATGGCTGATAACAGGGGGCAATAGACTGTATTCACCTGTCCTACAGTCATCCTCTCCCCTGAAATGGCTGATAACAGGGGGCAATAGATTGTATTCTCCTGTCTACAGTCATCCTCTCCCCTGAAATGGCTGATAACAGGGAGCAATAGACTGTATTCTCCCGTCCTACAGTCATCCTCTCCCCTGAAATGGCTGATAACAGGGAGCAATAGATTGTATTCTCCTGTCCTACAGTCATCCTCTCCCCTGAAATGTCTGATAACAGGGGGCAATAGATTGTATTCTCCTGTCCTACAGTCATCCTCTCCCCTGAAATGTCTGATAACAGGGGGCAATAGACTGTATTCTCCTGTCCTACAGTCATCCTCTTCCCTGAAATGGCTGATAACAGGGAGCAATAGACTGTATTCTCCTGTCCTACAGTCATCCTCCCCTGAAATGGCTGATAACAGGGGCAATAGACTGTATTCTCCTGTCCTACAGTCATCCTCTCCCCTGAAATGGCTGATAACAGGGGGCAATAGACTGTATTCACCTGTCCTACAGTCATCCTCTCCCCTGAAATGGCTGATAACAGGGGCAATAGATTGTATTCTCCTGTCTACAGTCATCCTCTCCCCTGAAATGGCTGATAACAGGGAGCAATAGACTGTATTCTCCCGTCCTACAGTCATCCTCTCCCCTGAAATGGCTGATAACAGGGAGCAATAGATTGTATTCTCCTGTCCTACAGTCATCCTCTACCCTGAAATGGCTGATAACAGGGGGCAATAGACTGTATTCACCTGTCCTACAGTCATCCCCCCTGAAATGGCTGATAACAGGGGGCAATAGATTGTATTCTCCTGTCCTACAGTCATCCTCTCCCCTGAAATGGCTGATAACAGTGAGCAATAGACTGTATTCTCCAGTCCTACAGTCATCCTCTCCCCTGAAATGGCTGATAACAGGGGGCAATAGACTGTATTGTCCTGTCCTACAGTCATCCTCTCCTCTGAAATGGCTGATAACAGGAGCAATAGATTGTATTCCCTTACGTCCTACCAGCAGCACAGATGGGGTTAACCACCCCCGTGGACTGGCAGGACCGGCGGAATGTTTAATGAGCCCAAGACTAATAACTCATTTTAACAATTAAGTATCCCCTTAAAAGGTGGGAGTCAACCCCAGCCCACTGTGTTTTTTCTGTCCTCCCGGACAGGTGGACTAGGCGGTTTGTTCCCCCTTTCTTATGGAAAGTGCGGGAGCCTTCTTTTTGTTTGGGTAACGGTGTTGCCCTTTCCTAGGTACCTTGTCACTTTGGCAGGCAGCTTATTCGCTGCCGACCCCACGCAGTTGCGCCTGGCTGGGGTATTTTGGCGGTGTCCTCGGTCCAGGGTTCTCGGTCCCTGGGCGCCGCAATCTACCGGAGGTGACGCGGGATTCTTCTTTGCGTCACTTCCGGGTAATCCATCCGCGATTTTTTCATGGGCACGTTTATTTTTTCATAGATGCAATTTTTTTATCGCGGATGCGATTTTTTCGCGTTTTCATCCGCAAAATTTTAAGTATTTTTTTCTTATGCAGGTCTCTGGCATATGCTTTTTCAGCTAGCTCCCAGAGTCCTAAAGTTGGTTGTTTCACTTGTGGTGTTTTTTTCCTCAGGTTCTCAGCTGCCTCCGGTCTGTTTTTCTACCTTGCCTGTGTAGATAGGTGGTTTACAAATGTTTTACTTGTCCCTTTTTTCCCGCAGTGATGTCTTCTCCGCGGGATTCGGAAGGCAGGAAAGTGGATTCCAGGAGGAAGCATCTATCCTGCTACCAGTGCAGCACAGATGCAGTTATTGTAAGCTGATCATACCTGCACTCGTGAGATCGCAGAAGGTAAACAGCTTAAGGCTGGGCTAAGACCAGCTTGGGAGACCTCTGTCCCGGTAGAGGGACCTTCTTGGTCTCCTTAGTTCCTTCCTCCTCAGATGAGGAGGAACTGACTTAGTTTTTTCCCCTGAAAAGACACAGAAATTGCTCAAGTCCATCAGGTCGGGGGACCATGATGTAGACCGTGGGGAGCCTTCGGATCCCGCTACTCGGGCACCTCGTGTCTTCAAAGCGGATGAGACCCTCTTCTCTGTCATGTTTACAGAGTGGAAAAACCTGGAGGTTCCGGTTTTAACAAAGAAGTTTAAATCCATGTTCCTGATGGCTAAACCCTTGATGGATTCATGGGGATCCATTCCCAAGGTGGACATGGCTATTGCCAAGTTGTCCAATCGCACTCTGGTTCCTGCAGACGATGGGACTAGCCTGCAGGACCCCCTTGCAGAGTGCACACTAAGACGGGGTCATACGGCAGCTGCGGCTCTCCGCTTCCACAGCCATCGCGGCTTCTGAAGTCTCTACGTTCCTCTGGTCTCGCCTGAATTAAATTCAAGTTGACGTGAACCAGAGGTTTTTTCCAGGACGACATACTGGCTGCCTTCAAGACCATCAACCTGAGCTACGGACTTCCAGTTTGAAGCTAGCGTGGGAGCCTCCCCACTAGCAAAGCCGCCCTGGGAAAGAGGCCAAATACAGATCCTTGCTCTCGAAGCTAAGCTGCAGGTCTGTGGCTGATGGGAGACCAAGTGCGCCTTTGGCGCCCTGTGACAATACTATCAAATGATGTCAGGGGCCTATATTTAGCATGGCCCTGGGGCCCTTATGCCTTTTTGGCTTAAGCCTTGGGTCGCTGACAATTCCTCAAAATACAGCTTATGTGGCCTTCCACTCGAGCCCAACCGTTTGTTCGGTTCGGAGCTAGATAAGATCATGGAGAGCTTTTCAGACAAGAAGGTGAAGAGCCTTCCCCAGCAGTCCTTTCGAGGGCAGGGCAGACAAGACCGCGGTGGTAGGTCTGGCCAGCAAACAAGCTCTCGAAGTGACTGGAGAGCGCAGCGAAAGGGTTTGAGGTGCTCTCGTGACGGAGCCAAAGATGGAAAATCCACCTCCTGACTACAGGCCTCTTCGAGGCTCTTGGTTAATTCCCGTTACTCCTGCCATCCTGCCAAAAAGCTTCCCTACTCCTATACTTCATGTACCCATCGGGGGTCGTCTCTCCCACTTCTGAGAAGAGTGGATCCGAGAGATCTCGGATCCCTAGGTTCTGAACATAATTTCCGAGGGTTATTTAGTCAACCTCACCTCTATTCCTCTGGACAGGTTTGTCAAGATCAACTTTCTACAAGTTGCCAGCAAGGCGATCCTGGAGGCCTACATTCAGGACTAAATTTGCAAGGTGGCTCTGGAGGAGGTTCCGGCAGGAGAATGGCGCCTAGGGATCTATTCACCAGTTTTTTCTGGTTCCCAAGGCTTCAGGAGATCTCCGGATGATTATCGATATGAGATATTTCAATCAGTTTATATAGAAGGTGAAGTTCGTGTAGAAACCATCAGGTCAGTAGTTCACATCCTCAATCCTGGAGACGTGATGGCAACCCTGGACCTCGAGGATGCATATCTGCACATCCCGATCCATCCTGCTTCCAGGAAGTATCTCAGGATCACGGTTCAGGTGTCCGGTGTCGTCAGGCATCTTCTGTTTGTTGCCCTTCCCTTTGGCATTTCTTCTGCCCCTCACACTTTTACCAAGGTGGTGGTTCTGTGGTGGCGGCTTTGAGGCTTCAAGGACTGACCATCATTCCTTATCTGGACAACTGGCTTTGAAAGCCTCTGCTCTAGCGGTCCTAACCCAACTTCTTCAGGTAACAATCTCCTTTCTGTTCCACCTAGGTTGGATCATCAGCTGGCAGAAGTCGAACGTGAGCCCGTCGACTTCAGTAAGATATCTAGGCTTCATAATCGACTCCACTGGGATGCCGCTCCAGTTGACTCCAGAAAGAAGATCCGGGTTCAGAACATGGCAAGTTCCCTTCCGTTCCCAGCGAGTTCCAATCCGGACTCTCATTAAGATGTTGCGGCTCATGTCAGCGTCTGCGTGAAGCAGTCCCTTGGGCTCTATGGCACCTCCGCCCTCTACAGTCGGAGGTCCTCTCCAAATGGAATGGCAGCCCTGCTGGGCTAAATTCCTTGTGCTCCCTGTATTGGCGAACTCGGTTTTCCCTAAGATGGTGGCGCCATCTTTTAGATGGGAAGTCTATGACCCAGCCAACCTGGGTCATATTGACTACGGATGCGTTCCAAGTAGGCTGGGACGCTCACCTAGACAACCCTCCAGTTCACGGGACCTGGTTTCCTCAGGAGAGGCTTCTTTCATCCAATCTCCACGAGATTCGAGCTATCCGGCTAGCCCTCCTTTACTTAGCCCCTCAGATCCGGGGCAAAGCGGTGAAAGTCCAGTCAGACAATATGACTGCGGTACTTTACATCAACAAGCAGGGAGGCACGAGATCACTTCCTCTCCTGTCAGAGATCGGGGTGATTCTGGATTAGGCAGGGTTGTACCTTTTCCACTTATCTGCGATCCACATCCAAGGCTCCCTCAATATGATAGCGGCTAAGCTGCGGTCTTCTGTGGGTGGAGTGGTCTTTACATCCGGAGATATTCAAGCAGATAGTCCTCAAGTGGGGTATGCCAGAGGTGGATCTCATGGCAACAAGGTTCAATGCCAAGGTGGAGAGGTTTTGCTCCCTTTACAGGGAGGACAACTCCCTGGCGTTAGACGCTCTGTCAATATCCTGGAGGTTCAGGCTAGCATACATCTTCCCTCCGTTTTCCACGATTCCGAGGGAATTGATGAAAATCCGTCAGGATCAGGCCTCGGTGATAGCCATCATACTGTTTTGGCCGAGGAGATCCTGGTTTACCTAGCTCACCCAGTTGAGTCGAGGACAATATTGGAGGCTCCCCACAGCAGACCCTGGTGTTGTGGGACACTCACCTCTGCTCAGATCTGCACAGATTCAACCTGACAGCCTGGAGGTTGATCAGTCCCTTCCCGGAGTAGAAGGGCTTTCAGAGTCGGTCCTGAGAGCGCTGTCTCATTCTAGAGCGGACTCTACCAAGAGAGCCTACTCTCGTATTATGAGAATATTCTCATCCTGTTGTACCTCAACTGAGGTGGCGTCTGCAGATCCGCCCCTCTCCGCTATCCTTCAGTTCCTGCAAGACGGCCTTGATAGAGACCTTGCCCTTCTACTCTGAAGGTTCAAGTTTCAGCCATTTCAGCTTGCCTTAACAGGCTTTTTTTCTCAGAACCCGCTGATCAAACAGTTCCTTAACGGAGCTAAAAGATTAAAGCCTACAGTACTGAGACCCATTTTTCAATGGGATTTATCAGTAGTTCTCAGGGGTTAGCATCTCCCCTTTGAACCGTTAGAGGAGGTGGACATCAAGTTCGTCACTTGGAAATTTGTGTTTCTCCTTGCAGTGACTTTGGCCAAGAGGGTCTCTGAGCTTCAAGCTCTCTCAGCACATGAGCCCTATACCATTTTCTTACATGACCGGGACCTTCTTAGATTCCTCCCGTATTGTAGGCCTAAAGTTCCTTCCTTCCAGAACATCAACCAGGTGATATTCCTCCCGGTTCTGTCGACATCTACCACCTCCTCCTAGGAACCTGCTAGACATCCTCTGGACGTCTCGAGATGTCTCCGGATCTATGTGGATAGATCAAGGAGTTCAGGAAAGATGAGAATCTTCTAATCCTGTTGCCGGTAAGTTTAAAGGCTGTAAGGCATCCAAACCTTCCATCAGTCGGTGGATTGAGGAGGCTATTAAGGAATCCTTTGTTTCCACAATCTCTGGACCCTCCGGGATTCGTGAAGGCCCACTCTACTAGAGTTGTGGCTACTTCTTTTGCCAAGAAGAGTCTTCTGCCTCTCATCATGATTTGCAAAGCTGCCTCCTGGAGCTCTGAATCGACAGTCATCTCCCATTATAGACTAGATGCCAGTCTAATGGCTGATAACAGGGGGCAATAGATTGTATTCTCCTGTCCTACAGTCATTCTCTCCCCTGAAATGGCTGATAACAGGGAGCAATAGACTGTGTTCTCCTGTCCTACAGTCATCCTCTCCCCTGAAATGGCTGATAACAGGGAGCAATAGACTGTATTCTCCTGTCCTACAGTCATCCTCTCCCCTGAAATAGCTGATAACAGGGGGCAATAGATTGTATTCTCCTGTCCTACAGTCATCCTCTCCCCTGAAATGGCTGATAACAGGGGGCAATAGACTGTATTCTCCTGTCCTACAGTCATCCTCTCCCCGGCTGATAACAGGGGGCAATAGACTATATTCTCCTGTCCTACAGTCATTCTCTCCCCTGAAATGGCTGATAACAGGGGGCAATAGACTGTATTCTCCTGTCCTACAGTCATCCTCTCTCCTGAAATGGCTGATAACAGGGGGCAATAGATTGTATTCTCCTGTCCTACAGTCATCCTCTCCCTGAAATGGCTGATAACAGGTGGCAATAGATTGTATTCTCCTGTCCTACAGTCATCCTCTCCCCTGAAATGTCTGATAAGAGGGAGCAATAGACTGTTTTATTATTGCTGTAGTACATGAGTCACTGCAGTACTTCTCTTCAGCCATGTGGGGGCAGTGTTGTATCTTTTTCTGCAGGAATACATCAGTCTATGTCAATGGGTGTATGTTCTTATTTACACTGTAACCCGGTGTCTCAGCGAGATTCTGTGCATTATATTGCTTCTATATTTTTCACAGAGGCCTCTGAGAGCTGGGATCTGATTGGTTGCTGGGCTCCAGTTCACCTTGGCATCAGGTTTGATAAATGTCCCCATTGTATTTCTATTGAGTGCATGTTTACGTTGAGGACACTGACGTCCATCTCGCAGTGCACATCGTTACTCATAACAATGAAAATTGGAGCCTGGAGGGGCTGAGCAGTCCCTAGGACACATGCAGCAGACCCTCATCGCTGGAACAGAGCAGCAGGACAGTTTTCTGGCACCACTACTTTTTTAAAATTTTGGTCAGACAACCCCTTAAACTACAGCCGAAGTTCCCTCATTTTGAGCGGGCGTATGCCTCTGCAGTTTTAACTTCTTTTCATAAATTCAGACCAGGACCGCGTCCATTTTTGCTCAGTTTTTCATTTAAAGCAGGGATCAGCAACCTCCGGCACTCCAGCTATTGTTAAACTACAACTCCCAGAATCCTCTATTCACCACTATAGGAGTTACAAGAGTAGCTGAGCTAATGTGCATACTGGGAGTTGTAGTTTCACAGCAGCTGGGGTACTGAATGCGTTGCTGTCTGAACCCTGATTTAAAGAAATAAGTCTTGTGTGGAAAACAAAGTTAGAACATGGCGTCATCTTCTTGTTTGCACAGATCGATGGTCCATGCAGAAGATCGCTCATGTGAAGATACCTGTTCAGACCATTCTAAACTTCAATGGAAATATTATCCATCTGAAAGCGCCCTTGGTGGACTTGGTCCCCGAGCCTTTGCTGTGTGGCTTTTCACCATGTGTTTACAACCTCCAGAGCGGCCTACAGTCCTACAGACACTTCAGGCCTCGTTCTCTGTCTTACACTACACCCTCTGAAAACTTTTACACCTGCTGCTCTCCAACAATTTCCGTTTTCTTTCTTGTAGCAGACCAGCACCCACAATAATCATCATCCCGCCTTTAGTCCATGACAGTATGCCATCTGTGGAGTGACCACCTGGAATAAAATGTCCTACTTCTCATAAGCTTTTGACGACGCACGTGTCGGTGGTGCAAGTGCTGATGTTGTATAAAGTATGGAGCACAGCTTCTTCACCGCGTCTCCACTCCTCCTTGAGATTTTGATCACACAGAGCGATGTCCTCAGGAGCTGCCTCTTGTCATAGTATCATGTAAATCATCTTCATATTTCCGAGCGGGCGCCTCACACACCGCCTCTTCTCTCAAGTGAGGCTTCAAGACAACAAAGCGTCAGCATCAATGACATGGAGGGGATGGAGGTGGAGAGGACGCAGCTGTGATTGCAGGATGAGAGTCAAGTCATCAATACTGCATGGAGAAAGACTGGTCGAACTTCTTGCTCCGACGAGCTCTTGCGGTGGCCTACAGATGGGTCAGAATTTGGTGCAGGCAACTTGGGCCCGTTCTGTTTTGCGTCACTGATGCAGGCTGGTGTCATGTTCTGTTCACATTAGGTAGCTCCAGCTATGAGGTTGGACTCCAGAAATGTAAAAGTGATGGTGAGGGGCACAGTCGGGAGAGCTAGTGGGCTGGTTAGTTAAGCTTTTACACATCCTCTTCCCTCTGTCAGACATCACTACAGCTATAAAAGGTATACGGGCCACATGGAGGATGGAGGGACACACTTCTGGCCTGTATAATGACACCGCAGAACTGGACTTCACCTATGGCAGTACTTTCCCAAGTACAAACATACTCAGTTTTTGTACTCAGATACGCCCGGACCTACAGTAGGACGAATTGTATAATAACCGAATGGTCACAAAAATATAGGAAGCATGTATAAACACTGGGAGGCAAGAAATACACAGGAATAAGGACCCTGATAGATGATGGCAACCAAGTGATGAAGAGATGGAAATCACACAAGAGATGGTCAAGGATTCAAGTAGAGAGCAGTGAATGACAGAGACCAACAGTAAATACACTACAGATCTGACCCTGCCCTGCAGTACAGCTCAGCAGGATAGCCAAAAAGCAAAACACAACAAACCTCAATGCTAACAGAAATGAAAAGCAGAAGAACCACAACCACACTGTGGTAATGGTAGACTGCATGGCTAGAGGCTGGATGTTATACACTGTGGTAATGGTAGACTGCATGGCTAGAGGCTGGATGTTATACACTGTGGTAATGGTAGACTGCATGGCTAGAGGCTGGATGTTATACACTGTGGTAATGGTAGACTGCATGGCTAGAGGCTGGATGTTATACACTGTGATAATGGTAGACTGCATGGCTAGAGGCTGGATGTTATACACTGTGGTAATGGTAGACTGCATGGCTAGAGGCTGGATGTTATACACTGTGATAATGGTAGACTGCATGGCTAGAGGCTGGATGTTATACACTGTGGTAATGGCAGACTGCATGGCTAGAGGCTGGATGTTATACACTGTGATAATGGTAGACTGCATGGCTAGAGGCTGGATGTTATACACTGTGGTAATGGTAGACTGCATGGCTAGAAGCTGGATGTTATACACTGTGGTAATGGTAAACTGCATGGCTAGAGGCTGGATGTTATACACTGTGGTAATGGTAGACTGCATGGCTAGAGACTGGATGTTATACACTGTGGTAATGGTAGACTACATGGCTAGAGGCTGGATGTTATACACTGTGGTAATGGTAGACTACATGGCTGGAGGCTGGATGTTATATACTGTGGTAATGGTAGACTGCATGGCAAGAGGCTGGATGTTATATACTATGGAAATGGCAGAATGCATGGCTAGGAGTACATTGCAGTGACTCATGTATTAAGGCAATAATAAAACAGTCTATTACTCCCTGTTATCAGCCATTTCAGGGGAGAGGATGACTGTAGGACAGGGGAATACAGTATATTGCTCCCTGTTATCAGCCATTTCAGGGGAGAGGATGACTGTAGGACAGGAGAATACAATCTATTGCCCCCTGTTATCAGCCATTTCAGGGGAGAGGATGACTGTAGGACAGGAGAATACAGTCTATTGCCCTCTGTTATCAGCCATTTCAGGGGAGAGGATGACTGTAGGACAAGAGAATACAGTCTATTGCCCCTGTTATCGGCCATTTCAGGGAGAGGATGACTGTAGGACAGGAGAATACAGTCTATTGCTCCCTGTTATCAGCCTTCAGGGGAGAGGATGACTGGAGGAGAGTAGAATACAGTCTATTGCCCCATGTTATCAGCCATTTCATGGGAGAGGATGACTGTAGGACAGGAGAATACAGTCTATTGCCCCTGTTATCAGCCATTTCAGGGGAGAGGATGACTGTAGGACAGGAGAATACAGTCTATTGCCCCTGTTATCAGCCATTTCAGGGGAGAGGATGACTGTAGGACAGGAGAATACAATCTATTGCCCACTGTTATCAGCCATTTCAGGGGAGAGGATGACTGTAGGACAGGAGAATACAGTCTATTGCTCCCTGTTATCAGCCATTTCAGGGGAGAGGATGACTGTAGGACAGGAGAATACAGTCAATTGCTCCCTGTTATCAGCCATTTCAGGGGAGAGGATGAGTGTAGCACAGGGGAATACAGTCTATTGCCCTTGTTATCAGCCATTTCAGGGGGTGACTGTAGGACAGGAGAATACAGTCTACTGCCCCTGTTATCACCCATTTCAGGGGAGAGGATGACTGTAGGACAGGAGAATACAGTCTATTGCTCCCTGTTATCACCCATTTCAGGGGGAGGATCACTGTAGGACAGGAGAATACAGTCTATTGCTCTCTGTTATCAGCCATTTCAGGGGAGAGGATGACTGTAGGACAGGAGAATACAGTCTATTGCCCCTGTTATCAGCCATTTCAGGGGAGAGGATGACTGTAGGACAGGAGAATACAGTCTATTGCCCCCTGTTATCAGCCATTTCAGGGGAGAGGATGACTGTAGGACAGGAGAGTACAGGCTATTGCCCCTGTTATCAGCCATTTCAGGGGAGAGTATGACTGTAGGACAGGAGAATACAATCTATTGATCCCTGTTATCAGCCATTTCAGGGGAGAGTATGACTGTAGGACAGGAGAATACAGTCTATTACCCCCTGTTATCAGCCATTTCAGGGGAGAGGATGACTGTAGGACAGGAGAATACAGTCTATTGCCCTCTGTTATCAGCCATTTCAGGGGAGAAGATGACTGTAGGATAGGAGAATACAGTCTATTGCCCCCTGTTATCAGCCATTTCAGTGGAGAGGATGACTGTAGGACAGGAGAATACAGTCTATTGCCCCCTGTTATCAGCCATTTCAGGGGAGAGGATGACTGTAGGACAGGAGAATACAGTCTATTGCCCTCTGTTATCAGCCATTTCAGGGGAGAGGATAACTATAGGATAGGAGAATACAGTCTATTGCTCCCTGTGATCAGCCATTTCAGGGGAGAGGATGACTGTAGGACAGGAGAATACAGTCTATTGCCCCCTGTTATCAGCCATTTCAGGGGGGTGGATAACTGTCGGACAGGAGAATACAGTCTATTGCCCCTGTTATCAGCCATTTCAGGAGAGAGGATGACTGTAGGACAGGAGAATAAAGTCTATTGGCAGACTGCATGGCTATAGGCTGGATGTTATACACTGTGGTAATGGTGTAGTGTACGGGAGTTGTACTGCCCGTCACTACGGAAGGGTCACTTGGCTGCTGTCGCTCCTCTCATTTTAGGAGGAGGCTGGTAAAGGTCCTATTTGTACCATGCAATGTAAAGCAATGTAATTTATGGTATTTAATTCTCCTGTTACTGTGAAATGTCCTATGTGCAGGCCGGCTAGGGATGTAATTCCAGCTCTAGTCACTAGAGGGAGCTAGGTTGCCCTAGTCTATATAAGGCCCAGTCAGGGGAAGGACAGGGAGTCTAGAGTGTGCCTTAGACAAGTGCAGACCCTGGAGTCTGTGAAGGCCACATGTCTCAGGCCTAGGCCAGTTCAGCAGAAGTCAGCCTGGAGGCAATCCCTAGAGCAAGAGGTACTAAACGTCAAGAGGAGGTACTCTATAAACTGGAGATTCAAGGATATAAGCCAGAAGTAGGGCATTGGGGCCTTGAAGCATCAATTCCAGTCAGGACGAGTCAGGAAGAAAGTAAGGTTCACCTGCAATTCCAAGTCCTGTATTATCACCCTCTGTTTAACCTTGCTGGATGTAAGACCACTGCAATTTTGATTGTCTGCAAAAAGGAACTGTTGGAAAGACTGCTTACTGTATCATCACTGTCTTCAGTAAAGTTTGAATTCTGTTTTCAAGTTACCAGTCTGCACCTCTGTTATTCCTACTGTAAATACGGTGTGCCACCGTTTACTGGCACTGGCGTCACGACATATCAGGGACTTAGCCATAGGCACGTTAAACTATAACACCAAGGGCACCTCACCTTCCACCTGGCTGTGTCCCTCAAGAACCCAGAGAGTGCCCCAGAGGAGCAGCGTGCCGGCCTCTCCATCACTGGCATTCCCCAGGTTAGTTCCACACATTGCCCTGACTTGGGGATGCTACATTTTGGCGTCACGAACAGGATACGCACGTTTTACGGACTGTGATCAAAAACGTGAACTTTGTGCCTTAACCAGTTTGCCAAGTGACAAAACGCCTGTTTATTTGAAGTGAACTTTGCGGACCTAAAACGTACAGAAAAGTGTCCCAAAACCTCCAGAAAGCGCTGTGCAGTGTTGCGCTATCAAGAGGAAGAAAATCGCCACTTCAAAGTGCATTTTTGTGGACTTTTATGCTGTTTCACTACCGCTGCTTGCTGTCATTGAATTGATGCATCATGGCGTCCAAGATGGCCGCCGGCGCCATTGGACTTCTTCTTGCGCCATCACTGTCCTCAGTGGCGCGAAAATTTGGCGCCAAAACCCTTCAAGAAGGAGGAGAAGACGACCTGGAGGTAACGCCTTCCCTTGAGGATTATAATATGGACACCGCCTACCCTATACTGGAATACCTAGGGGCGTGCAAGAATCGACGGGGTGGAGCCTGCTGGAACAGTGGCTCACCCTGCTACGGGGTTTCCTACCTGAATCGGAGGGATCCGGAGCGGTAGTTGGTGCAATGGAGGCGACCTCAGGAGCAACTAAGGAGCGCCCTGCGCCCCAGCGTATACTCCCAGCGACATGGCCCAGACCTGTCCATGGCCACAAGCCGAACCCTGCCGTTTCCACCCGCAGAGAGAAGGCTTCCTCCCGCGGAACCTCGCGTGGTCGGCCCTGATGGCCGAGATCCGAGTGGCGGCAACTTTAAAAACCACCACTCAGAAAAAGTACTTTGAAGAAGTCACCAAGCGGATCTATGAAGATTCCAGGGACAGCAAGCCCCAGCTCGAACGCCGCACCGGAGTTGTGCTCGAGTTTGACAAGGTTAGAGGATTCGGCTTCATCCAAGAAACCGGCACCAACCGGGACTATTATGTGAATCGCTGGTCCGTCAGCGCAGCTATCTCCCGGGCGACTGCATAATCTAGCGGTCGGAGAGAAAGTGGAGTTCACTCCCGCAGAGGGCCTGCGAGGCCCATATGCTACTGCGGTGACCCGTCCAGGACCGGTACCGGAAGACTGGGAAGAGACCGAAGATCCGGTGGAGGCAGAGGACCCGCCGGGACCCATCCGGAATACGTACCAGGAGAAGAGTTCCTTTCTCGGCCCGAACATTTTCTGGCAGCCGACGATCCTGGACAAGCCTCCCAGTCCTTACCCTCTCCAGAGCTGCCGCGACGAGAGAAGACAGCCGCTGATTGGGCGCGGATGGCCCAGTTCAGTGAAGCGATGGATGACCTGCGGAAGAACCGCCATGATAGAACCTCATCTGAGCCTGCTGCAAGTGTGCCGGAATCCAGCAGTGAGATCTCCGCCCTGGAGGAGCGGATCGCTTCCTTACAGGCTTACCTGGATGGCCTGCGGCAAGTGGCAGATTCTAAGAAAACAGCGCAGCAGTCCAGCGGTGGTGAGTTACCTGTGACCCCTGTACCACCCGAACCCGTAGTCCAAGGTCCTACCGCTAACGCTGAGCCACCCAAGGTCCGTGTAACAGCGGATAAATTGACTTATGCCAGGAGCCGAGTCCGCCGTGACGGGAGCGTTATGTCCCGGCCAGAGGAAGTGTCTACCCCAGCGCCGGCCCGTGTCCCGAGACCAGCAGCTCCTGTGTGTCCGCAACCCAGCGGGCCAATGAGGTGGGTAGGCCCAATACCGGTGATGTTTCCAGCCCATTCTCTTTGGTGGGCACCCCTCCAAGTGGCCCTGGTGCATGGCCCAGACTACCAGCAGCACAGGGCTGCACTACCTCTGATGAACGGGGCTCATTTGACACCTACCTGTGAGCAGGCCTGCTAGGCCCTTTTGCTCATCCTCACAGGGACATTATCTTTGTTGCAGGAACTGTTCCTTTAAGTTTGCCAGGCTGGTAGAGCTTGCTGCCAGTTCCCCACGGCCGGTGGCATTGTTTGTGAAGATAAGTTGCCACTGTGGAACCACTGCTCCCAGCCTGCCTCTTTCTGTTCCGGGACATCCTGCCTGCTGCTAACATTGTGGCGTTAAGTACTTTAATACCTCCAAGTTGCTTTTATTTGCACCTTATCCCTTTTAACCCCCATTTCAGGTTGAAAAGGGCTCTTTATGTCAGCACTTTAAATATACGCAGGACTTGCCAGGAAGATGTTACCCTGGTGTTGTCAGAGTCCTGTATTGTGATTTTATGTATGTGCTGCTGACCGTATTTATTGCTAAAACATATTTTATCTAAGTCTATGCGCCCAGAGATGGACTCCCTGTGTGCGAGTCTCTGTGATATGCTTTTATGGACTCACTCATTGTCATGGACTATCCTGGTATTCCCTAACATCCGCTGTGCCAGGTCAGCGCCCCAGTTCCACTCTTTATCCTGAAGAAAGAGAGCGACGCCCTTGTCACCGCACTTCTCCGTCAGTCAGCTGGACCTGATGGCAATTGTCGATGCAGATAGAATTGAGTACTGATATGTATGTATTCTTGCATGTTTTTCTTTTGTCTCTTTCAGGTGGAAATTCCAGTAGGGCGGTACCCTGGTAGAGTACGAGGGCGTACTCAGCTTAAAGCAGCGGGGTATGTAGTGTACGGGAGTTGTACTGCCCGTCACTACGGAAGGGTCACTTGGCTGCTGTCGCTCCTCTCATTTTAGGAGGAGGCTGGTAAAGGTCCTATTTGTACCATGCAATGTAAAGCAATGTAATTTATGGTATTTAATTCTCCTGTTACTGTGAAATGTCCTATGTGCAGGCCGGCTAGGGATGTAATTCCAGCTCTAGTCACTAGAGGGAGCTAGGTTGCCCTAGTCTATATAAGGCCCAGTCAGGGAAGGACAGGGAGTCTAGAGTGTGCCTTAGACAAGTGCAGACCCTGGAGTCTGTGAAGGCCACATGTCTCAGGCCTAGGCCAGTTCAGCAGAAGTCAGCCTGGAGGCAATCCCTAGAGCAAGAGGTACTAAACGTCAAGAGGAGGTACTCTATAAACTGGAGATTCAAGGATATAAGCCAGAAGTAGGGCATTGGGGCCTTGAAGCATCAATTCCAGTCAGGACGAGTCAGGAAGAAAGTAAGGTTCACCTGCAATTCCAAGTCCTGTATTATCACCCTCTGTTTAACCTTGCTGGATGTAAGACCACTGCAATTTTGATTGTCTGCAAAAAGGAACTGTTGGAAAGACTGCTTACTGTATCATCACTGTCTTCAGTAAAGTTTGAATTCTGTTTTCAAGTTACCAGTCTGCACCTCTGTTATTCCTACTGTAAATACGGTGTGCCACCGTTTACTGGCACTGGCGTCACGACATATCAGGGACTTAGCCATAGGCACGTTAAACTATAACACCAAGGGCACCTCACCTTCCACCTGGCTGTGTCCCTCAAGAACCCAGAGAGTGCCCCAGAGGAGCAGCGTGCCGGCCTCTCCATCACTGGCATTCCCCAGGTTAGTTCCACACATTGCCCTGACTTGGGGTGCTACAAATACAATCTATTCCTCCCTGTTATCAGCCATTTCAGGGGAGAGGATGACTGTAGGACAGGAGAATACAGTCTATTGCCCCCTGTTATCAGCCATTTCAGGGAGAGGATGACTGTAGGACAGGAGAATATATTGTCCCCTGTTATCAGCCATTTCAGGGAAGAGGATGACTGTAGGACAGGAGAATACAGTCTATTGCCCCCTGTTATCAGCCATTTCAGGGGAGATGATGACTGTAGGACAGGAGAATACAGTCTTTTGCCCCTGTTATCAGCCTTTTCAGGGGAGAGGATGACTGTAGGACAGGAGAATACAGTCTATTGCCCCCTGTTATCAGCCATTTCAGAGGAGAGGATGACTGTAGGACAGGAGAATACAGTCTATTGCTCCTGTTATCAGCCATTTCAGGGAGAGGATGACTGTAGGACAGGAGAATACAGTCTACTGCCCCTGTTATCAGCCATTTCAGGGAGAGGATTACTGTAGGACAGGAGAATACAGTCTATTGCCCCTGTTATCAGATATTTCAGGGGAGAGGATGACTGTAGGACAGTAGAATACAGTCTATTGCCCCCTGTTATCAGCAAGTTCAGGGGAGAGGATGACTGTAGGACAGGAGAATACAGTCTATTGCCCCCTGTTATCAGCCATTTCAGGGTAGAGGATGACTGTAGGACAGGAGAATACAGTCTATTGCTCCCTGTTATCAGCCATTTCAGGGGAGAGGATGACTGTAGGACAGGAGAATACAGTCTATTGCCCCTGTTATCAGCCATTTCAGGGGAGAGGATTACTGTAGGACAGGAGAATACAGTCTATTGCCCCTGTTATCAGCCATTTCAGGGGAGAGGATGACTGTAGGACAGGAGAATACAGTCTATTGCCCCCTGTTATCAGCCATTTCAGAGGAGAGGATGACTGTAGGACAGGAGAATACAGTCTATTGCTCCCTGTTATCAGCCATTTCAGAGGAGAGGATGACTGTAGGACAGGAGAATACAGTCTATTGCTCCCTGTTATCAGCCATTTCAGGGGAGAGGATGACTGTAGGACAGGAGAATACAATCTATTGCTCCCTGTTATCAGCCATTTCAGGGGAGAGGATGACTGTAGGACAGGAGAATACAGTCTATTGCCCCCTGTTATCAGCCATTTCAGGGGAGAGGATGACTGTAGGACAGGAGAATACAGTCTATTGCCCCTGTTATCAGCCATTTCAGGGGAGAGGATGACTGTAGGACAGGAGAATACAGTCTATTGCCCCCTGTTATCAGCCATTTCAGGGGAGAGGATGACTGTAGGACAGGAGAATACAGTCTATTGCCCCTGTTATCAGCCATTTCAGGGGAGAGGATGACTGTAGGACAGGAGAATACAGTCTATTGCTCCCTGTTATCAGCCATTTCAGAGGAGAGGATGACTGTAGGACAGGAGAATACAGTCTATTGCTCCCTGTTATCAGCCATTTCAGGGGAGAGGATGACTGTAGGACAGGAGAATACAGTCTATTCCTCCCTGTTATCAGCTATTTCAGGGGAGAGGATGACTGTAGGACAGGATAATACAGTCTATTGCCCCATGTCATCAGCCATTTCAGGGGAGTGGATGACTGTAGGACAGGGGAATATATTGTCCCCTGTTATCAGCCATTTCAGGGGAGAGGATGACTGTAGGACAGGAGAATACAGTCTATTGCTCCCTGTTATCAGCCATTTCAGTGGAGAGGATGACTGTAGGACAGGAGAATACAATCTATTGCCCCCTGTTATCAGCCATTTCAGGGGAGAGGATGACTGTAGGACAGGAGAATACAGTCTATTGCCAACTGTTATCAGCAAGTTCAGGGGAGAGGATGACTGTAGTACAGGAGAATACAGTCTATTGCTCCCTGTTATCAGCCATTTCAGGGGAGAGGATGACTGTAGGACAGGAGAATACAGTCTATTGCCCCCTGTTATCAGCCATTTCAGGGGAGAGGATGACTGTATGACAGGAGAATCCAGTCTATTGCTCCTGTTATCTGCCATTTCAGGGGAGAGGATGACTGTTGGATAGGATAATACAATCTATTGATCCCTGTTATCAGCCATTTCAGGGGAGAGTATGACTGTAGGACAGGAGAATACAATCTATTGCTCCGTGTTATCAGCCATTTCATGGGAGAGGATGACTGTAGGACAGGAGATTACAGTCTATTGCCCCCTGTTATCAGCCATTTCAGGGGGGAGGATGACTGTAGGACAGGAGAATACAGTCTATTGCCCCTAGTTATCATCCATTTCAGGGGAGACTATGACTGTAGGACAGGATAATACAGTCTATTTCTCCCTGTTATCAGCCATTTAATGGGAAAGGATGACTGTAGGACAGGAGAATACAGTCTATTGCTCCCTGTTATTAGCCATTTCAGGGGAGAGGATGACTGTAGGACAGGAGAATACAGTCTATTGCCCCCTGTTATCAGCCATTTCAGGGGGGAGGATGACTGTAGGACAGGAGAATACAGTCTATTGCTCCCTGTTATCAGCCATTTAATGGGAAAGGATGACTATAGGACATGAGATTACAGTCTATTGCTCCCTGTTATCAGACATTTCAGGGGAAAGGATGACTGTAGGACATGAGAATACAGTATATTGTCCCCTGTTATCAGCCATTTCAGGGGAGAGGATGACTGTAGGACAGGAGAATACAATATATTGCCCCCTATTATCAGCCATTTCAGGGGGGAGGATGACTCTAGGACAGGAGAATACAATCTATTTCTCTCTGTTATCAGCCATTTAATGGGAAAGGATGACTGTAGGACAGGAGAATACAGTTTATTGCCCCCTGTTATCAGCCATTTCAGGGGAGAGGATGACTGTAGGACAGGAGAATACAGTCTATTGCCCCCTGTTATCAGATATTTCAGGGGAGAGGATGACTGTAGGACAGTAGAATACAGTCTATTGCCCCCTGTTATCAGCAAGTTCAGGGGAGAGGATGACTGTAGGACAGGAGAATACAGTCTATTGCCCCCTGTTATCAGCCATTTCAGGGGAGAGGATGACTGTAGGACAGGAGAATACAGTCTACTGCTCCGTGTTATCAGCAATTTCATGGGAGAGGATGACTGTAGGACAGGAGATTACAGTCTATTGCTCCCTGTTATCAGCCATTTCAGGGGAGAGGATAACTATAGGATAGGAGAATACAGTCTATTGCTCCCTGTGATCAGCCATTTCAGGGGAGAGGATAACTATAGGATAGGAGAATACAGTCTATTGCTCCCTGTGATCAGCCATTTCAGGTTAGAGGATGACTGTAGGACAGGAGAATACAGTCTATTGCCCCCTGTTATCAGCCATTTCAGTGGGGTGGATGACTGTCGGACAGGAGAATACAGTCTATTGCCCCTGTTATCAGCCATTTCAGGAGAGAGGATGACTGTAGGACAGGAGAATACAGTCTATTGCCACCTGTTATCAGCCATTTCAGGGGATAGGATGACTGTAGGACAGGAGAATAAAGTCTATTGCTCCCTGTTATCAGCCATTTCAGGGTAGAGGATGACTGTAGGACAGGAGAATACAGTCTATTGCCCCCTGTTATCAACCATTTCAGGGGAGAAGATGACTGTAGTACAGTAGAATACAATCTATTGCTCCCTGTTATCAGCCATTTCAGGGGAGAGGATGACTGTAGGACAGGAGAATACAGTCTATTGCCCCCTGTTATCAGCCATTTCAAGTGAGAGGATGACTGTAGGACAGGAGAATACAGTCTATTGCCCCCTGTTATCAGCCATTTCAGGGGGGAGGATGACTGTAGAACAGGAGAATAGAGTTTATTGCTCCCTGTTATCATCCATTTTAGGGGAGAGGATGACTGTAGGAGAGGAGATTACAGTCTATTGCCCCCTGTTATCAGCCATTTCAGGGGAGAGGAGGACTGTAGGACAGGAGAGTACAGTCTATTGCCCCCTGTTATCAGCCATTTAATGGGAAAGGATGACTATAGGACATGAGATTACAGTCTATTGCTCCCTGTTATCAGACATTTCAGGGGAAAGGATGACTGTAGGACATGAGAATACAGTATATTGTCCCCTGTTATCAGCCATTTCAGGGGAGAGGATGACTGTAGGACAGGAGAATACAATATATTGCCCCCTATTATCAGCCATTTCAGGGGGGAGGATGACTCTAGGACAGGAGAATACAATCTATTTCTCTCTGTTATCAGCCATTTAATGGGAAAGGATGACTGTAGGACAGGAGAATACAGTTTATTGCCCCCTGTTATCAGCCATTTCAGGGGAGAGGATGACTGTAGGACAGGAGAATACAGTCTATTGCCCCCTGTTATCAGATATTTCAGGGGAGAGGATGACTGTAGGACAGTAGAATACAGTCTATTGCCCCCTGTTATCAGCAAGTTCAGGGGAGAGGATGACTGTAGGACAGGAGAATACAGTCTATTGCCCCCTGTTATCAGCCATTTCAGGGGAGAGGATGACTGTAGGACAGGAGAATACAGTCTACTGCTCCGTGTTATCAGCAATTTCATGGGAGAGGATGACTGTAGGACAGGAGATTACAGTCTATTGCTCCCTGTTATCAGCCATTTCAGGGGAGAGGATAACTATAGGATAGGAGAATACAGTCTATTGCTCCCTGTGATCAGCCATTTCAGGGGAGAGGATAACTATAGGATAGGAGAATACTGTCTATTGCTCCTGTTATCTGCCATTTCAGGGGAGAGGATGACTGTTGGATAGGATAATACAATCTATTGATCCCTGTTATCAGCCATTTCAGGGGAGAGTATGACTGTAGGACAGGAGAATACAATCTATTGCTCCGTGTTATCAGCCATTTCATGGGAGAGGATGACTGTAGGACAGGAGATTACAGTCTATTGCCCCCTGTTATCAGCCATTTCAGGGGGGAGGATGACTGTAGGACAGGAGAATACAGTCTATTGCCCCTTGTTATCATCCATTTCAGGGGAGACTATGACTGTAGGACAGGATAATACAGTCTATTTCTCCCTGTTATCAGCCATTTAATGGGAAAGGATGACTGTAGGACAGGAGAATACAGTCTATTGCTCCCTGTTATTAGCCATTTCAGGGGAGAGGATGACTGTAGGACAGGAGAATACAGTCTATTGCTCCCTGTTATCAGCCATTTAATGGGAAAGGATGACTATAGGACATGAGATTACAGTCTATTGCTCCCTGTTATCAGACATTTCAGGGGAAAGGATGACTGTAGGACATGAGAATACAGTATATTGTCCCCTGTTATCAGCCATTTCAGGGGAGAGGATGACTGTAGGACAGGAGAATACAATATATTGCCCCCTATTATCAGCCATTTCAGGGGGGAGGATGACTGTAGGACAGGAGAATACAGTCTATTGCCCTCTGTTATCAGCCATTTCAGGGGGGAGGATGACTGTAGGACAGGAGAATACAATCTATTTCTCTCTGTTATCAGCCATTTAATGGGAAAGGATGACTGTAGGACAGGAGAATACAGTTTATTGCCCCCTGTTATCAGCCATTTCAGGGGAGAGGATGACTGTAGGACAGGAGAATACAGTCTATTGCCCCCTGTTATCAGATATTTCAGGGGAGAGGATGACTGTAGGACAGTAGAATACAGTCTATTGCCCCCTGTTATCAGCAAGTTCAGGGGAGAGGATGACTGTAGGACAGGAGAATACAGTCTCTTACTCCCTGTTATCAGCCATTTCAGGGGAGAGGATGACTGTAGGACAGGAGAATACAGTCTACTGCTCCGTGTTATCAGCAATTTCATGGGAGAGGATGACTGTAGGACAGGAGATTACAGTCTATTGCTCCCTGTTATCAGCCATTTCAGGGGAGAGGATAACTATAGGATAGGAGATTACAGTCTATTGCTCCCTGTTATTAGCCATTTCAGGGGAGAGGATGACTGTAGGACAGGAGAATACAGTCTATTGCTCCCTGTTATCAGCCATTTAATGGGAAAGGATGACTATAGGACATGAGATTACAGTCTATTGCTCCCTGTTATCAGACATTTCAGGGGAAAGGATGACTGTAGGACATGAGAATACAGTATATTGTCCCCTGTTATCAGCCATTTCAGGGGAGAGGATGACTGTAGGACAGGAGAATACAATATATTGCCCCCTATTATCAGCCATTTCAGGGGGGAGGATGACTCTAGGACAGGAGAATACAATCTATTTCTCTCTGTTATCTGCCATTTAATGGGAAAGGATGACTGTAGGACAGGAGAATACAGTTTATTGCCCCCTGTTATCAGCCATTTCAGGGGAGAGGATGACTGTAGGACAGGAGAATACAGTCTATTGCCCCCTGTTATCAGATATTTCAGGGGAGAGGATGACTGTAGGACAGTAGAATACAGTCTACTGCTCCGTGTTATCAGCAATTTCATGGGAGAGGATGACTGTAGGACAGGAGATTACAGTCTATTGCTCCCTGTTATCAGCCATTTCAGGGGAGAGGATAACTATAGGATAGGAGAATACAGTCTATTGCTCCCTGTGATCAGCCATTTCAGGGGAGAGGATAACTATAGGATAGGAGAATACAGTCTATTGCTCCCTGTGATCAGCCATTTCAGGTTAGAGGATGACTGTAGGACAGGAGAATACAGTCTATTGCCCCCTGTTATCAGCCATTTCAGGGGGGTGGATGACTGTCGGACAGGAGAATACAGTCTATTGCCCCTGTTATCAGCCATTTCATGAGAGAGGATGACTGTAGGACAGGAGAATACAGTCTATTGCCACCTGTTATCAGCCATTTCAGGGGATAGGATGACTGTAGGACAGGAGAATAAAGTCTATTGCTCCCTGTTATCAGCCATTTCAGGGTAGAGGATGACTGTAGGACAGGAGAATACAGTCTATTGCCCCCTGTTATCAACCATTTCAGGGGAGAAGATGACTGTAGTACAGTAGAATACAATCTATTGCTCCCTGTTATCAGCCATTTCAGGGGAGAGGATGACTGTAGGACAGGAGAATACAGTCTATTGCCCCCTGTTATCAGCCATTTCAAGTGAGAGGATGACTGTAGGACAGGAGAATACAGTCTATTGCCCCCTGTTATCAGCCATTTCAGGGGGGAGGATGACTGTAGGACAGGAGAATACAGTCTATTGCCCCCTGTTATCATCCATTTTAGGGGAGAGGATGACTGTAGGAGAGGAGATTACAGTCTATTGCCCCCTGTTATCAGCCATTTCAGGGGAGAGGAGGACTGTAGGACAGGAGAGTACAGTCTATTGCCCCCTGTTATCAGCCATTTCAGGGGAGAGGATGACTGTAGGACAGGAGAATACAATCTATTGCCCCCTGTTATCAGCCATTTCAGGGGAGAGGATGACTGTAGGACAGGAGAATAAAGTCTATTGCTCCCTGTTATCAGCCATTTCAGGGGAGAGCATGACTGTAGGACAGGAGAATACAATCTATTGCCCCCTGTTATCAGCCATTTCAGGGGAGAGGATGACTGTAGGACAGGAGAATACAGTCTATTGTTGCCTGTTATCAGCCATTTCAGGGGAGAGGTTAACTGTAGGACAGGAGAATAAAGTCTATTGCTCCCTGTTATCAGCCATGTTAGGGGAAAGGATGACTGTAGGACAGGAGAATACAATCTATTGCCCCCTGTTATCAGCCATTTCAGGGGGGAGGATGACTGTAGGACAGGAGAATACAGTCTTTTGCCCCCTGTTATCAGCCATTTCAGGGGAGAGGATGACTGTAGGACAGGAGAATACAGTCTATTGCCCCCTGTTATTAGCCATTTCAGGGGAGATGATGACTGTAGGACAGGAGAATACAGTCTATTGCCCCCTGTTATCAGCCATTTCAGGGGAGCGGTTTGACTGTAGGACAGGAGAATACAGTCTATTGCCCCCTGTTATCAGCCATTTCAGGGGAGAGGATGACTGTAGGACAGGAGAATACAGTCTATTGCTCCCTGTTATCAGCCATTTCAGGGGAGAGGATGACTGTAGGACAGGAGAATACAATCTATTGCTCCTTGTTATCAGCCATTTCAGGGGGGAGGATGACTGTAGGACAGGAGAATACAGTCTATTGCCACCTGTTATCAGCCATTTCAGGGGGGAGGATGACTGTAGGACAGGAGAATACAGTCTATTGCTCCCTGTTATCAGCCATTTCAGGGGAGAGGATGACTGTAGGACAGGAGAATAGAGTTTATTGCTCCCTGTTATCACCCATTTTAGGGGAGAGGGTGACTGTAGGAGAGGAGAATACAGTCAATTGCCCCCTGTTATCAGCCATTTCAGGGGAGAGGAGGACTGTAGGACAGGAGAGTACAGTCTATTGCCCCCTGTTATCAGCCATTTCAGGGGAGAGGATGACTGTAGGACAGGAGAATACAATCTATTGCCCCCTGTTATCAGCCATTTCAGGGGAGAGGATGACTGTAGGACAGGAGAATAAAGTCTATTGCTCCCTGTTATCAGCCATTTCAGGGGAGAGGATGACTGTAGGACAGGAGAATAAAGTCTATTGCTCCCTGTTATCAGCCATTTCAGGGGAGAGGATGACTGTAGGACAGGAGAATACAGTCTATTGACCCGTTTTATCAGCCATTTCAGGGGAGAGGATGACTGTAGGACAGGAGAATACAGTCTATTGCCCCCTGTTATCAGCCATTTCAGGGGAGAGGATAACTGTAATACAGGAGAATACAGTCTATTGACCCGTTTTATCAGCCATTTCAGGGGAGAGGATGACTGTAGGACAGGAGAATACAGTCTATTGCCCCCTGTTATCAGCCATTTCAGGGGAGAGGATGACTGTAGGACAGGAGAATACAGTCTATTGCTCCCTGTTATCAGCCATTTCAGGGGAGAGGATGACTGTAGGACAGGAGAATACAATCTATTGCCCCCTGTTATCAGCCATTTCAGGGGACAGGATGACTGTAGGACAGGAGAATACAGTCTATTGCCCCCTGTTATCAGCCATTTCAGGGGACAGGATGACTGTAGGACAGGAGAATACAGTCTATTGCTCCCTGTTATCAGCCATTTTAGGGGAGAGGATGACTGTAGGAGAGGAGAATACAGTCTATTGCCCCCTGTTATCAGCCATTTCAGGGGAGAGTAGGACTGTAGGACAGGAGAGTACAGTCTATTGCTCCCTGTTATCAGCCATTTCAGGGGAGAGGATGACTGTAGAACAGGAGAATACAGTCTATTGCTCCCTGTTATCAGCCATTTCAGGGGAGAGGATGACTGTAGGACAGGAGAATACAATCTATTGCCCCCTGTTATCAGCCATTTCAGGGGACAGGATGACTGTAGGACAGGAGAATACAGTCTATTGCTCCCTGTTATCAGCTATTTCAGGGGAGAGGATGACTGTAGGACAGGAGAATAGAGTTTATTGCTCCCTGTTATCACCCATTTTAGGGGAGAGGATGACTGTAGGAGAGGAGAATACAGTCTATTGCCCCCTGTTATCAGCCATTTCAGGGGAGAGGAGGACTGTAGGACAGGAGAGTACAGTCTATTGCCCCCTGTTATCAGCCATTTCAGGGGAGAGGATGACTGTAGGACAGGAGAATACAGTCTATTGCCCCCTGTTATCAGCCATTTCAGGGGAGAGGATGACTGTAGGACAGGAGAATACAGTCTATTGCCTCCTGTTATCAGCCATTTCAGGGGAGAGGATGACTGTAGGACAGGAGAATACAATCTATTGCCACCTGTTATCAGCCATTTCAGGGGAGAGGATGACTGTAGGACAGGAGAATACAGTCTTCTGCCCCATGTTATCAGCCATTTCAGGGGAGAGGATGACTGTAGGACAGGAGAATACAGTCTATTACCCTCTGTTATCAGCCATTTCAGGGGAGAGGATGACTGTAGGACAGGAGAATACAGTCTATTGCTCCTGTTATCAGACATTTCAGGGGAGAGGATGACTGTAGGACAGGAGAATACAGTCTATTGCCCCCTGTTATCAGCCATTTCAGGGGAGAGGATGACTGTAGGACAGGAGAATACAATCTATTGCCCCCTGTTATCAGCCATTTCAGGGGAGAGGATGACTGTAGGACAGGAGAATAAAGTCTATTGCTCCCTGTTATCAGCCATTTCAGGGGAGAGGATGACTGTAGGACAGGAGAATAAAGTCTATTGCTCCCTGTTATCAGCCATTTCAGGGGAGAGGATGATTGTAGGACAGGAGAATACAATCTATTGCCCCCTGTTATCAGCCATTTCAGGGGAGAGGATGACTGTAGGACAGGAGAATACAGTCTATTGCTCCCTGTTATCAGACATTTCAGGGGAGGAGAGGATGACTGTAGGACAGGAGAATACAGTCTATTGCTCCCTGTTATCAACCATTTCAGAGGAGAGGATGACTGTAGGACAGGAGAATACAATCTATTGCCCCCTGTTATTAGCCATTTCAGGGGAGAGGATGACTGTAGGACAGGAGAATACAGTCTATTGCTCCCTGTTATTAGCCATTTCAGGGGAGAGGATGACTGTAGGACAGGAGAATACAGTCTATTGCCCCCTGTTATCAGCCATTTCAGGGGAGAGAATGACTGTAGGACAGGAGAATACAGTCTATTGCCCCTGTTATCAGCCATTTCAGGGGAGAGGATGACTGTAGGACAGGAGAATACAGTATATTGCTTCCTGTTATCAGCCATTTCAGGCGAGAGGATGACTGTAGGACAGGAGAATACAGTCTATTGCCCCCTGTTATCAGCCATTTCAGGGGAGAGGATGACTGTAGGACAGGAGCATACAATCTATTGCACCCTGTTATCAGCCATTTCAGGGGAGAGGATGACTGTAGGACAGGAGAATACAGTCTATTGCCCCCTGTTATCAGCCATTTCAGGGGAGAGGATGACTGTAGGACAGGAGAATACAATCTATTGCCCCCTGTTATCAGCCATTTCAGGGGAGAGGATGACTTTAGGACAGGAGAATACAGTCTATGGCCCCCTGTTATCAGCCATTTCAGGGAAGAGGATGACTGTAGGACAGGAGAATACAGTCTATTGCCCCCTGTTATCAGCCATTTCAGGGGAGAGGATGACTGTAGGACAGGAGAATACAATCTATTGCCCCCTGTTATCAGCCATTTCAGGGGAGAGGATGACTTTAGGACAGGAGAATACAGTCTATGGCACCCTGTTATCAGCCATTTCAGGGGAGAGGATGACTGTAGGACAGGAGAATACAGTCTATTGCCCCCTGTTATCAGCCATTTCAGGGGAGAGGATGACTGTAGGACAGGAGAATACAATCTATTGCCCCCTGTTATCAGCCATTTCAGGGGAGAGGATGACTGTAGGACAGGTGAATACAGTCTATTGCCTCCTGTTATCAGCCATTTCAGGGGAGAGGATGACTGTAGGACAGGAGAATACAATCTATTGCCACCTGTTATCAGCCATTTCAGGGGAGAGGATGACTGTAGGACAGGAGAATACAGTCTTCTGCCCCATGTTATCAGCCATTTCAGGGGAGAGGATGACTGTAGGACAGGAGAATACAGTCTATTACCCTCTGTTATCAGCCATTTCAGGGGAGAGGATGACTGTAGGACAGGAGAATACAGTCTATTGCCCCTGTTATCAGCCATTTCAGGGGAGAGGATGACTGTAGGACAGGAGAATACAATCTATTGCCCCTGTTATCAGCCATTTCAGGGAGAGGATGACTGTAGGACAGGAGAATACAATCTATTGCCACCAGTTATCAGCCATTTCAGGGGAGAGGATGACTGTAGGACAGGAGAATACAGTCTTCTGCCCCATGTTATCAGCCATTTCAGGGGAGAGGATGACTGTAGGACAGGAGAATACAGTCTATTACCCTCTGTTATCAGCCATTTCAGGGGAGAGGATGACTGTAGGACAGGAGAATACAGTCTATTGCCCCCTGTTATCAGCCATTTCAGGGGAGAGGATGACTGTAGGACAGGAGAATACAATCTATTGCCCCCTGTTATCAGCCATTTCAGGGGAGAGGATGACTGTAGGACAGGAGAATAAAGTCTATTGCTCCCTGTTATCAGCCATTTCAGGGGAGAGGATGACTGTAGGACAGGAGAATAAAGTCTATTGCTCCCTGTTATCAGCCATTTCATGGGAGAGGATGACTGTAGGACAGGAGAATACAATCTATTGCCACCAGTTATCAGCCATTTCAGGGGAGAGGATGACTGTAGGACAGGAGAATACAGTCTTCTGCCCCATGTTATCAGCCATTTCAGGGGAGAGGATGACTGTAGGACAGGAGAATACAGTCTATTACCCTCTGTTATCAGCCATTTCAGGGGAGAGGATGACTGTAGGACAGGAGAATACAGTCTATTGCCCCCTGTTATCAGCCATTTCAGGGGAGAGGATGACTGTAGGACAGGAGAATACAATCTATTGCCCCCTGTTATCAGCCATTTCAGGGAGAGGATGACTGTAGGACAGGAGAATAAAGTCTATTGCTCCCTGTTATCAGCCATTTCAGGGGAGAGGATGACTGTAGGACAGGAGAATAAAGTCTATTGCTCCCTGTTATCAGCCATTTCAGGGGAGAGGATGACTGTAGGACAGGAGAATACAATCTATTGCCCCTGTTATCAGCCATTTCAGGGGAGAGGATGACTGTAGGACAGGAGAATACAGTCTATTGCTCCTGTTATCAGACATTTCAGGGGAGAGAGGATGACTGTAGGACAGGAGAATACAGTCTATTGCTCCCTGTTATCAACCATTTCAGAGGAGAGGATGACTGTAGGACAGGAGAATACAATCTATTGCCCCCTGTTATCAGCCATTTCAGGGGAGAGGATGACTGTAGGACAGGAGAATACAGTCTATTGCTCCCTGTTATTAGCCATTTCAGGGGAGAGGATGACTGTAGGACAGGAGAATACAGTCTATTGCCCCCTGTTATCAGCCATTTCAGGGGAGAGAATGACTGTAGGACAGGAGAATACAGTATATTGCTTCCTGTTATCAGCCATTTCAGGCGAGAGGATGACTGTAGGACAGGAGAATACAGTCTATTGCCCCCTGTTATCAGCCATTTCAGGGGAGAGGATGACTGTAGGACAGGAGCATACAATCTATTGCACCCTGTTATCAGCCATTTCAGGGGAGAGGATGACTGTAGGACAGGAGAATACAGTCTATTGCCCCCTGTTATCAGCCATTTCAGGGGAGAGGATGACTGTAGGACAGGAGAATACAATCTATTGCCCCCTGTTATCAGCCATTTCAGGGGAGAGGATGACTTTAGGACAGGAGAATACAGTCTATGGCCCCCTGTTATCAGCCATTTCAGGGAAGAGGATGACTGTAGGACAGGAGAATACAGTCTATTGCTCCCTGTTATCAGCCATTTCAGGGGGGAGGGATGACTGTAGAACAAGTAAACATTATAATGTATAGGGGTAACTAGGAGACATATGTTTTTCCCCTCATACAGTAGAATGTCTTCTTGTAGCCCCAAGTGTTTTTTTCTTTTAAATAGCTATTTATCTTGCAATATATCTATATCGGAATAAAATCGTGCACTCCTACTCTAGCCTACATACAGGATGAGATACGGCAACTAGTCTGGATCAAAGATGATATACGGTCTTTAGCCTGGATACAAGATGAAACATGGCCTCTGGTCTGGATACAAGATGGGATATGGCCTCTAGCCTGGATACAAGATGAGATACGGTTGGTCTTGGAGGCATACAGGTTCCTTATGGAATCTTGCAGCATGTTTGCCTAGAAATGTTACAGGTGAGCCTGTGGATCCTGTACACTCGTAGGTTGCTGAAGCTATGGGGTGATTGACTGTCGTATGTGATGGCTCCCCCGATCAGCACACGAGCAGTTAGGGCAATGTTTCGCTCCACAGCAAAGGCAAGATTCAAGTGCTCACCATCAAGCCTCCATAATCCAACCCAAGTGTTGTAGGGATCCAAACAGAACCTGGATTCATCACTAGAGAAAATATGGTTCCAGTCTGCAGCAGTCAAGGTTTCTCGCTCACGACAGCACTGAAAACGAAGGCAACAGTGGTGGTCAGTGGCAGGACAAGTATTGGGCTCCATGACACCAAATTTCCATCTGCTAAGTGCCTGGAAATGGTCTGGACAGAGACTGGGGTGTGTAATGAAGCTGTTCTGGGTGGTGGACAATGAAATTGTAGTATCTGCTCATGTTTGTCAGCGGGTCAGATGATTCTCTCCTGTCTTAGCTGTCCGGAGCCTGTTCACCATATGTACATGCCCTCAGATAACCACTGCTTCCAACACCTCCTAACAGCTAGGTCAGAACTGTGCAATTTGTCAAAATGACCTTCCTGCTTCTCTCAGTCTAATGATGCCTCCTCCCAAAGTCTTTAAACTGGCCAAAATGTCTTTAAGTGCATCATAGAGGAATGTAACATAGTAACATAGTATATAAGGCTGAAAAAAGACATTTGTCCATCCAGTTGGACCTGTTTCCTGCAAGTTGATCCAGAGGAAGGCAAAAAACCCCTGTGAGGTAGAGCCAATTTTCCCCACTTAAGGGGAAAAAATTCCTTCCCGACTCCAATCAGGCATCAGAATAACTCCCTGGATCAACGACCCCTCTCTAGTAGCTATAACCTGTATATTATTACACTCCTGAAATACATCCAGGCCCCTCCTGAATTCCTTTATTGTACTCACCATCACCACCTCCTCAGGCAGAGAGTTCCATAGTCTTACTGCTCTTACAGTAAAGAGTCCATAGTCTCACTGCTCTTACAGTAAAGAGTCCATAGTCTCACTGCTCTTACAGTAAATGGTCCATAGTCTCACTGCTCTTACAGTAAAGAGTCCATAGTCTCACTGCTCTTACAGTAAAGAGTCCATAGTCTCACTGCTCTTACCGTGAAGAACCCTTTTCTATGTTTGTGTAGAAACCTTATTTCCTCCAGAAGCAGAGGATGTCCCCTCGTCACAGTCACAGTCCTGGGGATAAATAGATGATGGGAGTGATCTCTGTACTGACCCCTGATATATTTATACATAGTTATTAGATCTCCCCTCAGTCGTCTTTTTTCTAAGGTGAATAACCCTAATTTTGATAATCTTTCAGGGTCCTGTAGTTGCCCCATTCCAGTTATTACTTTAGTTGCCCTCCTCTGAACCCTCTCCAGCTCTGCTATGTCTGCCTTGTTCACAGGAGCCCAGAACTGTACACTGTACTCCATGTGTGGTCTGACTAGTGATGTGTAAAGTGGTTGGACTATGTTCTCATCACGGGCGTCTATGCCCCTTCTGATGCAACCCATTATCTTATTGGCCTTAGCAGCAGCTGCCTGACACTGGTTTTTACAACTTAGTTTGTTATTTATTAAAATTCCTAGATCCTTTTCCATGTCAGTGTTACTGAGTGTTTTACCATTTAGTATGTACGGGTGACTTGCATTATTCCTTCCCATGTGCATAACTTTACATTTGTCAGTGTTAAACCTCATCTGCCATTTCTCTGCCCAAGCCTCCAATCTATCCAGATCCCTCTGTAGCAGAAAACTGTCCTCTTCAGTGTTAATTACTTTACACAGTTTAGTGTCATCTGCAAAAATGATATTTTACTGTGCAAGCCTTCTACAAGATCAATAATAAATATATTGAAGAGAATAGGGCCCAATACTGACCCCTGAGGTACCCCACTAGTGACAGTGACCCCTCCAGTACTGACCCCTGAGGTACCCCACTAGTGACAGTGACCCTCCAGTACTGACCCCTGAGGTACCCCACTAGTGACAGTGACCCCTCCAGTACTGACCCCTGAGGTACCCCACTAGTGACAGTGACCCCTCCAGTACTGAACCCTGAGGTACCCCACTAGTGACAGTGACCCCTCCAGTACTGAACCCTGAGGTACCCCACTAGTGACCGTGACCCAATCTGAGTGTGTACCGTTAATAACCCCCCTCTGTTTTCTATCAGTCAACGATCTCACGCCAATAGGCACAGTACCCAAAAGTAGCCTCTGAGAGCCTTTTTATAGCGGAGATGTGAAAGCACTTTCCTGCCCTCTTGTGGCAAGACCCAGTGTCTAATCAGAGCACACCTGTAATCATTTACATACCTGCCTGAGACAGACGAGTGCTGCAGCAATCCAACATTCGTATCCGGGGGCAGGGTTTTATTTGTCAGTGAGTCTTTTAGACAGCAAGTGAACGTTTTCAAAGCTAATAAGTTGGAAGCAGGAAAAATACAACTGCCCGAGGCCAAATTGTGGTGTGTAGACAATTGGGCAGAACATCTCCAGAATGGCCAGCCTTGTGGGATGTGAAAGATTAGCACCTAGCAAAAGTTCTCCAAGGAAAGACAACTGGAGGATCGATGTCGCATTGATGGGGCCTGAAAGCTAGTCCATCTGTAGAAGAGCAACTGTAGAGCAAATTGCAAAAACAAAGTTAAAGGGGTTTTACATTCCAAATATTTATGGCATATCAACAGAAGGGAGTCACCTTCAGGACCAACACTGTCTCGAGAACTAGTCCCCCTCCGATCCCATCCTACCTGCATGTGGTGGCCAGGGGGTAGTCGAAAACCACCACGGTCTTTGGCAGCCAGACCCAGACAGGAGGAGATCTGGGGGTCTGTACTGAGATGGTAATACTCCTTTGATGCTGGACCCCTTCTTGTGAGTCTGTGCTTCGAGGGGGCATGACGACGCAGTTTTGGAGGCATGAGAGGAACCTACACAACATGTGGTTCTAGTGATAGCTCATCACGTCTCGGAGCAGCCTCCTTCAGCAGCACAGAGAAGGTCAGGAGAACAGTGTGCTGGTCATGTGAGTTTATATACCAGATTGAGCAGGATACTCTAGCAGCACAGAGTATTTTAGGAGAGAAGTTAAAGTTACAGTATATTTGACATTTTTGAGTTTCTTGCCCAGAAATGAAATGTCCCGCAAGCCTACTGCTGGAAGCCTGCGCCTAATTCCACCATCTGCAGCTGCGCTCATTCTCCGACAGCCGGAGCTGTGTTCACATTCAGTAAGATGCAGATTATCCAGACACAGCAGGGCCTCCGAGAGCCCAATGTCCTTCAGCTTAATTGTGAGTTAGTGGCTGAGAGCTTTCATGTCGGGGGATGTAAAGAGGATTGTGCCGTGTTACTTAATTCAGCACGTCGTCTGCAGGAGAAGTCATTGCTTGGGTTTAAAAGGCAGATTTTACTGCGTGTTTGATGCACTGATGGAGATCCGCTTTTAAGCTAAATGCTGTCTGATCGGCCGCTGCATTAGCTAAGTGTTATCATTACTGGAGATCAGAGGCAGCTTTGCTGGAGGAGCGGGGAGGGGCAGCGTACGCCGCCGACATTCACATCACATTGAAATCATCCTGTATACACCGCGCACACCGCTGCAAATGCAGGGACCTCAGAGGGAAGGGCCGCTCCGCTCTACAGATAATGAACGTTATATTACAACCCCAATTCCAAAAAAGTAAAAACAGAATGATGGGGCAGGGGCAAGAAAAGGCTGGAAAATAAATGGGACTAATAAACAGATGGAGAGCAATGTGCTGGGTATAAAAAGAACATCTTAGGGTGGGTTCACACTAGCGTTAGGCATTCCGTTATTGCTTTCCGTTATAACATGGTTATGACGGAATGCCCAGACAGAATGCAAAACGGAAGCCTTTAAAAGGCATTCCGTCATAATTGAAGTCTATGGGCAAAAGAATGGATCCGTCCTTCCGTCTTATGGATTCCGTTATGTTCCGTTATAACCACGTTATAACGGAAGGCCATAACGGAATGCATAACGCTAGTGTGAACCCACCCTTAGGGAGGTAGAATCTCTCGGGAGCAAAGATGAGGTTCAAAAATCTGAGACAGACTGCATCTAAAATTTATGAAACAAAGTTCCTCGATGTAAAATTGCAAAGACTTTGAGTATCACACCATCTACGGTACATGAGATCATTCAAAGAGTCAGGAGACATCCAAGTGTGTAAAGGACATGTCCGACGGTCAGTACTGGATGCTCAAGATCTACAGACCCTGATTCTGTACTGGAAATAACTGCTTGGGTTTAGGAACATCTCTAGAAATCTGTGAACACAGTTCGCTGTGAAATCTCATACAAATAAGAAGTCATACGTCAACATGATCCACAAACACCTTCGTCTTCAATGGGCCAAAAATTGAAACTGTTCCGTGGTCAGACAAAGCAAAATTTGTAATTTTTTGGGAACCACAGATGTCATGTCCTGAAGACTCAAGATGAGAGGGACCATCCAGCTTGTTATCAATGTCATTCCGAAGCCTGCATCTCTGATTATATGGAGTTGCATTAGTGCCTATGGTGTGGGTAGTTTACACATCTGGAAAGGAACTATCAATGCTGAACAGTATATGGAGATTCTAGAACATCATCTGCTCCATCCCCAACACCCCTCTCAGGGAAGGCCTTGCATATGTTAGCAAGACAATGCCAAACCACATACTGCATCCATCACAATGGCCTGGCTTCACAGAAGAAGAGTCCGAGTGCTGAACTAGCCGCCTGCAGTCCAGACCTTTCACCAATAGTAAACATTTGGGGCATCATGAAACGAAAAATCCGGCAAAGACGACCCAGGACTGTTGAGCAGCGAGAATCTTACATAAGACAAGAATGGGGAGACCTCTCCCAAAACTCCAGCAATTGGTCTCCTCATTTCTCAGACATAAAAGAAGAGCGGGTGCAAACAATGGGAGACATGGTCCTGGCACAACTTTTCTGAGATGTGTTTTTGCCATCAAGATCTGAATTACGGCCTGTCTTGTGGGGTGATTTCTTTCCTCCTAGCGTGTATAGACAGGGGTTGTCTGAGTGTATCCCTTTAAGGAGTTAATTGTATTATATGTATTTCCTGTTTTTTTCATAGAGGAAAGAAAGAGACACACACATTCATTCCATAGAAAAGTCATTGCAAACCTTTATTCCCAAATAAAACATTGAAATAAACCCGGGGTAACAAAATGTTTTTCACAAAGAGTAAGACTGTTTTTGGCTGAGCAGCTCCTCTGCCCTCCCTCGCCTTCTCTCTATGGCTGTATGGCTCTTCCACCCTCCCCCCACTGTACACATATTCTCCCCTGTACACCTTCCCGGCCGTAGGCCTCTTCTGCCCTCCTTCCAAACTGTACACTCCTTGAGTACTCCTCAGGGGCATGCCTTTTTATTCCCTCCTCCCAAATTGTGCATCACTTCCACCCTCCCCTCTAGCTGTGGACCTCTCCGACCTCCTCCACAGCTGTGCTCCTCTTCTGCCCCCCACCACACCTGCCTCCCCCCAGCTGTGGGCCTCGGTCACTCTCCAATCCGGCTGTGGGCCTCTTCCGACCTCCTCCCCAGCTGTGCTTCCTTTCTACCCTCCTCCACAGCTGTGCTCCTCATCTGCCCCCCCCCACCACCCCTGTCTTCCCCCAGCTGTGGGCCTCGGTCACTCTCCAATCCGGCTGTGGGCCTCTTCCGACCTCGTCCACAGCTGTGATCCTCTTCTGCCCCCCACCACACCTGCCTCCCCCCAGCTGTGGGCCTCGGTCACTCTCCAATCCGGCTGTGGGCCTCTTCCGACCTCCTCCCCAGCTGTGCTTCCTTTCTACCCTCCTCCACAGCTGTGCTCCTCATCTGCCCCCCCACCACCCCTGTCTCCCCCCAGCTGTGGGCCTCGGTCACTCTCCAATCCGGCTGTGGGCCTCTTCCGACCTCCTCCACAGCTGTGCTCCTCTTCTGCCCCCCACCACACCTGCCTCCCCCCAGCTGTGCACCTCTTTCGCCCTCCCTCCCGGGTGTGTGCCTCCTTGGCCCTCCCTCCTGGTTCTGTGCCTCTTCCGTCCTCTCCCCAGCTGTGCTCTCCTCCCTCCTGGTTGTGCACCTCTTCCGCCCTCTCACCAGCTGTGCACCTCTTTCGCCCTGCCTCCCGGTTGTGCGTCTCTTTGGCCCTTCCTCCTGGTTGTGCGCCTCTTCTGCCCTCCCTCCTGGTTGTGCACCTCTTCCGCCCTCTCACCAGCTGTGCTCCCCTTCCTCCTGGTTGTGCGCCTCTTTCGCCCTCCCTCCTGGTTGTGCGCCTCTTTGGCCCTTCCTCCTGGTTGTGCGCCTCTTCCGCTCTCTCCCCAGCTGTGCTTCCCTCCCTCCTGGTTGTGCGCCTCTTCCGCCCTCTCCCCAGCTGTGCACCTCTTTGGCCCTCCCTCCTAGTTGTGCGTCTCTTTGGCCCTTCCTCCTGGTTGTGCGCCTCTTCCGCCCTCTCCCCAGCTGTGCGCCTCTTACGACCTCCCCAACCCCACTTTCCCCTCCCCCAGGGGGTCGGCCTCTTCCAACCTTTTATAACAGATGCATTTTACTGTGATATCCCTCCCATCATGCCTCAGGGTGGAGCACACATTTCATATTCTCTTTATACTGTGCTTAGTGTCCCATCTCCTTAATAATGCACTTGAGTTGCCAAGGAAAGCGGGGGAAGGGAAGTGACAACTGTTCTGAGCACACTTCTGCCTCGCAAAGGTTGTAACTTTTCGATGCTATTCGACATTGGCCTGAGCTGAATACTGTATATTTACCGGCACAGACTGCTGTAATACCAAATACTGACCAGCAGGGGCAGCAGAGAGTTTATATATGAAGAGAATGACCTTTTCAGACAGTGACATGAAAAGAAACCTTAAAGGGTGAGACCATGACGGCAGCACGAACATACAGAGATAAAGGGGTTACCCTCATGATAGGTTCTCCATCAGTATCTAATAGGTGGGGGCCCCCCGCTGATCAGCTGTTGGAAGAGACCATGGCGCCGCTCCGGACTGCCACAGCCTCTTCCTAGGCCAATAAGGTCAAGTTCATCGGTCACATGGCGTAGGCGCAGCTCAGTCCTATTCAAGTAAATGGGGCTGAGCTGCGATACCAAGAACAGCCACTATACAATGTACGGCGCTGTGACTGGTAAGCTGTGAGCAGGGGCGAAACTACCATAGTGGCAGACCATGCGATGCTATGGGGCCCTGGGCAAGAGGGGGCCCAGTCTTAGTTGGGATCATCCCCTCTTCTACTGGAGGTGAAAACTTGGTGAGGACTCTACCCTCTATGGGAACAACTTTTAGCAAATGAAGCAGTGGAAAAATGGCCCAAGGGTCACTGAAAGGGGTTTAGGCGGAAACCCTTCTGTCCTGTGTGGGGGGCCCGGTTCGATTCTTGCTATGGGGCCCTCACTTCTCTATGTACACCACTGGCTGTGAGGAGACCGCAGCTTCTTCAAACAGCTGATTGGTGGGGATGCCAGGAGTTGGACCGATCACATACTGATGACCTATCCTGTGGACAGGTCATCAGTACTAAACACTTGGACAAACCCTTTAATCTACATCAAATCATTTCAAAAACTCCTGATCCGGAGTTACATCCTGTATTATACTTCAGAGCTGCACTCACTATTCTGCTGGTGCAGTCACTGTGTACATACCTTACTTATCCTGTACTGATCCTGAGTTACATCCTGTATTATACTCCAGAGCTGCACTCACTATTCTGCTGGTGCAGTCACTGTGTACATACCTTACTTATCCTGTACTGATCCTGAGTTACATCCTGTATTATACTCCAGAGCTGCACTCACTATTCTGCTGGTGCAGTCACTGTGTACATACATTACTTATCCTGTACTGATCCGGAGTTACATCCTGTATTATACTTCAGAGCTGCACTCACTATTCTGCTGGTGCAGTCACTGTGTACATACCTTACTTATCCTGTACTGATCCTGAGTTACATCCTGTATTATACTTCAGAGCTGCACTCACTATTCTGCTGGTGCAGTCACTGTGTACATACCTTACTTATCCTGTACTGATCCTGATTTACATCCTGTATTATACTCCAGAGCTGCACTCACTATTCTGCTGGAGCAGTCACTATGTACATACATTACTTATCCTGTACTGATCCTGAGTTACATCCTGTATTATACTCCAGAGCTGCACTCACTATTCTGCTGGTGCAGTCACTGTGTACATACATTACTTATCCTGTACTGATCCTGAGTTACCTCCTGTATTATACTCCAGAGCTGCACTCACTGTTCTGCTGGTGCAGTCACTGTGTACATACATTACTTATCCTGTACTGATCCTGAGTTACATCCTGTATTATACTCCAGAGCTGCACTCACTATTCTGCTGGTGGAGTCACTGTGTACATACATTACCTATCCTGTACTGATCCTGAGTTACATCCTGTATTATACTCCAGAGCTGCACTCAATATTCTGCTGGTGGAGTCACTGTGTACATACATTACTTATCCTGTGCTGATCCTGAGTTACATCCTGTATTATACTCCAGAGCTGCGCTCAGTATTCTGCTGGTGCAGTCACTGTGTACATACATTACTTATCCTGTACTGATTCTGAGTTACATCCTGTATTTTACTCCAGAGCTGCACTCACTATTCTGCTGGTGGAGTCACTGTGTACATACGTTACATTACATATCCTGTACTGATCCTGAGTTACATCCTGTATTATACTCCAGAGCTGCACTCACTATTCTGCTGGTGCAGTCACTGTGTACATACATTACTTATCCTATACTGATCCTGAGTTACATCCTGTATTATACTTCAGAGCTGCACTCACTATTCTGCTGGTGCAGTCACTGTGTACATACCTTACTTATCCTGTACTGATCCTGATTTACATCCTGTATTATACTCCAGAGCTGCACTCACTATTCTGCTGGTGCAGTCACTGTGTACATATATTACTTATCCTGTACTGATCCTGAGTTACATCCTGTATTATTCTCCAGAGCTGCGCTCACTATTCTGCTGGTGCAGTCACTGTGTACATACATTACTTATCCTGTACTGATCCTGAGTTACCTCCTGTATTATACTCCAGAGCTGCACTCACTGTTCTGCTGGTGCAGTCACTGTGTACATACATTACTTATCCTGTACTGATCCTGAGTTACATCCTGTATTATACTCCAGAGCTGCACTCACTATTCTGCTGGTGGAGTCACTGTGTAAATACATTACCTATCCTGTACTGATCCTGAGTTACATCCTGTATTATACTCCAGAGCTGCACTCAATATTCTGCTGGTGGAGTCACTGTGTACATACATTACTTATCTTGTACTGATTCTGAGTTACATCCTGTATTTTACTCCAGAGCTGCACTCACTATTCTGCTGGTGGAGTCACTGTGTACATACGTTACATTACATATCCTGTACTGATCCTGAGTTACATCCTGTATTATACTCCAGAGCTGCACTCACTATTCTGCTGGTGCAGTCACTGTGTACATACATTACTTATCCTATACTGATCCTGAGTTACATCCTGTGTTATACTCCAGAGCTGCACTCACTATTCTGCTGGTGCAGTCACTGTGTACATACATTACTTATCCTGTACTGATCCTGAGTTACATCCTGTATTATACTCCAGAGCTGCACTCACTATTCTGCTGGTGGAGTCACTGTGTACATACATTACTTATCCTGTACTGATCCTGAGTTACATCCTGCATTATACTCCAGAGCTGCGCTCACTATTCTGCTGGTTGCTACTGGAAACAACCAGCTTACGAGCGGACACTTCCTTACAGCCTACATGAGATGACTGTACAGAGCCTGGTGTAAGGTTGACACTTCCTAAAATGCAAATCACAAGAACTAGTTCTGCAGACACTGAATGAGCAGTAAATGCTGGGAGATTTCAGCTCTGAAGCTGCAGAATTGTAAGTGCAGCTCAGTAAAAATGTGAAGCAATTTCTGCATTCCCATTGTAACTCTATTTGACAATGTGCTCCTCCCGCCATTCGTATATACTGCGGTGCGGTGGATTCGCGGTGATGCCACGTGGCGGCTGTCGCACCACATCCTGTCCCGTAGACAATATTCAGTCATCGGCTGTGGCTGGGAACGCTGTAGAATTAACCCTTTGTGGACAGCCCGTGACCAGTGTAAAGGGCTGCACCCCCATGTATAGTATTGGCCGCTGCTCCCGGATACATAGGACTGTGTAATAATATGGCTGTTTCCATGACGACAGCTCTGCTATGAACGCAGCGGCACGTAGATTATTACAGGCTGCACTTACTGTTGTGTAACGCCAGTTAACCCTTTGTGGAAACCTACACTAACGGTAGCTCATGGCCTGCGGGGACTACGCTGTGGTAATAGTCCTGCGGAGGACATCCCCAGAGCGGCTTGTGATACATGTATGGGAGGGGGGGGCTCTCCATTCTGTCCAGACAGCAGAGGACAGGGCCGTTGGAGTTCAGCATGCCCGATCCTTTCATTTTCAGTGTCTGGCATTGACTTCATATAGTTTTAAACTCTCTGGAGGGAAGCACACTTACCCGCTCCTCGACGCTCTGTTCTGTGGATCCACCACTGTACGGACGAGGACACGCGCGCCGCTGCACTCAATGACGGGCCACGGCTTGAGTTATTAGGGCAGCGGCACACGTGTCCCTCTCCATGTAGGAAGTTCACACGCTGGAATCAAAGTGCAGTGATGACAGCGGTGGACCCACAGAGTTGGACAACCCCTTTTATTCCGTCCCCTCATTGAGAACACATGCACTCTTAGCCGGACCGAGCATACATGTTTACGGGGGGTTCAGGAGCGACAGCAGCCAGGTGCGCGTAGGTTTGGCCATCAGCTGTCTAATGTTTATGGCCAGCCTTATAACCGACAATCCTCTGGAAGCTGAACAGCCGGGACTAGCCTGATACATGTTACCTGCGCTGATACATTGTAGCAGACTATCAGGAGAGAAGAGAGATTTGTGCTGCTGATGTGTTCAGCTGGCGGAGGATTGTCCGGACTGGATACGATTGTGACAAACCCGTTAGAAAGTGAGAACAGAGGAGGAGCCCAGGCCCAGCGGTCGTCTTGGGGGAAACGCCGACAGTTCCAGCAGCTTCTTATCAACCAGAGTCTGAAGGAAGAGTTCAAATGCAAGAAAAATCTGATCTTCTGAAATGACAGGAGAAGGATTTGTCATCTGGCGGTGCAGCGCGGGCGGCGCGCGTCTCCTATCAGTCAGGAGCTGTTAACACTCAGATCTCTGCCTGCTGCTCATTGACGAGAGACATTACAAACCTTCCATGTGAAGAAGTACGATGACAGCAGCTGCCAGGCGCTTGGTGAACCCGCGCCGCCGTCGTCCGGGCTCCTGGAAGTGTCAGACAGCAATATTAAAATGCTACCAGTGACAGCCGAGCAAGCGCGGGGCAGATCTGTCTGACACACGCAAGAATCAAGGACTTCTCGGGAAGGCTGTCAGCTCTGCTACACGCAGCACGTCACCAATGCTCCACCAACCAAGACAGCAATGAAATGTCTCCACCAGCCAAAAAGAGCTCCTGGGCCTGTGGGGCCCTTATGGAGCCACGCGACTGACTGTTCTGTATAAAATAGAAGCAGTATTAAAATCTGCAGCTGTTTTTTTTTTCTTTTCCACCCCCTCCCCCCTTCCCGACACACCACAACTACAACCTTTAGCACATCGAAATAGATTGTTCTTTAACAGTGTATTTCATAAGCGATCTGCTGCTGGAACAGAAAGCTCTGGTTCATGAAAATGTCATTGATCTGACGCTCGGCCTCCTCCTCCAGCGTCTGAGTTCCTTGCTCCTGCAGATCGTCAGTCAGCTCGGTCAGGGCGGTGAAGCTGCTCAGCCCTTCGGGATCCTTGTAGGTTGGGAAATGAGCCTTGTTTCTGTCTATGACAAACATCTCGTGTCCGCGTTCATCCCTGTACTCTTCCAGCTGGGCAAACGTAGTGGGCCCATCCGAATAGTCATTGACGTACAGGATGTTCTCCTCCTTTTTAGACTTTTTTCTCTTGTGGTGCTTTCTGTAGATCATGACCATTAGAAGCATGGCAGTCATGGCCAACAAGGAGATGCCAATGGCAATGGCGGTTTGAGTGGCCATGCTAAGCGCAGTGAACTCCATGCTCTCCATGTCGTACAGAGGCTCCTGGCTGATATCCACAGACGTGTACGAGCGGGACTGCTGGTTGGACAGGTTGACAGTCAGGTGAAACAAGACCTTTGCCGTTCCCCCAGGATTAGAAGCCACACACTCGTACTTCCCGGCATGAGACATGGTGATGTTATTCAGTAGGAGCATCCCGCTTCCCGTGTCAGAGTCAAACTGCTCCCCTACACTTCTCTCGCTCAACTCAAAGGTTCTGCTGCTGGTGGACTTCAAACTGCCTCTCTGTGGACTTGTGCGAGCGTGGGCGACTTTCCTCCAAGTGACCAGTGGCTGAGGATATCCCGTAGCTCGACAAGAGACACGAAGTTCATCCCCTAGACGAGCTGTAAGCTCCATAGGGTCTACGAGGACTATGGGAGGGATACAGACAAGGCTGTTACCGGAGATGTCCAGCAAACTCTGGTGGGACAATCTCGGTGGTTCGGAGCAGATGAGTTTCTTGTCCAAAGAAGTTAGAAGACGTTTTCCTTCTTCCTTCATCCATGTCCGGAGCCAATGGAGGGCACAGTCACATCTCCAAGGGTTTTCTGAAAACAGAAATAAGTGGTCGAAGTAAAAAGAATGGACGGTGAGATATCGAAGCATGAAGTTCTATCATAGTTGCTCCCACCAAAACAATGTCATCCTGTCCATGTAAACAAGCATCCTTTTTAAACAGATTTAGCGTTTTAACCCTAAAATCACCTTCTTATAAGTGTTATATTATAGATAAATACACAAAGCCATCACCTATAATGATGTCATGTGTAAAGGGGCAGTGAAATTAGTAAAATATGGAGGATACACCTGCTACCTGGCATGTACTCGTATTATAGGTCTCCTCCAACGAGGGCTTTACTCTCTGAATCATTGCACAGATCAATATTATATTAATATATAATAATACAGTGGGGCAAAACAGTATTTAGTCGGACACCAATTGTGCAAGTTCTCCCACTTAAAAAGATGAGAGAGGCCTGTAATTTTCATCGTAGGTATGAGAGACAGAATGCGGAGAAAGAATCCAGGAAATCACATTGTAGGATTTCTAATGAATAAATTGGTAAATTCCTCGGTAAAATTATTTTTGGGTATTTGGTCACCTACAAACAAGCCAGATTTCTGGCCCTCACAGACCTGTAACTTCTTCTTTAAGAGGCTCCTCTGTCCTCCACTCGTTACCTGTATTAATGCACCTGTTTGAACTTGTTATCAGTATAAGAGACACTCGTCCACAACCTCAAACAGTCACACTCCAAACTCCACTATGGCCAAGACCAAAGAGCTGTCGAAGGACACCAGAAACAAAATTGTAGACCTGCACCGGGCTGGGAAGACTGAATCTGCAATAGACAAGCAGCTTGGCGTGAAGAAATCAACTGTGCGAGCAATTATTAGAAGATGGAAGAACTACAAGACCACTGGTAATCTCCCTCGATCTGGGGCTCCACGCAAGATCTCACCCTGTGGGGTCAAAGTAATCACAAGAACGGTGAGAAAAATCCCAGAACCACATGGGGGGGCCTAGTGAACGACCTGCAGAGAGCTGGGACCAAAGTAACAAAGGCTACCATCAGTAACACACGCCGCCGCCAGGGACTCAAATCCTGCAGTGCCAGACGTGTCCCCCTGCTTAAGACAGTACATGTCCGGGCCGTCTGAGGTTTGCTAGAGAGCATTAGGATGATCCAGAAGAGGACTGGCAGAATGTCATATGGTCAGATGAAACCAAAGTAGAACTTTTTGGTAAAAACTCAACTCGTCGTGTTTGGAGGAGAAAGAATGCCGAGTTGCATCCAAAGAACACCGTACCTACTGTGAAGCATGGGGCTGGAAACATCAGGCTTTGGGGCTGTTAGTCTGCAAAGGGACCAGGACGACTGATCCGTGTAAAGGAAAGAATGAATGGGGCCATGTATCGTCAGCAAGGGCACTGAAGATGAAACGGGGCTGGGTCTTTCAGCATGACAATGATCCCAAACACACCGCCCGGGCAACGAAGAAGTGGCTTCGTAAGAAGCATTTCCAGGTCCTCGAGTGGCCTAGCCAGTCTCCAGATCTCAACCCCATAGAAAACCCTTGAAGGGAGTTGAAAGTCCGTGTTGCCCAGCGACAACCCCAAAACCTCACTGCTCTAGAGGAGATCTGCATGGAGGAATGGGCCAAAATACCAGCAACAGTGTGGGAAAACCGTGGGAAGACTTACAGAAACGTTTGACTTCTGTCATTGCCAACAAAGGCTATATAACAAAGTATTGCGATGAACTTTCGTTATTGACCAAATGCTTATTTTCCACCATAATTTGCAAATAAATTCTTTAAAAATTAGACAATGTGATTTTCTGGATTTTTTTTCTTCTCATTTTGTCTCTCATAGTTGAGGTATACCTATGATGAAAATTACAGGCCTCTCTCATCTTTTTAAGTGGGAGAACTTGCACAATAGGTGGCTGACTAAATACGTTTCTTGCCCCACTGTATCAATAATGATAGCTGGAGGGAGGGGAGATGTTCCACGTGTCCACAGAAAAGATGCTCCATGAATAAAGTGGCAGAGAACAGTACTACAAGTGACTTCTGACAGACTGGTTTATTAATGGCATATCGGGGATCACCTGGGGTCCAGTACCTGTTAGTCGTAGCACCTGCAGGCTAATCAGAGGCCGGAGCGCTGCGCGACTTATGGTGCGCAGATTATTCTTGCTGAGGTCAAGGAGAGCGAGTGAGGAAAGCCCTAAGAAGGCCTGCTCCTGGAGGGTCTCAATGTCATTCTCCTGCAAATGCAGCTCCTGAAGTCTCTGAAAACAGTATAAAAATAACACGATTTGTCACTGGGATGTATTCTACAATACAAAGACAGTGGATGATGGGGAAATACTTGCTGAATTTATAGGAACACAAGGGGGGGGTCAGTCAGCACTTCCCTGTATGCAGGTGCACGTAGCTATGGCAATTATACATACAAACAAACAAATGCAACAGCACTCTGCAACCAGAACTCTGCCCAAGATAGAAGCTATAAGAGGACATTAGTGTACGTTTTGATCAAAAGGTAATAAGCCACTCGCCACGCCAAGGCTGTCCCGTGAGTGGTCCTAACGCTAAATCTGACCTGTTATGGGCCATGACAGCCACGTAAAATCCTCCTAACGCTAAATCTTACCTGTTATGGGCCACGACAGCCACATAAAATCCAGGGAGTTCTGGTTGCAGAGTGCTGTTGCATTTTTTTGTTTGTATGCTGAATTTATAGGATTATGATATGTAGTGGTTTCAGCAATGAACCTGCTGCTTCTGGTGAAGGTTGGTGGTGGCCCAAATAGCATAACAAGAGGGACTGTGTGGGACCGGAGTTAGATTTGTCACTCTACCTGCAGGTCGGAGAATGTGTATGCCAGCAGTCTGGTGATCTGGTTCCCTGCCAGGTACAGGACCCGCAGGTGATCCAGTCCTTTGAAGATGCTGCTGTTGATAAGATGGATGCGGTTTCCATTTAGAGCAAGTTCCACCAGATGCTGCTGAGCTTTGAAGGCTCCGGGTTCCAGGCCAGAGATGGTATTGTTCTGGATATACAAATACTGGAGGCCCGATAAAGAAGAGAGGTCCTGCTGCTGGATCTGAGATATTGCATTATCCTGGAGAAACACAGTCTGAGGAGAGAAAAGAGAGAAGTGTTCATGACTTCACGTCAACACCCACAACCCTCTGGACCTGCTCTACCACGACGTGCCTGGACAGTTCATGATCCTGAAGGCCGCCTGACTGGAGCACTCTGTTAGTGGATGACGCCTATCCTAATGCACATCATTAGTAGATACTATTTTCTTCAGATATATCCTTAACCTCAATCAGAAAGGTTCCGAACATCTGCTCTCAGCCGAGTCTTCCATGCTAACCCCATGAACTGGACGTAAGGACCACAGCACGGTCCTCAGAGTCCATTCTCCTTTTTTTGGCGACCCATTAACATTTAATAATTACCGTCCTGTCTACTACACCCCGATGCAGCTGCTTGTTCACCTTTCTGTCAGATGATTACACAGATTTTTCCAGGAAATGTTGGCGCCACAAGAATAAATTACTGAACATCACGGTCATCTGTAGCTTTGACTAATAACTCAATATATCTCTCACATTACATGAGACGTTCCATCCTGTGGTGTCTCCCTGGTATTCAGTCCACATCTGTGCATCCATTATGCGGATCACTTACAGTTCTTCCTCACGTAACGGTGGAGACTGACCAATGTGAGCTCCGTCCTCCCATAATTCTGTGGAGCGGTCCTAATATATGGTGAGGGCAATTTATTAATGCACTAACTGCATGATGGAAAAATGGCTGCTTGCCATGATCAACGATAATTCAACTGCGTTGGTAAAATTGGGCCAAGTGCAACTGAAAAATGGCTGGCACTACCTGCCAACAACAGAAGCGGACAGATGCCAGTGTTGTCAGGGGAAATGACGGCCTCTACATTGCAAATGACAACTGTAGGAGCTGCTCAGAAAAACTCCATCAGATGTTCTGCAGTGATGATACTGGAAGACACCAACGTCCTTCACTTTCTAACCTAAAATGGTGGAAAATGTAGAACTAAAAGCTGGACTTGGTCAGAGATAAATGAAACTATACCAGGATTGAGAGGAATTGGTTCAGAAGAGAAAAGTGCACCTGAGTGGAGGGATGGATATTGGCCGGAATGTTCTTCAGACCCTTGGACCCGCACTCTACGGTCATACTGTAACAGCGGCACTCGGCTGGACAAGCTTGAGCATGTTGGGTCAGGAGTGTCGGAAGCAAAATGACGACAACGATGAAAGAAGAATCCGATGATGCCATCTTAGTGCAGCTGCCAACAGAGAAGAAGACCAATCCCAAGTTATACGCAAAAATCCTACAACCAAATTTTTTTTTCATTACACAAAAACAGCAAAAGTTTGAGCACCCCTGGTCGAAATTCCAAGATGTTTTTTTTTTTACTGAAGACCTGTCCTCTGTACAGGTCATCAGTATCTGATCGGTGGGGGTCCGACGCCCGGGACCCCCGCCAATCAGCTGTGTTGAGAAGGTACCGGCGGCGCTCCTGTAAGAGCCGCTGTCTTCTCTCAGCTCACCAACAACGGCTCCGTACATTGTATAGCGCCCGTGCTTGGTATCGCTTGAATGGGGCCGAGCTGCTTCTAGTCCACGTGATCGATGAACGTGCCGTCACTGGCCTAAGGGGACTTTCACAGTAGCGTTAAACTTTTCCGGCATTGAGTTCCGTCCTCGGGGCTCAATACCGGAAAAAAACGCTTAAGTTATATCTTAATGAATTCTGAATGGAGAGAAATCCAATCAGGATGTCTTCAGTTCAGTCACTGAACGGCGTTTTAGCTGGAGATAATACCGCAGCATGCTGCGGTATTATTTCCATCCAAAATTCCGGAACACATGCCGCAATGACTGATCCGGCATTCCGGTCTGCGCATGTGAAAAAAATGAATATCGAATCTGTTTTGCCGGATGACACTGGAAAAACCGATCCGGTATTGCAATGCATTTTTCTAACTGATCAGGCATTTTTCAGGCTTGATGAGTCAATACCGGATCTGTTTTTCCGGTGTCATCCGGCAAAACGGATTCGGTATTTATTTTTTTCACATTTTTAAAGGTATTCAGGCAACGGAACTGCCTGCCGGAATCAAACAACGCAAGTGTGAAAGTGCGCTAGAAAAGCAGAGAGAAGGAGGGGGCGCCGCTTCTCAGAGGTCCCAGGTGTCGGACTCCAACGATCAGATACTGATGACCGATCCAGAGAATAGGTCATAAATAAATAAAAAATCTCGGAAAACCCCTTTAAGAAATCAGTGAAGTGTGAACATTTTAAGCAATATCAGTGAACGGTTTGGGCTTTGTACAATTTTAGAGTAAAAAAAGGAAAGGAGTAACATGGAAACGTGTGGGAACCAAGGAGATCTGAGCGCTCAGACCGTAAATTGCCTGTTAGGGTTAGGGCTTGTTCACACTGTATTGGAGACAGCACGCCAATAAAGGAATTTAGAAAATTGCTTGTTTTATTAATTAATTTCAACACCAGTGATACCCAATATACATCAGTGCAACGTTTCGGGCCCTTTTTGTGGGGGCCCTTTTTCAAGCTGTTCCGATGTTCAGCCATGTTGGTGCGGGTAGGTGGGCACAGATGTGTTTTGATCAAAATATATTGGCTGAGAGTCTCGGATTTTATCAGATCAGAGTGAGGGTTATGGCTATATGTAACGTTTGCATCTATTATCTTGTCGTGCAGAAGGTTTTGTATATTTTTCTGTAAATTTAGATAAATTTAAGTTCTTGAAGGAGTTTCACCTTCAAGTGTAAATGCGCTCCTATTATCTGGGGAGTAGCATTTTTGTGCCCTTTTTGCCCCTCGTATCTAACAGGCGGCCATGATTAGGTGGTACATATAGCTGTGCAGGCTCCCACAGGCGGCCATGATTAGGTGGTACATATAGCTGTGCGGGCTCCCACAGACGCCCTTGATTAGGTGGTACATATAGCTGTGCAGGCTCCTACAGGCGGCCATGATTAGGTGGTACATATAGCTGTGCAGGCTCCTACAGGTGCCCTTGATTAGGTGGTACATATAGCTGTGCGGGCTCCCACAGACGCCCTTGATTAGGTGGTACATATAGCTGTGCAGGCTCCCACAGGCACCCTTGATTAGGTGGTACATATAGCTGTGCTGGCTCCCACAGGCGGCCATGATTAGGTGGTACATATAGCTGTGCGGGCTCCCACAGGCGGCCATGATTAGGTGGTACATATAGCTGTGCAGCTCCCACAGGTGCCCTTGATTAGGTGGTACACACGTACAGCGTCTGCCCGGGGAAACCCACAGGCGCCCTTGATTGGGTGGTACATATAGCTGTGGCTCCCACAGGCGCCCTTGATTAGGTGGTACATATAGCTGTGCGGGCTCCCACAGGCGCCCTGGATTAGGTGGTACATATAGCTGTGCATGCTCCCACAGGCGCCCTTGATTAGGTGGTACATATAGCTGTGCGGGCTCCCACAGGCGGCCATGATTAGGTGGTACATATAGCTGTGCGGCTCCCACAGGCGACCTTGATTAGGTAGTACATATAGCTGTGTGGGCTCCCACAGGCGCCCTTGATTAGATGGTACATATAGATGTGCAGGCTCTCACAGGCGGCCTTGATTAGGTGGTACATATAGCTGTGCTGGCTCCCACAGGCGTCCATGATTAGGTAGTACATATAGATGTGCAGGCTCCCACAGGCGACTTTGATTAGGTGGTACATATAGCTATGCGGGCTCCCACAGGCGCCCTTGATTAGGTGGTACATATAGCTGTGCAGGCTCCCACAGGCGACCTTGATTAGGTGGTACATATAGCTGTGCGGGCTCCCACAGGCGCCCTTGATTAGGTGGTACATATAGCTGTGCGGGCTCCCACAGGCGACTTTGATTAGGTGGTACATATAGCTGTGCGGCCTCCCACAGGCGCCCTTGATTAGGTGGTACATATAGCTGTGCGGCTCCCACAGGCGGCCATGATTAGGTGGTACATATAGCTGTGCAGGCTCCCACAGGCGACCTTGATTAGGTGGTACATATAGCTGTGCGGGCTTCCACAGGGGCCCTTGATTAGGTGGTACATATAGCTGTGCAGGCTCCCACAGGCGGCCATGATTAGGTGGTACATATAGCTGTGCGGGCTTCCACAGGTGACCTTGATTAGGTGGTACATATAGCTGTGCAGGCTCCCACAGGCGGCCATGATTAGGTGGTACATATAGCTGTGCAGGCTCCCACAGGCGGCCTTGATTAGGTGGTACATATAGCTGTGCGGACTCCCACAGGCGGCCATGATTAGGTGGTACATATAGCTGTGCAAGCTCCCACAGGCGGCCATGATTAGGTGGTACATATAGCTGTGCAGGCTCCCACAGACGCCCTTGATTAGGTGGTACATATAGCTGTGCGGGCTTCCACAGGTGGCCTTGATTAGGTAGTACATATAGTTGTGCGGGCTCCCACAGGCGCCCATGATTAGATGGTACATATAGCTGTGCAGGCTCCCACAGGGGCCCTTGATTAGGTGGTACATATAGCTGTGCAGGTTCCCACAAGTGCCATTCATTAGGTGGTACATATAGCTGTGCGGGCTCCCACAGGCACCCTTGATTAGATGGTACATATAGCGGTGCAGGCTCCCACAGGCGGCCATGATTAGGTGGTACATATAGCTGTGCGGACTCCCACAGGCGACCTTGATTAGGTGGTACATATAGCTGTGCAGGCTCCTACAGGCGCCCTTGATTAGGTGGTACATATAGCTGTGCAGGCTCCCACAGGCGCCCTTGATTAGGTGGTACATATAGCTGTGCGGGCTCCCACAGGCGCCCTTGATTAGGTGGTACATATAGCTGTGCGGGCTCCCACAGGCACCCTTGATTAGGTGGTACATATAGCTATGCGGGCTCCCACAGGCGCCCTTGATTAGATGGTACATATAGCTGTGCAGACTCCCACAGGCGACCTTGATTAGGTGGTACATATAGCTGTGCGGGCTCCCACAGGCGACCTTGATTAGGTGGTACATATAGCTGTGCGGGCTCCCACAGGCGCCCTTGATTAGGTGGTACATATAGCTGTGCGGGCTCCCACAGGCGACCTTATTTAGGTGGTACATATAGCTGTGCGGGCTCCCAAAGGCGCACTTGATTAGGTGGTACATATAGCTGTGCAGGCTCCTACAGGCGGCCATGATTAGCTGGTACATATAGCTGTGCAGGCTTCCACAGGCGCCCTTGATTAGGTGGTACATATAGCTGTGCAGGCTCCCACAGGCGGCCATGATTAGGTGGTACATATAGCTGTGCGGGCTCCCACAGGCGACCTTATTTAGGTGGTACATATTGCTGTGCGTGCTCCTACAGGCGCCCTTGATTAGGTGGTACATATAGCTGTGCGGGCTCCCACAGGCGACCTTGATTAGGTGGTACATATAGCTGTGCGGACTCCCACAGGCGACCTTGATTAGGTGGTACATATAGCTGTGCGGGCTCCCACAGGCGTCCATGATTAGGTGGTACATATAGCTGTGCGGGCTTCCACAGGCGGCCATGATTAGGTGGTACATATAGCTGTGCGGGCTCCCACAGGCGCCTTTGATTAGGTGGTACATATAGCTGTGCAGGCTCCTACAGGCGCCCTTGATTAGGTGGTACATATAGCTGTGTGGGCTCCCACAGATGACCTTGATTAGGTGGTACATATAGCTGTGCCGGCTCCCACAGGCGACCATGATTAGGTGGTACATATAGCTGTGCAGGCTCCGACAGGTGACCTTGATTAGGTGGTACATATAGCTGTGCAGGCTCCCACAGGCGCCCTTGATTAGGTGGTACATATAGCTGTGCAGGCTCCCACAGGCACCCTTGATTAGGTGGTACATATAGCTGTGCTGGCTCCCACAGGCAGCCATGATTAGGTGGTACATATAGCTGTGCGGACTCCCACAGGCGGCCATGATTAGGTGGTACATATAGCTGTGCAGGCTCCCACAGGTGACCCTGATTAGGTGGTACATATAGCTGTGCGGGCTCCCACAGGCGGCCATGATTAGGTGGTACATATAGCTGTGCAGGCTCCCACAGGTGACCTTGATTAGGTGGTACATATAGCTGTGCAGGCTCCCACAGGCGCCCTTGATTAGGTGGTACATATAGCTGTGCAGGCTCCCACAGGTGCCCTTGATTAGGTGGTACATATAGCTGTGCAGGCTCCCACATGCGACCTTGATTAGGTGGTACATATAGCTGTGCGGGCTCCCACAGGCGGCCATGATTAGGTGGTACATATTGCTATGCGGGCTCCCGCAGGTGACCTTAATTAGGTGATACATATAGCTGTGCGGGCTCCCTTGATTAGGTGGTACATATAGCTGTGCGGGCTCCCACATCCGCCCTTGATTAGATGGTACATATAGCTGTGCGGGCTCCCACAGGTGGCCTTGATTAGGTGGTACGTATAGCTGTGTAGGCTCCCACAGGCGCCCTTGATTAGATGGTACATATAGCTGTGCGGGCTCCCACAGGCGCCCTTGATTAGGTGGTACATATAGCTGTGCGGGCTTCCACAGGCGGCCATGATTAGGTGGTACATATAGCTGTGCGGGCTCCCACAGGTGCCCTTGATTGGGTGGTAAATATAGCTGTGCGGGCTCCCACAGGCGCACTTGATTAGGTGGTATATATAGCTGTGCCGGCTCCCACAGGCGACCTTGATTAGGTGGTACATATAGCTGTGCGGGCTCCCACAGGCGACCTTATTTAGGTGGTACATATAGCTGTGCGGGCTCCCAAAGGCGCCCTTGATTAGGTGGTACATATAGCTGTGCGGGCTTCCACAGGCGGCCTTGATTAGGTGGTACATATAGCTATGCAGGCTCCCACAGGCGCCCTTGATTAGGTGGTACATATAGCTGTTAGGTGGTACATATAGCTGTGCGGGCTCCCACAGGCAACCTTATTTAGGTGGTACATATAGCTGTGCGGGCTCCCACAGGTGCCCTTATTTAGGTGGTACATATTGCTGTGCGTGCTCCTACAGGCGCCCTTGATTAGGTGGTACATATAGCTGTGCGGGCTCCCACAGGCGTCCATGATTAGGTGGTACATATAGCTGTGCGGGCTTCCACAGGCGGCCATGATTAGGTGGTACATATAGCTGTGCCGGCTCCTACAGGCGCCCTTGATTAGGTGGTACATATAGCAGTGTGGGCTCCCACAGATGACCTTGATTAGGTGGTACATATAGCTGTGCCGGCTCACACAGGCGGCCATGATTAGGTGGTACATATAGCTGTGCAGGCTCCCACAGGCGACCTTGATTAGGTGGTACATATAGCTGTGCCGGCTCCCACAGGCGGCCATGATTAGATGGTACATATAGCTGTGCGGGCTCCCACAGGCGACCTTGATTAGGTGGTACATATAGCTGTGCAGGCTCCGACAGGTGACCTTGATTAGGTGGTACATATAGCTGTGCGAGCTCCCACAGGCGCCCTTGATTAGGTGGTACATATAGCTGTGCAGGCTCCCACAGGTGACCTTGATTAGGTGGTACATATAGCTGTGCAGGCTCCCACAGGCACCCTTGATTAGGTGGTACATATAGCTGTGCGGGCTCCCACAGGCGACCATGATTAGGTGGTACATATAGCTGTGCGGGCTCCCACAGGCGGCCATGATTAGGTGGTACATATAGCTGTGCAGGCTCCCACAGGCGCCCTTGATTAGGTGGTACGTATAGCTGTGCAGGCTCCCACAGGCGACTTTGATTAGGTGGTACATATAGCTGTGCAGGCTCCCACAGGTGCCCTTGATTAGGTGGTACATATAGCTGTGCAGGCTACTACAGGCGCCCTTGATTAGGTGGTACATATAGCTGTGCGGCTCCCACAGGCGCCCTTGATTAGGTGGTACATATAGCTGTTCAGGCTCCCACAGGCGACCTTGATTAGGTGGTACATATAGCTGTGCGGGATCCCACAGGCGCCCTTGATTAGGTGGTACATATAGCTGTGCTGGCTCCCACAGGCGCCCTTGATTAGGTGGTACATATAGCTGTTCGGGCTCCCACAGGTGCCCTTGATTAGGTGGTACATATAGCTGTGCAGGCTCCCACAGGCGCCCTTGATTAGGTGGTACATATAGCTGTGCGGGATCCGACAGGTGACCTTGATTAGGTGGTACATATAGCTGTGCGAGCTCCCACAGGGGCCCTTGATTAGGTGGTACATATAGCTGTGCGGGCTCCCACAGGCGCCCTTGATTAGGTCGTACATATAGCTGTGCGGGCTCCCACAGGCGGCCTTGATTAGATGGTACATATAGATGTGCAGGCTCTCACAGGCGGCCTTGATTAGGTGGTACATATAGATGTGCAGGCTCTCACAGGCGGCCTTGATTAGGTGGTACATATAGCTGTGTGGGCTCCCACAGGCGTCCATGATTAGGTGGTACATATAGCTGTGCTGGCTCCCACAGGCGTCTATGATTAGGTAGTACATATAGATGTGCAGGCTCCCACAGGCGACTTTGATTAGGTGGTACATATAGCTGTGCGGCCTCCCACAGGCGCCCTTGATTAGGTGGTACATATAGCTATGCGGGCTCCCACAGGCGTCCTTGATTAGGTGGTACATATAGTTGTGCAGGCTCCCACAGGCGCCCTTGATTAGGTGGTACATATAGCTGTGCGGGCTTCCACAGGGGCCCTTGATTAGGTGGTACATATAGCTGTGCAGGCTCCCACAGGCGGCCATGATTAGGTGGCACATATAGCTGTGCGGGCTTCCACAGGTGACCTTGATTAGGTGGTACATATAGCTGTGCAGGCTCCTACAGGCGGCCATGATTAGATGGTACATATAGCTGTGCAGGCTCCCACAGGCGGCCTTGATTAGGTGGTACATATAGCTGTGCGGACTCCCACAGGCGGCCATGATTAGGTGGTACATATAGCTGTGCAAGCTCCCACAGGCGGCCATGATTAGGTGGTACATATAGCTGTGCGGGCTCCCACAGGCGGCCATGATTAGGTGGTACATATAGCTGTGCAGGCTCCCACAGGCGCCATTGATTAGGTGGTACATACAGCTGTGCTGGCTCCCACAGGCGGCCATGATTAGGTGGTACATATAGCTATGCGGGCTCCCACAGGCGCCCTTGATTAGATGGTACATATAGCTGTGCAGGCTCCCACAGGCGCCCTTGATTAGGTGGTACATATAGCTGTGCAGGTTCCCACAAGTGACATTCATTAGGTGGTACATATAGCTGTGCGGGCTCCCACAGGCGCCCTTGATTAGATGGTACATATAGCGGTGCAGGCTCCCACAGACGCCCTTGATTAGGTGGTACATATAGCTGTGCGGACTCCCACAGGCGACCTTGATTAGGTGGTACATATAGCTGTGCAGGCTCCTACAGGCGCCCTTGATTAGGTGGTACATATAGCTGTGCAGGCTCCCACAGGCGCCCTTGATTAGGTGGTACATATAGCTGTGCGGGCTCCCACAGGCGCCCTTGATTAGGTGGTACATATAGTTGTGCGGGCTCCCACAGGCACCCTTGATTAGGTGGTACATATAGCTATGCGGGCTCCCACAGGCGCCCTTGATTAGATGGTACATATAGCTGTGCAGGCTCCCACAGGCGGCCATGATTAGGTGGTACATATAGCTGTGCGGGCTCCCACAGGCGACCTTGATTAGGTGGTACATATAGCTGTGCGGGCTCCCACAGGCGCCCTTGATTAGGTGGTACATATAGCTGTGCGGGCTCCCACAGGCGACCTTATTTAGGTGGTACATATAGCTGTGCGGGCTCCCAAAGGCGCACTTGATTAGATGGTACATATAGCTGTGCAGGCTCCTACAGGCAGCCATGATTAGCTGGTACATATAGCTGTGCAGGCTTCCACAGGCGCCCTTGATTAGGTGGTACATATAGCTGTGCAGGCTCCCACAGGCGGCCATGATTAGGTGGTACATATAGCTGTGCGGGCTCCCACAGGCGACCTTATTTAGGTGGTACATATTGCTGTGCGTGCTCCTACAGGCGCCCTTGATTAGATGGTACATATAGCTGTGCAGGCGCCTACAGACACCCTTGATTAGGTGGTACATATAGCTGTGCGGGCTCCCACAGGCGTCCATGATTAGGTGGTACATATAGCTGTGCGGGCTTCCACAGGCGGCCATGATTAGGTGGTACATATAGCTGTGCGGGCTCCCACAGGCGCCCTTGATTAGGTGGTACATATAGCTGTGCAGGCTCCTACAGGCGCCCTTGATTAGGTGGTACATATAGCTGTGTGGGCTCCCACAGATGACCTTGATTAGGTGGTACATATAGCTGTGCCGGCTCCCACAGGCGGCCATGATTAGGTGGTACATATAGCTGTGCAGGCTCCGACAGGTGACCTTGATTAGGTGGTACATATAGCTGTGCAGGCTCCCACAGGCGCCCTTGATTAGGTAGTACATATAGCTGTGCGGGCTCCCACAGGCAGCCATGATTAGGTGGTACATATAGCTGTGCGGACTCCCACAGGCGGCCATGATTAGGTGGTACATATAGCTGTGCAGGCTCCCACAGGTGACCTTGATTAGGTGGTACATATAGCTGTGCGGGCTCCCACAGGCGGCCATGATTAGGTGGTACATATAGCTGTGCGGGCTCCCACAGGCGCCCTTGATTAGGTGGTACATATAGCTGTGCAGGCTCCCACAGACGCCCTTGATTCGGTGGTACATATAGCTGTGCGGGCTCCCACAGGTGGCCTTGATTAGGTGGTACGTATAGCTGTGTAGGCTCCCACAGGCGCCCTTGATTAGATGGTACATATAGCTGTGCGGGCTCCCACAGGCGCCCTTGATTAGGTGGTACATATAGCTGTGCGGGCTTCCACAGGCGGCCATGATTAGGTGGTACATATAGCTGTGCGGGCTTCCACAGGTGCCCTTGATTGGGTGGTAAATATAGCTGAGCGGGCTCCCACAGGCGCACTTGATTAGGTGGTATATATAGCTGTGCCGGCTCCCACAGGCACCCTTGATTAGATGGTACATATAGCTGTGCGGGCTCCCACAGGCGACCTTGATTAGGTGGTACATATAGCTGTGCGGGCTCCCACAGGCGACCTTATTTAGGTGGTACATATAGCTGTGCGGGCTCCCAAAGGCGCCCTTGATTAGCTGGTACATATAGCTGTGCAGGCTTCCACAGGCGGCCTTGATTAGGTGGTACATATAGCTGTGCAGGCTCCCACAGGCGCCCTTGATTAGGTGGTACATATAGCTGTTAGGTGGTACATATAGCTGTGCGGGCTCCCACAGGCAACCTTATTTAGGTGGTACATATAGCTGTGCGGGCTCCCACAGGTGCCCTTATTTAGGTGGTACATATTGCTGTGCGTGCTCCTACAGGCGCCCTTGATTAGGTGGTACATATAGCTGTGCAGGCTCCCACAGGCGGCCATGATTAGGTGGTACATATAGCTGTGCGGGCTCCCACAGGCGCCCTTGATTAGGTGGTACATATAGCTGTGCGGGCTCTCACAGGCGCCCTTGATTAGGTGGTACACATAGCTGTGCGGGCTCCCACAGGCGTCCATGATTAGGTGGTACATATAGCTGTGCGGGCTTACACAGGCGGCCATGATTAGGTGGTACATATAGCTGTGCGGGCTCCCACAGGCGCCCTTGATTAGGTGGTACATATAGCTGTGCAGGCTCCTACAGGCGCCCTTGATTAGGTGGTACATATAGCTGTGTGGGCTCCCACAGATGACCTTGATTAGGTGGTACATATAGCTGTGCCGGCTCCCACAGGCGGCCATGATTAGGTGGTACATATAGCTGTGCAGGCTCCCACAGGTGCCCTTGATTAGGTGGTACATATAGCTGTGCAGGCTCCCACAGGTGACCTTGATTAGGTGGTACATATAGCTGTGCAGGCTCCCACAGGCGGCCATGATTAGGTGGTACATATAGCTGTGCGGGCTCCCACAGGCGACCATGATTAGGTGGTACATATAGCTGTGCGGGCTCCCACAGGCGACTTTGATTAGGTGGTACATATAGCTGTGCAGGCTCCCACAGGCGCCCTTGATTAGGTGGTACGTATAGCTGTGCAGGCTCCCACAGGCGACTTTGATTAGGTGGTACATATAGCTGTGCAGGCTCCCACAGGCGGCCATGATTAGGTGGTACATATAGCTATGCGGGCTCCCGCAGGTGACCTTGATTAGGTGGTACATATAGCTGTGCGGGCTCACTTGATTAGGTGGTACATATAGCTGTGCGGGCTCCCACATCCGCCCTTGATTAGATGGTACATATAGCTGTGCGGGCTCTCACAGGTGGCCTTGATTAGGTGGTACATATAGCTGTGAAGGCTCCCACAGGCGCCCTTGATTAGATGGTACATAAAGCTGTGCGGGCTCCCACAGGCGCCCTTGATTAGATGGTACATATAGCTGTGCGGGCTCCCACAGGCGACCTTGATTAGGTGGTACATATAGCTCTGCAGGCTCCCACAGGCGCCCTTGATTAGATGGTACATATAGCTGTGCAGGCTCCCACAGGCGACCTTGATTAGATGGTACATATAGCTGTGCAGGCTCCTACAGGCGGCCATGATTAGGTGGTACATATAGCTGTGCGGGCTTCCACAGGTGTCCTTGATTAGGTGGTACATATAGCTGTGCAGGCTCCTACAGGCGCCCTTGATTAGGTGGTACATATAGCTGTGCAGGCTCCCACAGGCGCCCTTGATTAGGTGGTACATATAACTGTGCGGGCTCCCACAGGCGCCCTTGATTAGGTGGTACATATAGCTGTGTGGGCTCCCACAGGCGACCTTGATTAGGTGGTACATATAGCTGTGCAGGCTCCCACAGGTGCTCTTGATTAGGTGGTACATATAGCTGTGCAGGCTCCCACAGGTGACCTTGATTAGGTGGTACATATAGCTGTGCAGGCTCCTACAGGCGCCCTTGATTAGGTGGTACATATAGCTGTGCGGGCTCCCACAGGTGAACTTGATTAGGTGGTACATATAGCTGTAAGGGCTCCCACAGGTGAACTTGATTAGGTGGTACATATAGCTGTGAGGGCTCCCACAGGTGAACTTGATTAGGTAGTACATATAGCTGTGAGGGCTCCCACAGGTGACCTTGATTAGGTGGTACATATAGCTGTGCAGGCTCACACAGGAGGCCATGATTAGGTGGTACATATAGCTGTGCGGGCTCCCACAGGCACCCTTGATTAGGTGGTACATATAGCTGTGCGGGCTCCCACAGGTGCCCTTGATTAGGTGGTACATATAGCTGTGCCGGGCCCCACAGGTGACCTTGATTAGGTGGTACATATAGCTGTGCAGGCTCCCACAGGTGAACTTGATTAGGTGGTACATATAGCTGTGCGGGCTCCCACAGGCGCCCTTGATTAGGTGGTACATATAGCTGTGTGGGCTCTTACAGGCGCCCTTGATTAGGTGGTACATATAGCTGTGCGGGCTCCCACAGGCGCCCATGATTAGGTGGTACATATAGCTGTGCTGGCTCCCACAGGCGGCCATGATTAGGTGGTACATATAGCTGTGCGGGCTCCCACAGGCGGCCATGATTAGGTGGTACATATAGCTGTGCAGGCTCCCACAGGTGCCCTTGATTAGGTGGTACATATAGCTGTGCGGGCTCCCACAGGCGCCCTTGATTAGGTGGTACATATAGCTGTGCCGGCTCCCACAGACGCCCTTGATTAGGTGGTACATATAGCTGTGCGGGCTCCCACAGGTACCCATGATTAGGTGGTACATATAGCTGTGCGGGCTCCCACAGGCGGCCTTGATTAGGTGGTACATATAGCTGTGCAGGCTCCCACAGGTGACCTTGATTAGGTGGTACATATAGCTGTGCCGGCTCCCACAGACGCCCTTGATTAGGTGGTACATATAGCTGTGCGGCCTCCCACAGGCGCACTTGATTAGGTGGTACATATAGCTGTGCGGGCTCCCACAGGTGACCTTGATTAGGTGGTACATATAGCTGTGCCGGCTCCCACAGACGCCCTTGATTAGGTGGTACATATAGCTGTGCAGGCTCCTACAGGCACCCTTGATTAGGTGGTACATATAGCTGTGCGGGCTCCCAAAGGCGGCCTTGATTAGGTGGTACATATAGCTGTGCGGGCTCCCACAGGCGCCCTTGATTAGGTGGTACATATAGCTGTGTGCAGGCTCCCACAGGTGCCGTTGATTAGGTGGTACATATAGCTGTGTGGGCTCTTACAGGCGCCCTTGATTAGGTGGTACATATAGCTGTGCGGGCTCCTACAGGTGGCCATGATTAGGTGGTACATATAGCTGTGCAGGCTCCCACAGGCGGCCATGATTAGGTGGTACATATAGCTGTGCAGGCTCCCACAGGCGGCCATGATTAGGTGGTACATATAGCTGTGCAGGCTCTCACAGGCGCCCTTGATTAGGTGGTACATATAGCTGTGCGGGCTCCCACAGGTGCCCTTGATTAGGTGGTACATATAGCTGTGCAGGCTCCCACAGGTGACCTTGATTAGGTGGTACATATAGCTGTGCAGGCTCCCACAGGCGCCCTTGATTAGGTGGTACATATAGCTGTGCGGGCTCCCACAGGTGCCCTTGATTAGGTGGTACATATAGCTGTGCAGGCTCCCACAGGTGACCTTGATTAGGTGGTACATATAGCTGTGCAGGCTCCCACAGGTGACCTTGATTAGGTGGTACATATAGGTTTGCGGGCTCTCACAGGCGCCCTTAATTATGTGGTACATATAGCTGTGCAGGCTCCCACAGATGCCCTTATTTAGGTGGTACATATAGCTGTGCGGGCTTCCACAGGCGCCCTTGATTAGGTGGTACATATAGCTGTGCGGGCTCCCACAGGCGCCCTTGATTAGGTGGTACATATAGCTGTGCGGGCTCCCACAGGTGACCTTGATTAGGTGGTACATATAGGTTTGCGGGCTCTCACAGGCGCCCTTGATTATGTGGTACATATAGCTGTGCGGGTTCCCACAGGCGGTCTTGATTAGGTGGTACATATAGCTGTGCGGGCTCCCACAGGCGGTCTTGATTAGGTGGTACATATAGCTGTGTGGGCTCCCACAGGCGACCTTGATTAGGTGGTACATATATCTGTGCAGACCCCCACAGGTGCCCTTGATTAGGTGGTACATATAGATGTGCGGGCTCCCACAGGCGCCTATGATTAGGTGGTACATATAGCTGTGCGGGCTCCCACAGGCGCCCATGATTAGCTGGTACATATAGATGTGCAGGCTCCCACAGGTGCCCTTGATTAGGTGGTACATATAGCTATGCGGGCTCCCACAGGCGGCCATGATTAGGTGGTACGTATAGCTGTGCAGGCTCCCACAGGCGACTTTGATTAGGTGGTACATATAGCTGTGCAGGCTCCCACAGGCGCCCTTTATTAGGTGGTACATATAGCTGTGCAGGCTCCCACAGGCGGCCATGATTAGATGGTACATATAGCTGTGCGGGCTCCCACAGGCGACCTTATTTAGGTCGTACATATAGCTGTGCAGGCTCCCACAGGTGACCTTGATTAGGTGGTTCATATAGCTGTGCGGCTCCCACAGGCGCCCTTGATTAGGTGGTACATATAGCTGTGCAGGCTCCTAAAGGCGGCCATGATTAGCTGGTACATATAGCTGTGCAGGCTCCCACAGGCGACCTTGATTAGCTGGTACATATAGCTGTGCAGGCTCCCGCAGGTGACCTTGATTAGGTGGTACATATTGCTGTGCGTGCTCCTACAGGCGCCCTTGATTAGGTGGTACATATAGCTGTGCGGGCTCCCACAGGTGGCCATGATTAGGTGGTACATATAGCTGTGCAGGCTCCCACAGGCGCCCTTGATTAGGTGGTACATATAGCTGTGCCGGCTCCCACAGGCGGCCATGATTAGGTGGTACATATAGCTGTGCAGGCTCCCACAGGCGCCCTTGTTTAGGTGGTTCATATAGCTGTGCGGGCTTCCACAGGCGGCCATGATTAGGTGGTACATATAGCTGTGCGGGCTCCCACAGGTGCCCTTGATTAGGTGGTACATATAGCTGTGCGGGCTCCCACAGGCGCCCTTGATTAGGTGGTACATATAGCTGTGCGGGCTCCCACAGTCGGCCATGATTAGGTGGTACATATAGCTGTGCGGGCTTCGACAGGTGCCCATAATTAGGTGGTACATATAGCTGTGTGGGCTCCCACAGGCGGCCTTGATTAGGTGGTACATATAGCTGTGCGGGCTCCTACAGGCGGCCTTGATTAGGTAGTACATATAGCTGTGCAGGCTCCCACAGTCGGCCATGATTAGGTGGTACATATAGCTGTGCGGGCTCCCACAGGCGCCCTTGATTAGGTGGTACATATAGCTGTGCGGGCTCCCACAGGCGCCCTTGATTAGGTGGTACATATAGCTGTGCAGGCTCCCACAGTCGGCCATGATTAGGTGGTACATATAGCTGTGCGGGCTCCCACAGGCGCCCTTGATTAGGTAGTACATATAGCTGTGCGGGCTCCCACAGGCGCCCTTGATTAGGTGGTACATATAGCTGTGCAGGCTCCCACAGTCGGCCATGATTAGGTGGTACATATAGCTGTGTGGCTCCTCTGCTTATCGGTTGCTGGATGCACACAGAGGTAACTAGAAGCAGCGCCCTGTATGTGCAGGGTCTGCTCTCCTGAATATAGATGCCTAACGGCATAGGTAGGTTTAGGGTAGGAACTGCCTGACTGAGACCACCTTGACGGTGGTAGGTGGGCACAGATTTGTTTTGATAAAAATACATTGGCTTAGAGTCTCGGATTTTATCATATTAGACTGAGGGCTTAGTCCAATATATAGTGCTAATATCTATTGTGCAATTATTTTCCGTTATTTTTTTCAGAGGCTGAATGTGCCCAAAAAGAAAGAGATGGCATGAAATTCTGCTGGAGCGCCTCTTATTTGTCCCCACAGCAGCAACATATATAACGTTTATTAGAGCGCACATGCAGTCATCTCTCACATATAAATAGCATGTATCTCATGTATAATGTGCTATACTCTCATATCCTCACAGTATATTGATGTAGCTTGTGGCTATGGTTACTTTAGATAAGTCCCACAGGTTAATATCATATGAGAAACAACCAGAAAATCTTAAGTTTAGAACTGAACCCATTCCATGGTCACTAAATCCTTAATTCAATATTTCTTGATTTACAACATCTGCAAAACTAGGGGCACAGCCGTGGGGGCAGAGATGTCACCTCGCTAAGACAACTAACAACCCAACACGCACCGATGCAAGAACGCAGGCACTAACGACTGTGAGAACGGCCAAATACTAAAGAGACAAAAAACCCAAACAAAGAAACCACCACAATAAAAGACACAAGACTTGTGGCCGAGTAACGACTAGAACCTGAAGACTCTCCAGCAGAAGACTCCATATATACCCCGGGTACTGTACTGACCCAAATACACAACATTCACACAGAGAAAACAAACAATACTTAATGTACCATTTGTAGAGAATTAAATGGAAAAAGGGAATAGAAATAAAATTCTCATTAAAAACTGCAGAGACAGATGGAGGAAAGACAATGTTTTTCTGCAAAACACAAATGCTTTTTTTTCTATCAAATGTCAATGTCGCAATGTAACATCTGTAAGAGAAAACAGCTCAGAGCGAACAGATCCCAACATTGTGACTGTAATAAAAGCAAGAATATAACTACTATAATACTGCTCCAATGTGCAAGAATATAACTACTATAATACTGCCGCAATGTACAGGAATATAACTACTATAATACTGCCTCCTATGTACAAGAATATAGCTACTGTAATACTGCTCCTATATACAAGAATATAACTACTATAATACTGCTCCTATATACAATAATATAACTGCTATAATACTGCCTCCTATGTACAAGAATATAACTACTATAATACTGCCGCAATGTACAGGAATATAACTACTATAATACTGCCTCCTATGTACAAGAATATAGCTACTGTAATACTGCTCCTATATACAAGAATATAACTACTATAATACTGCTCCTATATACAATAATATAACTGCTATAATACTGCCTCCTATGTACAAGAATATAACTACTATAATACTGCCTCCTATGTACACGAATATAACTACTATAATGCTGCTCCTATGTACAGGAATATAACTACTATACTACTGCTCCTATGTACAAGAATATAACTACTATAATACTGCTCCTATTTACAAGAATATAACTACTATACTACTGCTCCTATATACAATAATATAACTGCTATAATACTGCCTCCTATGTACAAGAATATAACTACTATAATACTGCTCCTATGTACACGAATATAACTACTATAATGCTGCTCCTATGTACAGGAATATAACTACTATACTACTGCTCCTATGTACAAGAATATAACTACTATAATACTGCTCCTATATACAATAATATAACTGCTATAATACTGCCTCCTATGTACAAGAATATAGCTACTGTAATACTGCCTCCTATGTACACGAATATAACTACTATAATGCTGCTCCTATGTACAGGAATATAACTACTATACTACTGCTCCTATGTACAAGAATATAACTACTATAATACTGCTCCTATCTACAAGAATATAACTACTATAATACTGCTCCTATGTACAGGAATATAACTACTATAATACTGCCTCCTATGTACAATAATATAACTACTATAATTCTGCTCCTATGTACAAGAACATAACTACTATAATACTGCCTCCTATGTACAAGAATATAACTACTATAATACTGCTCCTATGTACAAGAACATAACTACTATAACACTGCCTCCTATGTACAAGAATATAACTACTATAATACTGCTTCTATTTACAAGAATATAACTACTATAATACTGCTCCTATGTACAAGAATATAACTACTATAATACTGCCTCCTATGTACAAGAATATAACTACTATAATACTGCCCCCTATGTACAAGAATATAACTACTATATTACTGCTTCTATTTACAAGAATATAACTACTATAATACTGCTCCTATGTACAGATCTATAACTACTATAATACTGCTCCTATGTACAAGAATATAACTACTATAATGCTGCTCCTATGTACAAGAATATAACTACTATAATACTGCTCCTATGTACAAGAATATAACTACTATAATACTGCTCCTATGTACAAGAATATAACTACTATAATACTGCTCCTATGTACAAGAATATAACTACTATAATACCGCTCCTATGTATAGGGATATAACTACTATAATACTACCTCCTATGTACAAGAATATAACTACTATAATACTGCTCTTATGTACAGGAAGATAACTACTATAATACTGCTCTTATGTACAAGAATATAACTACTATAATACTGCTCCTATGTACAAGAATATAACTACTATACTACTGCCCCTATGTACAGGAATATAACTACTATACTACTTCCCCTATATACAAGCTTGCTGACACAGTGCTCCAGATCACCACAGTTGCGTGGAGAGTCTCCCGTCCACCTCATTCATTTCTCATATCATTAATGTGCAGAGCTTGAATCTTGGCTCCACACGAGGATCCTTGAGGTATGCCAGATGGCAGGTGCCCTGGGCCCAGTTGGCAGGGTAAAGCCTCTTGGCCCAGTTTCTGACCAGTGCTGTGTGTGCCAGGAGCACGAAGAGACGTTTCCTGCCAGATTCGGCTGGAGACGCTGATAACCCACGATGTTCACTCACTGACAGACCCGCATATTAACCCGAATCCCTGAAATTGTAAATTCTTTAAAAAAAATAAAACTTCATGAATTTTTGCCTGAACCTTGTGCCATGGACTTTATTTCGTGTCTGGTTCTTCAGACCAATTTGTCACATTATCTCCTGGTTTTCTCTGGTCATAAAGAAGAAGATCCAGGGCGTAGCTAAAGGCTCATGGGCCCTAGTGCAAGAGTTCAGCTTGGGCCCCCTTTCCTTCAGATGTACTGGTAAACACATACTGGGAAAACATTCCATACAGCGCTACAGAACATCCAGGGTCATGCCGCGCCCCGTACCGCTTATATCCAGCGACGTCTCCTCTGATGTACATGTTCTCTTTCCTCATCTTCTCCATTCGGACCAGACCGCCATGATGATTTCTTTCAGCATCTCTTCTCTCTGCAAAGTTTATCAAAAAGACATTAGTTTCCTACTTTTCCATCATCCTCCCACCTTCTGAGCACCCCAATACTGTGCCCGCCGTGCTCCCCAATACTATACTACAGAAACAGCCCACCTGAAAATACTACCTACTAGTACCACACAGACAGGGCCACCATTAATAATCACTGGCAAGCAGTGCCCTAAAATAGTCCCTGACACTAATAGTTTAAACATAATGTCCCCAAAAAACAATTGTGCTGAGCGGATACTGTGCCAGGGCGCCCAACAATCGTGAAGAAGAAGAAGAAAGCAGGACCTTTTTGTCGGCGCTGATGCAGGAGACGTGGGACCAGATTGGTATCGTTAAAAAGAACTCTTTATTCCAGGTCTACGCGTTTCAGGGGCGAACAGTAATTGTGCTCCCCAAAGTCCCACCAATAGAAATAATTGTGTGCCAGAGCGCACTCAGTGTTAACAGTGCCCCCAATGGTAATAATGCCACCATAGTGCCCATACTAGTAATCGTGTTCCCATAGTCCCCCAGCAGTAATCATTCTCCTTATAATGTGTGCCCCCTTACCTTTTAGAGCAGACCCCCATATCAAATCCTCTGATCAGACCCCCATATCACACCTCAGATGAGACCCACATATCAGACCCCTATATCAGATCTCATATCAAACCCCCATATCAGATCCTCAGAACCCATATCAAATCTCAGATGAGATCCCCCTCAGACCTCCATATTGGCCCCTCATATCCGATCTCAGATCAGACCCCCATGTCACACCTCACATCAGACCCCAGTATCAGATCCTCAGACCCCCATATCAGACCTCAGATCAGACCCCAGTATCAGATCCTCAGACCCCCATATCAGACCTCAGATCAGACCCCAGTATCAGATCCTCAGACCCCCATAACAGACCTCAGATCAGACCCCAGTATCAGATCCTCAGACCCCCATATCAGACCTCAGTATCAGATCCTCAGACCCCCATATCAGACCTCAGATCAGACCCCAGTATCAGATCCTTAGACCCCCATATCAGACCTCAGATCAGACCCCAGTTTTAGATCCTCAGACTCCATATCAGTCCTAAGATTAGACCCCAGTATCAGATCCTCAGATTAGACGCTAGTATGAGATCCTCAGACCCCCATATCAGACCTCACATCAGACCCCAGTATCAGATCCTCAGACCCCCATATCAGACCTCACATCAGACCCCAGTATCAGATCCTCAGACCCCCATATCAGACCTCAGATCAGACCCCAGTATCAGATCCTCACACCCCCATATCAGACCTCAGATCAGACCCCAGTATCAGATCCTCACACCCCCATATCATACCCAAAATAAATACATGAACTTACCTCTCCTGCTCTGCCGCCGCTCTACAGTTCCGGCATTCTCTCCTGCATTCTCAGCACCCGGCCATCTTGGAGCCCGCGCTGCACTGTCCTGACTGCGTACAGTGTCAGGTCATAGTGCGCACACTACATCCTGACGTTGTACACAGTCAGTACAGTTTGGCGCGGGCCCCGAGAAGACCAGGGAAGAGAGGTAAGTACAGGCAGTGCTTCACTCACCTCCCCCCCCCCGCCTGCCTCATGCACACTAGTGAGCACTTCCATAAGGGAAACGCTCACTAGTATTCGTTTTATAAGATGCATTGGGTCTCATAAAGTAAAAGATACGGTAATTAGCGGTACACCACTAGCAAGGGGGCCCTGTGAGCCCCCCTGGCTTAGCGGCCCAGTCTCAATCCCTACAGCTACGCCACTGAGAAGATCCCACACTTGACCAGACGTTAAGGGATTGCCATGGGTTTCCTTCTGCCATTTATATCCTTGACCTTCATCTCTATAATTCTTGGGACTCTGATACATTAAAGTTGCCATCCTAATGAAGACGCCCCAATCGACCCTGTAAGGTCACCCTATAAGTTGTCCCACGAGTTTCACCTGTAAAATGAAATTATCAATGAGCTATTTTGAAGGCAAGAATGGAAAACTATTCATCAAGATCTGAGATGGAGACGAAAAGATGAGTGACTACCGAGCATAAAAATCCTGCAGATCTACTAAGCCTCAGATTAGAGCTTCAGGGGGCAATATTTAATTTGCTCCTGGAAGTTATCTACATCTCCTCAAAAGGGAATGGACCATAGCCAGGCTGAGGGGGTCAAGCATTCAAACAGTGGCAGAAGGTCTGACATTAGGAGAACCATCCAACATACTCTGCAGAGACCCACCGGTGACCATTCTATCCAGTCAATACGTCATTCAACTGAATTACCAACTCAGCAATGGCCAATTTACAGTCCATGACATCAACTAGAAGGAGGCTCGGAAGACATTAGTCCGGGACCAATGAGGCAACTAATCCTGGACCAATGAGACCATTAACCCTGGACCAATGAGGCCTTTAATCCTAGACCAATGAGACCTTTAATCCTAGACCAACGAGGCTACTAATCCTAGACCAATGAGGCCTTTAATTCTGGACTAAAAAGGACACCAATTCTGGAACTACAAGGCGATTAATCCTGGACCAATGAGGCAACTAATGCTAGAGCAACAAGGTCACTAATCCTAGACCCATGAGGCCATTAATTGTGGGCCAACGAGGCCGCTAATTCTAGAAAAATGAGGCCATTAATCCTGGATCAATGAGGCTGCTAATCCTGGATCAACAAGGCCGCTAATCCTGGACCAATGAGGCCATTAATCGTAGGCCAACGAGGCCACTAATCCTGGACCTATAGGGCTGCTAATCCTAGAACAATAAGACCATTAATTGTGGGCCAACAAGGCTGCTAATTCTAGACCAGTGAGGCTTTTAATCCTAGACCAATGACACTGCTATTCCTGGACTACCAAGGCCACTAATCCTGGACTACCAAGGCCACTAATCCTAGACCAACGAGGCCATTAATCCTATGCCAACGAAGCAGCTAACTCTAGATCAATGAGGCCATTAATCTTGTACCAATGAGGCCACTAATCCTGGCCCAATGAGGCCGCTAATCTTGGACCAATGAGACCCCTAATCCGGGACCAACGAGGCATTAATCCTGGAATAAGGAGACCGCTAATTCCAGACTAATGAGACCACTAATCATGGACCAATGAGGCCACTAATTCTGGACCAATGAGGCCCTAATTCTGCACCAATGAAGCCACTAATCCTGGACTAACGAGCCATTCTGCAGATTATTGCCTCACGCCCAGTGTCCTGTAATGAAACTTGCTAGAAGTTGATTAAACTTGTAGAACACGAAGATTTCCAGCTAATACTGAAGACTGCCGGGAACTAATGAGGAGGATTAAACGCGTGGCCGCCAACCTCAGCGCAATCAGTAATTCATTTCTTAATTCTGTTACCAGTGGAAGGACGGACGATTCCTGTCAGCTCTATAAAAAGCCTCATTAGATTTCATTAGTCAAAACCACCAGGAAAAGGCAATTAAGATGACCCTGCAGAACGCCCACGTAATTACCCACATGCTGACCGCCATAGCGAAAAGAGAGAGTGCGCAGGACGAAAACAAGTATTTATGTACAAGGGAGCAGCGCTTTAAAGATGGCCGACAAACGGGAGATACACCCCTATTATACACACAAGGTACATACAGTATATACAGTACAGGTATAAAAGTTTTGGGTGTACGGAAGATACTGTGCGGTAAGAATGAATTCACTATCCAGTGATGAAGAAACGAGAAATGTAAATCTGGTCGGTATCTGGTGTAAGCGCCGTCACCTCCGGCGTCAGCTCTTCTAGGTACATACAGTATCTCACAAAAGTCAGTACACCCCTCACATTTTTGTAAATATTTTCTTCTATCATTTCATGGGACAACACCGAAGATCTGACACGTTGATACAATGTAAAGTAGTCCGTGTACGGCTTGTATAACAGAGTAAATTGGGCGTGCCCTCAAAACAACTCAACACACAGCCATTAATGTCTAAACTGCTAGCAAAAAAAAGTGAGTACACCCCTAAGGGACAAAGGCCAAATTGTGCCCAATTAGCCATTTTCCCTCCCAGTGTCAGGTGACTCGTTAGTGTTTTCATGTCTCAGGTGTAAATGGGGGGTAGGTGTGTTATATTTTTGTGTTATCGCTCTCACACTTTTTCATACTGGTCACTGGAAGTTCAAGATGGCTCCTCACGGCAAAGAACTCTCATAAGGATGGCCGAGGCTATAAGATCGCCAACACCCTGACACTGAGCTGCAGCACGGTGGCCAAGACCATGCAGCGGTTTAACAAGACAGGTTCCTCTTAGAACATGGCTGACCGGAGAAGCTGAGTGCACGTGCTCAGCGTCATATCCAGAGGTTACAGGTGTGGGGGGTCCGCCAGTCAGCGTTCAGGCCATACGCCGCACACCGCATCACATTGGTCGTCCCAGAAGGAAGCCTCTTCTAAAGAGGATGCACAAAAAAGACAGCAAACAGTTTGCTGAATACAAGCAGATTAAGGACACGGATTACTGGGACCGTCCTGGGGTCTGATGAGACCAAGATAAACCTATTTGGTTGAGATGGAGTCAAGCAAGTGTGTCCTGCCTACAGTCCGGCATGGTGGTGGGAGGGTCATGGTGGTGCTGCATGAGTGCTGCCGGCTGTGGGAGCGAAGAAGGCCAACATGTACTGTGATATACTGAAGCAGAACGTGATCCCCTCTCTTCGGAAACTGGGCCGCAGGACAGTACTCCAACATGATAACGACCCCAAACACCTCCAAGACGGACCACTGCCTTGTAAAGAGCCTGAGGGTAAAGGTCTCCAGATCTAAACCCTATGGAGCATCTGTGGGGCCTCCTCAGACGGGAGGTGGAGGAGCGCAGGGTCTGTAACATCCACCAGCCCCGTGATGTCCTCATGGAGGAGGAAGAGGATTCCATTGACAACCTGTGAAGCTCTAGTGACCTCCATGTACAAGAGAGTTAAAAAAATAACGGTGGCCACACAAAATATTCACACTTGGGGCACAATTTGGCCATTTTTACTTAGGGGTGTACTCACTTTTGTTGCCAGCAGTTTAGGGTACTTCTATACTAGAGGCAAGGAACTCTAGCAGGCTGTTCCGGCGGGTGAACAGCCTGTCGGATCCGTGCTGCCGCTAGTGCACGCGTGCCCCCGGACTTCCGCTCCAGCCCCACTGACTATAACGGGGGCGGGCCGGAGTACCGGCAGCAGCATAGCAAACATGCCAAGAGGCTGCCGGAATAACGACATGTCCTACTTTTATTCCGGCGGCCTCTCACCATATTTGCCAAAGGGAGTGCAACTAGGTACTAACCATGCAGGGGGCCCAAAGTTTTGCTTCAGCACTTTAGGAAAATTTCAAATTTGGCTTAAAATACAAAGGCAATCTGTCAACTGTGACTGTTTGCCCTTTGGAGATCATTTACTCTTCTACTTGCTGAACTGTTCACAGTAACAGTAATTTTGACCAGGGGTGCCCAAACTTTTGCATGTATGTAAATATAATGTACCTAGAAGAACTGACGCCGGAGGTGACGGCGCTCACACCAGATACCGACGGGATTTACATTGCTCTTTTCTTCATTCACTTTGCTTTTCGTTCATTGATAAAAATAAACCATTAAAGGATTTGTCCAGGATTTACCTATTGATGACCAGTGGGGCCCCCCCCCCCTGCTGATCAGCTGCAGGAGGGCCCCCTGAACACTTCCTCTCTTCTTGACCGTGGACCGAGATTTCACATGGCCTGGGCGCAGCTCTTCCCCATCCATATAAATAGGGCTGAGGTGTGATACCGAGCATGGCCACTGTACGTGAGGAGACCGCGGCGCTCACCGAACCTCTGCCGCCTCCTTATACTTTTAGTGAAATCAGTTTTACTTTGCAGCATTTTTTCTACACTTGCCTGAAACTTGTGCACAGTTCTGTATATAACAACACAAGAGATGACAACCCGATATTACAGATTAATACTGAATATTCAGATGCAGGTTGTCACAGCCCCGCCCCCGCTGATGACATCACTGATATAATGACATGTGATCAGACATGAGATCCGCACCTTATACTACAGGAACATCTATTACTGCTGACAACCTGCCTGTATATCCTGTCTGAGAGGTAGTCACAGCCCCGCCCCCTGCTGATGACATCACTGATATAATGACATGTGATCAGACATGAGATCCACCCCTTATACTACAGGAACATCTATTACTGCTGACAACCTGCCTGTATATCCTGTCTGAGAGGTAGTCACAGCCCCGCCCCCTGCTGATGACATCACTGATATAACGCCATGTGATCAGACATGAGGTCCACACCTTATACTACAGGAACATCTATCACTGCTGACAACCTGCCTGTATATCCTGTCTGAGAGGTAGTCACAGCCCCGCCCCCTGCTGATGACATCACTGATATAACGCCATGTGATCAGACATGAGGTCCACGCCCCTTATACTACAGGAACATCTATTACTGCTGACAACCTGCCTGTATATCCTGTCTGAGAGGTAGTCACAGCCCCGCCCCCTGCTGATGACATCACTGATATAACGCCATGTGATCAGACATGAGGTCCACGCCCCTTATACTACAGTGAGCTGTTTTCCATTCTGTTGGTTGTCAGTGCAGCCCTGGATGAAACTCGGTGACGTCCAGAAGATGTGGGTCCCTCTTAGGCCATTTCCTGGATGGAGCATCAGGTGACGTCATCCTCCCCGCGGCCTGGATTCCGGGGGATTCTGACCCCGCACCCCCCCCCCCATCTGTGCTTCTAAAATACAGAAAGCGAGTGGCGTTATTAGAGCATGAAAATTGTGGCAGAACACAGATCCCTCCAGGAACATCCGAGCCAGACCCCCGACCACAACATCTGACGAGGAGGTGGAGGGATGGATGGATAGATAGATAGATAGATAGATAGATAGATAGATAGATATGAGATAGATAGATAGATAGATAGATAGATAGATATGAGATAGATAGATAGATAGATAGAATATAACATAGATAGATAGATAGATAGATAGATAGATAGATAGATAGATGGATAGGATATAACATAGGTAGATAGATAGATAGATGGATAGATAGATAGATAGATAGATAGATAGATAGATAGATAGTAGATAGATATGAGATAGATAGACAGATAGATAGATAGATAGATAGATAATAGATAGATATGAGATAGATAGATAGAATATAGATAGATAGATAGATAGATAGATAGATAGAATATAACATAGATAGATAGATAGATGGATAGATAGATAGATAGAATATATCATAGATAGATAGATAGATAGATAGATAGATATAGATAGATAGATAGATAGATAGATAGATAGATAGGATATAACATAGGTAGATAGATAGATGATAGATAGATATGAGATAGATGGATAGATATGAGATAGATAGATAGATAGATAGATTTATAGATATGCCATAAGCCATACTGGTGTGAAGATCTGAGACTTCCGGATGTGATGTTAGGATGGCGGTACACGGCGATACGATGGAAATGTCCGCAGGCATATATTTATACCCTCGGCTGGCAGGTGGGGAATATACATCAAGTGCTATACATGCGTGGTTATACAGAGCCTCCAGACCTATAACCCCCGGGCTGTCACCCAGCTTTCCTGGATGATGATCTGCTACTGCAGAATGGGCTGCACCCTGTGCCACCTGGTTGGTAGATGTTATGGTTCTGGCTGCCTGCAGCCACCACTAGGGGGAGCTCCAGAGAGGCGGATTTACACATAAAGACTGCTCCCTTGGTGGTGGCACCAAGAGGAGCAGCTCAGTTCTGGGCCCCACAGTCTGGGCCCCTCTGTGGAAGGCACACCACTGCCGGCGGGGTGGACGGCTCTCCCATATGAATAGCGGTTCTTGACTCTCACTTGACTTGCAAATGCAGAATTGTAGCCATAGTTCTATTCTGTTCCGGCAGCAGGTAAGTTTCTACCAAAGGAGCGGTCATGGTGGCCACTTTCCCAGATTCCTGGCCTCGTTAGTGGACGTCATTCACACTCATTACTGTGAAGAAGGCGGCGGCTCCAGGAGACAATGACTCGGTGACCGCCAACCATTGTGTAAACCGCTGGCCTCTAATTGAGACTCGGAGCTGCTGTATAACGGGGCCTCAGGCTGCGCTCGTAATAAGGAGTCATATAATGAGCGGCAGACACCCCCGCAGCAAACGCACCTCCACTGCACGGGACACATGTAAGACTGGGAGGGGGATGGGTAGAGGAAGGGGCACAAAAGCTGGCAAAGGCAGTGCTACTATGGGGAGGGGCAGTGGCGTAACTAGAAATGACTGGGCCCCACAGCAAATTTTTGAATGGAGCCCCCTCCCCCAGTAAGTTTTTCACAACCCCTTCCATTCATGCCGCCCCCTTTCCTGTGGCTAGTAAAGATCGCGCTCTCAGACCAGGCCCGGCAGCTGTTCCATCCGTTTTCTACACTGTCTATACTGCCACTGTACATCATTGCATTGTATAATACTGTTGAGGGGCCCTGACAAAATATTTTAGTACTTCTCCTCCTCCTCTTGGATGGGCCCCTTCTGGGTCAGTGCCCCAAAGCAGCCACTTCCCCTATAGTTACGCCCCTGGGGAGGGGGGAAAATGAAAGGATAGAGAGTGGGAGGAGAATAGACAGTGATGACAGAAGAGGATATAAGGTGGGACATCTGTGGAGGACACTGTTATGGGGGATCTGTGGATGACACTGTTATGGGGGATCTGTGGATGACACTGTTATGGGGGATCTGTGGATGACACTGTTATGGGGCATCTGTGACTGACACTGTTATGGGGGGGATCTGTGGATGATACTGTTATGGGGGATCTGTGGATGACACTGTTAAGAGGGATCTGTGGATGACACTGTTATGGGGGATCCGTGAAGGTCACTATTATGGGGGATCTGTGGATGACACTGCTATGGGGGATCTGTGGATGGCACTGTTATGGGGGATCTGTGGATGACACTGATAAGGAGGATCTGTGGAGGACACTGTTATGGGGGATCTGTTGATGACACTCTTATGGGGGATCTGTGGATGACACTCTTATGGGGGATCTGTGGATGACACTGTTATGGGGGATCTGTGGATGACACTGTTATGGGGGATCTGTGGATGACACTGTTATGGGGGATCTGTGGATGACACTATTATGGGGGATCTGTGGATGACACTCTTATGGGGGATCTGTGGATGACACTGTTATGGGGGATCTGTGGATGACACTGTTATGGGGGATCTGTGGATGACACTGTTATGGGGGATCTGTGGATGACACTGTTATGGGGGATCTGTGGATGGCACTGTTATGGGGGATCTGTGGATGGCACTGTTATGGGGGATCTGTGGATGACACTGTTATGGAGGATCTGTGGAGGACACTGTTATGGGGGATCTGTGGATGACACTGTTATGGGGGATCTGTGGATGACACTGTTATGGGGGATCTGTGGATGACACTGTTATGGGGGATCTGTGGATGACACTGTTATGGGGGATCTGTGGATGACACTGTTATGGGGGATCTGTGGAGGACACTGTTATGGGGGATCTGTGGATGACACTGTTATGGAGGATCTGTGGAGGACACTGTTATGGGGGATCTGTGGATGACACTGTTATGGGGGATCTGTGGAGGACACTGTTATGGGGGATCTGTGGATGACACTGTTATGGGGGATCTGTGGATGACACTGTTATGGGGGATCTGTGGATGACACTGTTATGGGGGATCTGTGGATGACACTGTTATGGGGGATCTGTGGAGGACACTGTTATGGGGAATCTGTGGATGACACTGTTATGGGGGATCTGTGGATGACACTGTTATGGGGGATCTGTGGATGACACTGTTATGGGGGATCTGTGGAGGACACTGTTATGGGGGATCTGTGGATGACACTGTTATGGGGGATCTGTGGATGACACTGTTATGGGGGATCTGTGGAGGACACTGTTATGGGGGATCTGTGGATGACACTGTTATGGGGGATCTGTGGATGACACTAATATGGGGGATCTGTGGATGACACTGTTATGGGGGATCTGTGGATGACACTGTTATGGGGGATCTGTGGATGACACTGTTATGGGGGATCTGTGGATGACACTGTTATGGGGGATCTGTGGATGACACTGCTATGGGGGATCTGTGGATGACACTGTTATGGGGGATCTGTGGATGACACTGTTATGGGGGATCTGTGGATGACACTGTTATGGGGGATCTGTGGATGACACTGTTAAGGAGGATCTGTGGATGACACTGTTATGGGGATCTGTGGATGACACTGTTATGGGGGATCTGTGGAGGACACTGTTATGGGGGATCTGTGGATGACACTGTTATGGGGGATCTGTGGATGACACTGTTATGGGGGATCTGTGGATGACACTGTTATGGGGGATCTGTGGATGACACTGTTATGGGGGATCTGTGGATGACACTGTTATGGGGGATCTGTGGATGACACTGTTATGGGGGACTCTGTGGATGACACTGTTATGGGGGATCTGTGGAGTGACACTGTTATGGGGGATCTGTGGATGACACTGTTATGGGGGATCTGTGGAGGACACTGTTATGGGGGATCTGTGGAGGACACTGTTATGGGGGATCCATGGATGGACACTGTTATGGGGGATCTGTGGATGACACTGTTATGGGGGATCTGTGGATGGCACTGCTATGGGGGATCTGTGGATGGCACTGTTATGGGGGATCTGTGGATGACACTGTTATGGGGGATCTGTGGATGACACTGTTATGGGGGATCTGTGGATGACACTGTTATGGGGGATCTGTGGATGACACTGTTATGGGGGATCTGTGGATGACACTGTTATGGGGGATCTGTGGATGGACACTGTTATGGGGGATCTGTGGATGACACTGTTATGGGGGATCTGTGGATGACACTGTTATGGGGGATCTGTGGAGGACACTGTTATGGGGGATCTGTGGATGACACTGTTATGGGGGATGATCATGTGGATGACACTGTTATGGGGGATCTGTGGATGGACACTGTTATGGGGGATCTGTGGATGACACTGTTATGGGGGATCTGTGGATGACACTGTTATGGGGGATCTGTGGATGACACTGTTATGGGGGATCTGTGGATGACACTGTTATGGGGGGATCTGTGGATGACACTGTTATGGGGGATCTGTGGATGACACTGTTATGGGGGATCTGTGGAGGACACTGTTATGGGGGATCTGTGGATGACACTGCTGATCGGGGATCATGACATGGGGATGTGATGACAACTGTTAGTAGGGGGATCTGTGGATGACACTGTTATGGGGATCTGTGGATGACACTTGTTAAGGAGGATCTGTGGAGGACACTGTTATGGGGGATCTGTGGAGGACACTGTTATGGGGGGATCTGTGGAGGACACTGTTATGGGGGATCTGTGGAGGACACTGTTATGGGGAATCTGTGGATGGCACTGTTATGGGGGATCTGTGGAGGACACTGTTATGGGGGATCTGTGGATGACACTGTTATGGGGGGATCTGTGGATGACACTGTTATGGGGGACCTGTGGATGACACTGTTATGGGGGATCTGTGGATGACACTGTTATGGGGGATCTGTGGATGACACTGTTATGGGGGATCTGTGGATGACACTGTTATGGGGGATCTGTGAGGACACTGTTATGGGGGATCTGTGGAGGACACTGTTATGGGGGATCTGTGGATGACACTGTTATGGGGGATCCATGAAGGTCACTAATATGGGGGATCTGTGGATGACACTGTTATGGGGGATCTGTGGATGGCACTGCTATGGGGGATCTGTGGATGGCACTGTTATGGGGGATATGTGGATGACACTGTTATGGGGGATCTGTGGAGGACACTGTTATGGGGGATCTGTTGATGACACTCTTATGGGGGATCTGTGGATGACACTCTTATGGGGGATCTGTGGATGACACTGTTATGGGGGATCTGTGGATGACACTGTTATGGGGGGATCTGTGGATGACACTTATGGGGGGATCTGTGGATGACATTGTTATGGGGGGATCTGTGGATGACACTGTTATGGGGGATCTGTGGGTGACACTGTTATGGGGGATCTGTGGAGGACACTGTTATGGGGGATCCATGAAGGTCACTAATATGGGGGATCTGTGGATGACACTGTTATGGGGGATATGTGGATGGCACTGCTATGGGGGATCTGTGGATGGCACTGTTATGGGGGATCTGTGGATGACACTGTTAAGGAGGATCTGTGGAGGACACTGTTATGGGGGATCTGTGGAGGACACTGTTATGGGGGATCTGTGGAGGACACTGTTATGGGGGATCTGTGGAGGACACTGTTATGGGGAATCTGTGGATGGCACTGTTATGGGGGATCTGTGGAGGACACTGTTATGGGGGATCTGTGGATGACACTGTTATGGGGGATCCATGAAGGTCACTAATATGGGGGATCTGTGGATGACACTGTTATGGGGGACCTGTGGATGACACTGTTATGGGGGACCTGTGGAGGACACTGTTATGGGGGATCTGTGGAGGACACTGTTATGGGGGATCTGTGGAGGACACTGTTATGGGGGATCTGTGGAGGACACTGCTATGGGGGATCTGTGGATGACACTGTTATGGGGGATCCATGAAGGTCACTCAATATGGGGATCTGTGGATGACACTGTTATGGGGGATCTGTGGATGACACTGCTATGGGGGATCTGTGGATGGCACTGTTATGGGGATATGTGGATGACACTGTTATGGGGGATCTGTGGAGGACACTGTTATGGGGGATCTGTTGATGACACTCTTATGGGGGATCTGTGGATGACACTCTTATGGGGGATCTGTGGATGACACTGTTATGGGGGATCTGTGGATGACACTGTTATGGGGGGGATCTGTGGATGACACTTATGGGGGGGATCTGTGGATGACATTGTTATGGGGATCTGTGGATTACACTGTTATGGGGGATCTGTGGGTGACACTGTTATGGGGGATCTGTGGAGGACACTGTTATGGGGGATCCATGAAGGTCACTAATATGGGGGATCTGTGGATGACACTTATGGGGGATATGTGGATGGCACTGCTATGGGGGATCTGTGGATGGCACTGTTATGGGGGATCTGTGGATGGCACTGTTATGGGGGATCTGTGGATGACACTGTTAAGGAGGATCTGTGGAGGACACTGTTATGGGGGATCTGTGGAGGACACTGTTATGGGGAATCTGTGGATGGCACTGTTATGGGGGATCTGTGGAGGACACTGTTATGGGGGATCTGTGGATGACACTGTTATGGGGGATCTGTGGATGACACTGTTATGGGGGACCTGTGGATGACACTGTTATGGGGGACCTGTGGATGACACTGTTATGGGGGACCTGTGGAGGACACTGTTATGGGGGATCTGTGGAGGACACTGTTATGGGGGATCTGTGGAGGACACTGTTATGGGGGATCTGTGGAGGACACTGTTATGGGGGATCTGTGGAGGACACTGTTATGGGGGATCTGTGGATGACACTGTTATGGGGGATCCATGAAGGTCACTAATATGGGGGATCTGTGGATGACACTGCTATGGGGGATCTGTGGATGGCACTGCTATGGGGGATCTGTGGATGGCACTGTTATGGGGGATATGTGGATGACACTGTTATGGGGGATCTGTTGATGACACACTTATGGGGGATCTGTGGATGACACTTATGGGGATCTGTGGATGACACTGTTATGGGGGATCTGTGGATGACACTGTTATGGGGGATCTGTGGATGACACTGTTATGGGGGATCTGTTGATGACACACTTATGGGGGATCTGTGGATGACACACTTATGGGGGATCTGTGGATGACACTGTTATGGGGGATCTGTGGATGACACTGTTATGGGGGGATCTGTGGATGACACTGTTATGGGGGGGATCTGTGGATGACACTGTTATGGGGGATCTGTGGATGACACTGTTATGGGGGATCTGTGGATGACACTTATGGGGGATCTGTGGATGACACTTATGGGGGATCTGTGGATGACACTGTTATGGGGGATCTGTGGATGTCACTGTTATGGGGGATCTGTGGATGACACTGTTATGGTGGATCTGTGGAGATCACTGTTATGGGGGATCTGTTCATGACACACTGTTATGGGGGATCTGTGGATGACACTGTTATGGGGGATCTGTGGATGACACTGTTATGGGGATCTGTGGATGACACTGTTATGGGGGATCTGTGGGTGACACTGTTATGGGGGATCTGTGGGTGACACTGTTATGGAGGATCTGTGGAGGACACAGTTATGGGGGATCTGTGGATGGCACCTGTTATGGGGGATCTGTGGATGACACTGTTATGGGGATCTGGATGTCACTGTGTATGGAGAGGATCTGTGGATGACACTGTTATGGGGGATCTGTGGATGACACTACAGTTATGGGGATCTGTGGATGACACTGTTATGGGGGATCTGTGGATGAC
>CM065593.1:4830620-4851877 GCA_033119425.1 Bufotes viridis | reverse complement strand
AGTATTGTAATAGTGTTTGGTCTGTTCCCTATCCCGTCTTTTCCATGTGCCTCATAAGTAAATGTGTTTTTCAGGTGACAGTAAGAACAGGAGACCATCCCGGGAGAGTTATTCCATGTAAAGAAGAAGTTAAGAAACCCCATGTGATAATCCCTCTTCACTGTGATTCAGGCACAGTCTGGCGGTATTCCTGTTTCTACCGGTATTGAATGGTGTTGCCCTTTAAGAACACTCTCGGTTACACAATTCTTGCCTGTCTGGAATTAGCAGAGAAGCTGACGATTGATGCTGTTCTCACTTTTTTTGTCATTACATAAAGCAGGAGCAGAGAGCTTGTGACCCGTCTGTCCTATTTCTGCAGAATAATGACACCGCGCCGGTGGCTTCTCTTACTGGTAATATACAGTGATGGTCACAGGTCACACTCACATTGTTCTGAAAATCCCAGCCACACGAAAACTTCAAATATTCATATTGTAGAATTCCCGACCCTCACTGCAGCTCCAAATCACCACTGACCACCAGCAGGTGGCAGTAATGCCACAACCACAACCACTACTGCCACCTAGTGGTCAAAGTAGCCAGAAAACAGTGTTATCTGAGCTGGAGACAACATCCACTAGAAAAGTCTCTGCATGTCATTACCAAGTCTGACATACAAGGCTTCTTAAAGGGGAAGTCCACTGAGAGGAAACAATCTGTTAGAGGAATACCTCTGAATGCTCAGGAGCTGCCTACACTTGGCTGATATCGGAGGTAAACCCGGGTCTCTCTCCTGTCCTGGACTCCGGACTCACCTGCACTTACACACTGTGACAACTCCAGCAGCTGTGTGAGCAGGACCAGGTCAGGAGGGGTTTAGCCTCGGTTGAGCCCAGGCAGACGGCAGGATATGATCTCTATGGGTTGTGTCACCATAACGTATACCTTAACAGCAGACACATTCAGGTCCGTCCGTGGGACTGTGACCACTTCCAGGTGACAGAGAGAGGCTCATACAGATGGACGCCTGGATCGCGTCTCTCCTCCGGCATCTCCAGGGTTAATACAATAGCTGTAGACGTATACAGACGGCCACAACAGCATTAATGGAGTATGATCAATCACCACAATACTGAGGAGAAAAGCCGAGCGTGAACACCTCTAGGTACAACTGCTACCAAGTGTGCTGCTTATGTGCAGAGCTTCTGCCGAAACTCCTGAGAGGTCCCAAACATGTCCCACCCGGGAAACAAGTGACAGAACAACGGAGAGGACAAAGGGGGCTGGAGGAAAGTAAGACGGCTGCAAAAATATAGACACCCCAAATACACGTAGCGCGAGCAAAACCTGAAAGATCCACAACATGGCAGGTGTGTATACATGTACAAGAGAGAGAGGGACAGCTGTGTGTACATCTACCAGAGAGAGGGGGACAGCTGTGTGTACACCTACCAGAGAGAGGGGGACAGCTGTGTGTACACCTACCAGAGAGAGGGGGACAGCTGTGTGTACATCTACCAGAGAGAGGGGGACAGCTGTGTGTACATCTACCAGAGAGAGGGGGACAGCTGTGTGTACATCTACCAGAGAGAGAGGGACAGGTGTGTGTACATCCACCAGAGAGAGAGGGACAGGTGTGTGTACATCTACCAGAGAGAGGGGGACAGCTGTGTGTACATCTACCAGAGAGAGAGGGACAGGTGTGTGTACATCTACCAGAAAGAGGGGGACAGGTGTGTGTACATCTACCAGAGATAAGGGGACAAGTGTGTGTACATCTACCAGAGATAAGGGGACAGGTGTGTGTACATCTACCAGAGAGAGAGGGACAGGTGTGTGTACATCTACCAGAAAGAGGGGGACAGGTGTGTGTACATCTACCAGAGATAAGGGGACAAGTGTGTGTACATCTACCAGAGATAAGGGGACAGGTGTGTATACATCTACCAGAGATAAGGGGACAGGTGTGTGTACATCTACCAGAGAGTGAGGGACAGCTGTGTGTACATCTACCAGAGAGAGGGGGACAAGTGTGTGTACATCTACCATAGAGAGGGGGACAAGTGTGTGTACATCTACAAAAGATAAGGGGACAGGTGTGTGTACATCTACCAGAGATAAGGGGACAGGTGTGTGTACATCTACCAGAGAGAGGGGGACAGGTGTGTGTACATCTACAAAAGATAAGGGGACAGGTGTGTGTACATCTACCAGAGATAAGGGGACAGGTGTGTGTACATCTACCAGAAAGAGGGGGACAAGTGTGTGTACATCTACCAGAGAGAGTGGGACAAGTGTGTGTACATCTACCAGAGACGGGGGGACAAGTGTGTGTACATCTACCAGAGAGAGGTGGACAAGTGTGTGTACATCTACCAGAGAAAGGAGGAAAAGTGTGTGTACATCTACCATAGAGAGGAGGACAGCTGTTTGTACATCTATCAGAGAGAGGGGGACAAGTGTGTGTACATCTACCAGAGAGAGGGGAACAAGTGTGTGTACATTTACCAGAGAAGACGGGACAGGTGTGTGTACATCTACGAGACAGGGGGGGACAGGTGTGTGCACATCTACCAGAGAGGGGGGACAGGTATGTGTACATCTACCAGAGGAGGGGGACAAGTGTGAGTACATCTACCAGAGAGGAGTGATAGGTATGTGTACATCCACTAGAGAGAGGGGGACATCTGTTTGTACATCTACCAGAAAAGAGGGGACAGGTATGTGTAGATCTACGAGAGAGGGGAGGACAGGTGTGTGTACATCTACCAGAGAAGAGGGGACAGGTGTATGTACATCTACTAGAGGGGAGGGGGACCGATGCGTGTACATCTACCAGTGAGAGTGGGACAGGTGTGTACATATACCAGTGAGAGGAGGACAAGTGTGTTTATATCTACCAGAGATAAGAGGACAGGTATGTGTACATCTACCAGAGAGAGGGGGACAAGTGTGTTTATATCTACCAGAGATAAGAGGACAGGTATGTGTACATCTACCAGAGTTAAGGGAACAGGTGTGAATAGGGGTTGAATAGGGGTTGACAGTTGTGTGTACATCTACCATAGAGAGGGGGACAAGTGTGTGTACATCTACAAGAGAGAGGGGGACAGGTGTGTGTTCATCTACCAGAGAGAGGGGGACAGGTGTGTGTACATCTACCAGAGAGAGGGGGACAGGTGTGTGTACATCTACAAGAGATAACTGGACAGGTGTGTGTACATCTACAAGAGATAACAGGACAGGTGTGTGTACATCTACAAGAGATAACGGGACAGGTGTGTGTACATCTACAAGAGAGAGGGGGACAAGTGTGTGTACATCTACCAGAGAGAGGGGGACAGGTGTGTGTACATCTACCAGAGAGAGGGGGACAGGTGTATGTACATCTACCAGAGAGGAGGGGACAAGTGTGTGTACATCTATACATCTACCAGAGAGGAGGGGACAAGTGTGTATACATCTACCAGAGATAAGGGGACAGGTGTGTGTACATCTACCAGAAAGAGGGGGACAGGTGTGTGTACATCTACCAGAGAGAGTTGGACAAGTGTGTGTACATCTACCAGAGAGAGTGGGACAAGTATGTGTACATCTACAAAAGATAAGAGTACAGGTGTGTGTACATCTACCAGAGATAAGAGGACAGGTGTGTGTACATCTACCAGAGAGAGGGGGACAAGTGTGTGTACATCTACCAGAGAGAGGGGAACAAGTGTGTGTACATTTACCAGAGAAGACAGGACAGGTGTGTGTACATCTACGAGACAGGGGGGGACAGGTGTGTGCACATCTACCAAAGAGGGGGGACAGGTATGTGTACATCTACCAGAGGAGGGGGACAAGTGTGAGTACATCTACCAGAGAGGAGTGATAGGTATGTGTACATCCACTAGAGAGAGGGGGACATCTGTTTGTACATCTACCAGTAAAGAGGGGACAGGTATGTGTAGATCTACGAGAGAGGGGAGGACAGGTGTGTGTACATCTACCAGAGAAGAGGGGACAGGTGTATGTACATCTACCAGAGGGGAGGGGGACCGGTGCGTGTACATCTACCAGTGAGAGTGGGACAGGTGTGTACATATACCAGTGAGAGGAGGACAAGTGTGTTTATATCTACCAGAGATAAGAGGACAGGTATGTGTACATCTACCAGAGTTAAGGGAACAGGTGTGAATAGGGGTTGAATCGGGGTTGAATAGGGGTTGACAGGTGTGTGGACATCTACCAGAGGAGGGGGACAAGTTTGAGTATATCTACCAGAGAGAGGTGAAAGGTATGTTTACATTCACCAGAGAGGAGGGACAGGTGTGTGTACATCTACTAGAGAGGGGGGGGGGGGAGACAGGTGTGCGAACATCTACCAAAGAATAGGGGAGAGAAGTATGTGTACATCTACCAGAGGGCAGAATGGGGGACGGGTGTGTGTGTACATCTACCAGTGAGAGGGGGACAGCTGTGTATACATCTACCAGAGAGAGGGGGACAGCTGTGTGTACATCTACGAGAGAGGGGATGGGGGGGAAGACAGGTGTGTGTACATCAACCAGAGAATAGGGGAGAGAGGTGTGTGTACATCTTCCAGAGAGAGGGGGACAAGTGTGTGTACATCTACCAGAGAGAGGGGGACAAGTGTGTGTACATCTACAAGAGAGGGGGGGACAGCTGTGTGTACATCTACCAGAGGGGGGGGGACAGGTGTGTGTACATCTACCAGAGAGAGAGGGACAAGTGTGTGTACATCTACAAGAGAGGGGGGGACAGCTGTGTGAACATCTACAAGAGAGGGGGGGACAGCTGTGTGTACATCTACCAGAGGGGGGGGGGCAGGTATGTGTACATCCACAAGAGAGGGGGGGACAGCTGTGTGTACATCTACCAGAGGGGGGGACAGGTATGTGTACATCCACCAGAGAGGGGGGACAGGTGTATCCACATCTACCAGGGAGGGAGGTACACAGTGTGTGTACATCCACCAGAGAGAGGGGGACAGGTGTGTGTACATCTACCAGAGAGGGGGGGGGACAAGTGTGTGTACATCTACCAGAGAGAGGGGGACAAGTGTGTGTACATCTACAAGAGAGGGGGGGGACAAGTGTGTGTACATCTACAAGAGAGGGGGGGGACAAGTGTGTGTACATCTACCAAAGGGGGGGGGACAGGTATGTGTACATCCACCAGAGAGGGGGGGGGACAGGTGTATCCACATCTACCAGGGAGGGAGGTACACAGTGTGTGTACATCCACCAGAGAGGGGGACAGGTGTGTGTACATCTACCAGAGAGGGGGGACAAGTGTGTGTACATCTACCAGAAAGAGGGGGACAAGTGTGTGTACATCTACCAGAGAGGGGGGGACAAGTGTGTGTACATCTACCAGAGAGGGGGGACAAGTGTGTGTACATCTACCACCAGAAAGAGGGGGACAAGTGTGTGTACATCTACCAGAGAGGGGGAAGTGTGTGTACATCTACCAGAGGGGGCAGGTATGTGTACATCCACCAGAGAGAGGGGACAGGTGTGTGTACATCTACCAGAGAGGGGGACAAGTGTGTGTACATCTACAAGAGAGGGGGACAGCTGTGTGTACATCTACCAGAGGGGGAGACAGGTATGTGTACATCCACCAGAGAGAGGGGACAGGTGTGTGTACATCTACCAGAGAGGGGGACAGGTGCGTGTACATCTACCAGAGAGGGGGGACAGGTGTGTGTACATCCACCAGAGAGGGGGGGACAGGTGTGTGTACATCCACCAGAGAGGGGGGGACAGGTGTGTGTACATCCACCAGAGAGGGGGGACGGGTGTGTGTACATCTACCAGAGGGTGGGGGGGGAGACAGGTATGTGTACATCCACCAGAGAGGGGGGACAGGTGTGTGTACATCCACCAGAGAGGGGGGGACAGGTGTGTGTACATCCACCAGAGAGGGGGGGGACAGGTGTGTGTTCATCTACCTAGGGGGGAGGGGGGAATACCGCTGTGTGTGTATAGGGAGCGGACAAGGTGCAGCAGGACGGCTCAGTGCAGGGTGTCGGGTGTAGGGACAGGTTTTTAGGGCCCCTGGTCTCGGGTCCCCGCTCGGTGCTCACCTTCTGCCCGTGTCTCCCTCGTCCATGCCCGGAGCAGCTCTGACGGCTCAGCAGCAGCCGCCTCCTCCGACTGGAGACAGCGGTGACATCACAGATCCCGGCCAACCGGAGCCGCCGCGTCACAGCCCCCCCCCCCCAATCCGGGGACCAGCGGCTCAGCCCCCCCGACCGGCCGTATCCTCATCCTCTCATCACCCCAGTATCTGCAACCCCACTCCAATCAACTCAATAACTACCACCCCCATGGTGATCACCCTCATTACTACCATCCCCATAGTGATCAACCCCAGAACTACCACCCCTATGGTGATCAACCCCATGACTACCACCCCCATGGTGATCAACCCCATGACTACCACCCCCATAGTGATCAACCCCATGACTACCACCCCCATAGTGATCAACCCCATAACTACCACCCCCCATGGTGATCAACCCCATAACTACCACCCCCATGGTGATCAACCCCAAAACTACCACCCCCATGGTGATCACCCTCATTACTTCCACCCCCATAGTGATCAACCCCATAACTACCACCCCCATGGTGATCAACCCCATGACTACCACCCCCATGGTGATCACTCTCATTACTACCACCCCCATAGTGATCAACCGCATGACTACCACCCCCATGGTGATCACTCTCATTACTACCACCCCCATAGTGATCAACCGCATAACTACCACCCCCATGGTGATCAACCCTATAACTATCACCCCCATGGTGATCAACCCCATAACTACCACCCCCATAGTGATCAACTGCATAACTACCACCCCCATGGTGATCAACCCCATAACTATCACCCCCATGGTGATCAACCCCATAACTACTACCCCCATAGTGATCAACCGCATGACTACCACCCCCATGGTGGTCACCCTCATTACTACCACCCCCATAGTGATCAACCCCATAACTACCACCCCCATGGTGATCAACCCCATAACTACCACCCCCATGGTGGTCACCCTCATTACTACCACCCCCATAGTAATCAACCCCTATAACTACCACCCCCATAGTGATCAACCCCATAACTACCGTCCCCATGGTGGTCACCCTCATTACTACCACCCCTATAGTGATGACCCTTATAACTACCACCCCCATGGTGGTCACCCTCATTACTACCACCCCTATAGTGATGACCCTTATAACTACCACCCCCATGGTGGTCACCCTCATTACCACCATGATGACCCCGTCACCCCGATAACTGCCACCCCACTCCAATCAACTAAATACCTACCACCCCCATAGTGATCACCCCAGTAACTACAACCCCCATAGTGATCACCCCAGTAACTACAACCCCCATAGTGATGACCCCTATAACTACCACCCCCATGGTGGTCACCCTCATTACTCCCACCCCCATACTGATCACTCCTATAACTACTACCCCCATAGTGATCACCCCCATACTCCCGGCCCGATGCTGCTGGCTCCCAGGACTAGGGTTTGTTGCCCTTTAATTGTTGATACATTTGTTGCAATGTTTTGTCAGCGCTAAGCCCCGCCCCCTGCGAGGGAGAAACCATGAGGGCAGATTCTCCGGGGTCCTCACAGGTGAAAAATAGAGGGCGGGACAGGTAATGAGAGGGAGAGAGACAGACAGTGAGAGGGGAGACAGGCAGTGAGAGGGGAGAGAGAGACAGTGAGAGGGGGAGACAGGCAGTGTGAGGGTGAGAGAGGCAGTGAGAGGGTGAGAGACAGGCAGTGAGAGGGAGAGAGACAGGCAGTGAGAGGGGGAGACAGGCAGTGAGAGGGAGAGTGAGAGGGGGAGAGACAGACAGTGAGAGGGGGAGAGACAGACAGTGTGAGGGTGAGAGACAGGCAGTGAGAGGGGGAGAGACAGACAGTGAGAGGGGGAGACAGGCAGTGAGAGGGGGAGAGACAGACAGTGAGAGGGGGAGAGACAGACAGTGAGAGGGGGAGAGACAGACAGTGTGAGGGTGAGAGACAGGCAGTGAGAGTGGGAGAGACAGACAGTGAGAGGGGGAGAGACAGGCAGTGAGAGGGGGAGAGACAGACAGTGAGAGGGGGAGAGAGACAGTGAGAGGGGGAGACAGGCAGTGAGAGGGGGAGACAGGCAGTGAGAGGGGGAGAGACAGACAGTGAGAGGGGGAGAGAGACAGTGAGAGGGGGAGAGACAGACAGTGAGAGGGGGAGAGACAGACAGTGAGAGGGGGAGAGACAGTGAGAGGGGGAGAGACAGTGAGAGGGAGAGAGACAGGCAGTGAGGGGGGAGAGAGACAGTGAGAGGGGGAGAGAGACAGGCAGTGAGAGAGAGAGAGACAGACAGTAGAGAGGGAGAGAGAGACAGTGAGAGGGGGAGACAGGCAGTGAGAGGGGGAGACAGGCAGTGAGAGGGGAGAGACAGACAGTGAGAGAGAGGGAGAGAGACAGACAGTGAGAGGGGAGAGACAGACAGTGAGAGGGGAGAGACAGACAGTGAGAGGGGAGAGACAGACAGTGAGAGGGGGAGGGAGAGATACAGTGAGAGGGTGAGAGACAGACAGTGAGAGGGAGAGAGACAGACAGTGAGAGGGGGAGAGAGACAGGCAGTGAGGGGAGAGAGAGACAGTGAGAGGGGGAGAGACAGACAGTGAGAGGCGGAGAGAGACAGTGAGAGGGAGAGAGACAGGCAGTGAGAGGGGGAGAGACAGACAGTGAGAGGTGGAGAGAGACAGTGAGAGGGAGAGACACAGACAGTGAGGGGGAGAGAGACAGTGAGAGGGGGAGAGACAGACAGTGAGAGGGGGAGAGAGAGACAGTGAGAGGGGGAGACAGGCAGTGAGAGGGGGAGAGACAGACAGTGAGAGGGGGAGAGACAGACAGTGAGAGGGGAGAGACAGACAGTGAGAGGGGAGAGACAGGCAGTGAGAGGGAGAGACAGACAGTGAGAGGGGAGAGACAGACAGTGAGAGGGGGAGAGAGACAGTGAGAGGGAGAGAGAGAGACAGTGAGAGGGGGAGATAGACAGTGAGGGGGAGAGAGACAGTGAGGGGGAGAGAGACAGTGAGAGGGAGAGAGACAGACAGTGAGAGGGGGAAAGAGACAGTGAGGGGGAGAGAGACAGACAGTGAGATGGAGAGAGACAGACAGTGAGATGGAGAGAGAAAGACAATGAGAGGGGGAGAGACAGGCAGTGAGAGGGGGAAAGACAGGCAGTGAGAGGGGGAGAGAGACAGTGAGAGGGAGAGAGAAAGACAGTGAGAGGGGGAGAGAAAGACAGTGAGTGAGAGGGAGAGAGACAGTGAGAGACAGACAGTGAGAGGGAGAGAGATAGACAGTGAGAGGGGGAGAGAGAGACAGTGAGAGGGGGAGAGAGAGACAGTGAGAGGGGGAGAGAGAGACAGTGAGAGGGGGAGACAGGCAGTGAGAGGGAGAGAGACAGACAGTGAGAGGGGGAGACAGGCAGTGAGAGGGAGAGAGACAGACAGTGAGAGGGGGAGACAGGCAGTGAGAGGGAGAGAGATAGACAGTGAGAGGGTGAGAGATAGACAGTGAGTGAGAGAGACAGTGAGAGGGGGAAAGACAGACCGTGAGAGGGGGAGACAGGCAGTGAGAGGGTGAGAGACAGGCAGTGAGGGGGAGAGAGACAGTGAGAGGGTGAGAGACAGGCAGTGAGAGGGGGATAGACAGGCAGTGAGAGGGAGAGAGACAGACAGTGAGAGGGGGAGAGAGACAGTGTGAGGGTGAGAGACAGGCATTGAGAGGGGAGAGAGACAGTGAGAGGGTGAGAGACAGACAGTGAGAGGGAGAAAGAGAGAAAGACAGTGAGGGGGAGACAGGCAGTGAGAGGGAGAGAGACAGTGAGAGGGGGAGACAGTGAGAGGGGGAGAGACAGACACTGAGAGGGGGAGGTAGAGATACAGTGAGAGGGGGAGAGACAGACAGAGAAAAGGGGAGAGACAGACAGTGAGAGGGGGAGAGACAGACAGTGAGAGGGGGAGGGAGAGATACAGTGAGAGGGGGAGAGACAGGCAGTGAGAGGGGGAGAGACAGACAGTGAGAGGGGGAGAGATACAGTGAGAGGGGGAGAGACAGGCAGTGAGAGGGGAGAGACAGACAGTGAGAGGGGAGAGAGGCAGTGAGAGGGGAGAGACAGACAGTGAGAGGGGGAGAGACAGACAGTGTGAGGGTGAGAGACAGGCAGTGAGAGGGGAGAGACAGACAGTGAGAGGGGAGAGAGACAGTGAGAGGGGGAGACAGGCAGTGAGAGGGGAGAGACAGACAGTGAGAGGGTGAGAGACAGACAGTGAGAGGGGAGAGACAGGCAGTGAGAGGGGGAGAGACAGGCAGTGAGAGGGGGAGAGACAGGCAGTGAGAGGGGGAGAAACAGACAGTGAGAGGGGGAGAGACAGACAGTGAGAGGGGGAGAGACAGACAGTGAGAGGGGGAGGGAGAGATACAGTGAGAGGGGGAGAGACAGGCAGTGAGAGGGGGAGAGACAGACAGTGAGAGGGGGAGGGACAGATAAAGTGAGAGGGGGAGAGACAGGCAGTGAGAGGGGGAGAGACAGACAGTGAGAGGGGGAGGGAGAGATACAGTGAGAGGGGGAGAGACAGGCAGTGAAGGGGTTACAGGCAGAATAGAAATATGACATTAACAGGAATCAGTCTGTTCCTTGGGCGGGATCCAGAGAATGGCTTTTCCTGTGACACCCATCATCCCCTCCATCCTGGAGCACATGATAGGGGTTATAATGAGGCTTACATGACAATCTGCCAAGTGATGAGCATCACCCAGTCTAGTACTGGTGTCCGAGGGGTGCGGCACCCATAGATGACCTGAGCTCACTACATGCTGTTTCTATAGGGTCAGGGCTAGGACCCTGGGAACAGCAGCGCCCCCCACAGGCATGCACTGAGCCTCAGGATGTGCGCAGCTCAATGTGACCATGATGCTGGCTCTCGCCCAAACCAAAATTGGCACCAAAGTACAGAAATGATTTGCCCTTCACTTCTGCCGGAGAACGACTAAGAGGGAAGTAAGTTGTGCTGAACTCACTAGAAAGTCGCATCTAAGGAGTCCGACATCACAGATCACTGGAAACTGATGTCCGAAGCCGCCCGAAAATCCTGGTCACCCAGTCAGTGGAATAAGGCCACATTCCTTAAAGTGCACCTGTTCTTATAAATACCTTGTGGAAATAAGTAATACAGTAAAGTGATGACGGGGAGGAGGGGGAGGAAGCTGCAGAAAGGAGGCTCATATTGTGAGAGGGGAGGAGGAGGGGGAGGAAGCTGCAGAAAGGAGGCTCATATTGTGAGAGGGGATGAGGAGGGGGAGGAAGCTGCAGAAAGGAGGCTCATTATGTGAGAGAGGAGGGGGAGGGGGAGGAAGCTGCAGAAAGGAGGCTCATATTGTGAGAGAGGAGGAGGGGGAGGAAGCTGCAGGAAGGAGGCTCATTATGTAAGAGGGGAGGAGGAGGGGGATGAAGCTGCAGAAAGAAGGCTCATATCGTGAGAGAGGAGGATGAAGCTGCAGAAAGGAGGCTTATATTGTGAGAGAGGAGGAGGGGGATGAAGCTGCAGAAAGGAGGCTCATATTGTGAGAGAGGAGGAGGAGGATGAAGCTGCAGAAAGGAGGCTCATATTGTGAGAGAGGAGGAGGAGGGGGGCGAAACTGCAGAAAGGAGGCTCATGTGAGAGAGGAGGAGGAGGATGAAGCTGCAGAAAGGAGGCTCATTATGAGAGAGAGGAGGAGGAGGATGAAGCTGCAGAAAGGAGGCTTATATTGTGAGAGAGGAGGATGAAGCTGCAGAAAGGAGGCTCATTATGTGAGAGAGGAGGAGGATGAAGCTGCAGAAAGGAGGCTCATTATGTGAGAGAGGAGGAGGATGAAGCTGCAGAAAGGAGGCTTATATTGTGAGAGAGGAGGAGGAGGGGGATGAAGCTGCAGAAAGGAGGCTCATTATGTGAGAGAGGAGGAGGAGGATGAAGCTGCAGAAAGGAGGCTTATATGTGAGAGAGGAGGAGGGGGATCATGTTGGTATATAGAGTATGTGTATGCATGTAGTAAGTGTATGCTGGTATATAGAGTATGTGTATGCATGTAGTAAGTGTATGCTGGTATATAGAGTATGTGTATGCATGTAGTAAGTGTATGCTGGTGTATAGTGTGTAAGTATTGTCGCGGATTTAAAGCGCAAAAATGCTTTATATACAAAAAAACAAAAGAAAGGATCAAAGGAAAAAATATCAAAGTTATTGATCCTATTGAGGAGAGGGCGACATAATAACCTCTCAGCTCGTTGACGAGAACCTTAATTATTTTGTACAACTAGAAAGAAAACGAGGCTCCATCATCTGTGCAAAAATATATGTGAGTTTATTATACATGTGCTACAAGTGCTAAATACAAGATCGATGATACAACCTGTACAGTGATAGACAATGCAATATAATACCACTACCTTCAATCAATACTGAATATCGCCAATCAACGCAATGATAGGCAACAATCCAAATTAAAGAAGATTGCCCCCTTCTATCACCTTTTAACCAATTGAGGTATATGGCGGCACTATAAATTTTACCACCTCGGTATCAGGCTAGGGAATAACAAAGTTCCCAAGGACTAGGTATCAATGTCTGATCCTCAGTTAGCAATATGCATCTTTGCTAAGGGAAAGATCAGACTTGATCAGGAGCCTTATCAATTACAGATCCACAAATGGGGACCTTTGACTATATACCGGGCTGAGTAACTTATCAATACCGCAAGCAATAAGCAAGATATACGTTACCAAGGGTCAAAAGGTGAGTAGGGCTCCGGAGGGACGGGCAGCTCTCCAGAGGGTTCCCCGGGATCTACGATAAAATCCCTGTGTCTGTTTAATACTTTGTTTGTAGTTTTTTCTTTCTTCGGCCCCCCCTTCTCTCATCCCGTCTATTATTAATATTCACAGACTTATCAGAAGCATCCACCCCTTTAGATAACGGTCTTCCAAACAAACCAGAGGGTGTGCACATATGGTAATGGTGCTGTGAGATCATACATTACCCAGAATGCTTTGTGGTGAACGGTGTAGTGTTACCTGCCGATACCTAGGCGGCAGATGTTGTGTAATCTATAAGTGTGAAGCTTTTAGGAGTTACAGTTATATAATGTGACTTTATGTTCAGTGGTAACATCCACCACCTGGGACGTACATCAGAAGGGAGGCAGACCCCCGACACTGGAAGCAACTGGAAACCTAGATTCCCAGAAACCAGTAACTGTTCTCACGTCATAAAGCTAAAATGTAGACAAGAAATGTGTGGGTTTTGGATTTCACAGGCGCCTTATCTTATGGAAATAACACAACTTTTCTGAGCAGAAATCCCACTGAGCATGCTTTCCTATATACCTCCGGATCACACGCTTCTGGTGATACACACAGGATGAATATACGTTAGTATACGATTATAACATGTAACAAAATAAAACCAATATATGAAGCATAAAACAGCACATATGTGATATATCGATTAACTTGTGTCAAGACTAGTGTTGAGCGAACAGTTCGCGCATCGTTCGGGTTCGTACCGAATTTTGGGGTGTCCGGGACCCGGACCCGAACCTGGACATTTTCAAAAAAGTTCGGGTTCGGGTCCGTTGTTCGGCGATTTCTTCCCGCTTTCTGAAGGGCTGCACAGCAGCCAATCAGCTAGCGTCTTACTTCTTGCCCTAAGAGCCATCACAGCCATGCCTACTAATGGCATGGCTGTGATTGGCCAAGTGCAGCATGTGACCCGGGCTCTATTTAAGCTGGAGTCACGTAGCGCAGCACGTCACACTGCTCTGATTAGTGTAGGGAGAGGACGCAGCTTCTGTGAGGGCGAGATTAGGCAGGGAAAAGTCAGCAACAGCACCTAATGAACGGATCGATCTGCAGCTGAGAATCAGTGAACTTCTGCTAGTTACTTGCTCACTGGTTTTTAGGCTGCACAGAGCGTTTTTCTGTCACTTATTTTCTGGGTTGATTGGCGGCCATTTTGTGACTTGTGGTGCTCCAGAACAAGCTGCCACCAAGTCCATCAATGCTTCAATACTATTTTTTTTTTTTGCTATATCCTACATCAGGGGCTTGGCTGTGCTAATTGTCACCCCTAGAAACTCAGGAAAGAAATTTCTATATTTTATTAAGGGGTTAAATACAATTGCCCAAATACCAATCCCTTAAATCTGGTGTTCCAGCTTTGGCTAGACAAGTATAATACTGTCTGCTGTCTGGCAAAGGATAGATTATTTTCTGGGGTGAAATTCAATTGGCAAAATAGCAAAACCATAAATCAGTGGTTTCAGCTGTGGCTGGCAAAATAGAATAGTGTCCGCCAAAACATATATTTTGTTCTGGGGTGAAATTCACTTGCCAAAATAGCAACACCCTAAATCTGGTGTCACAGCTGTTGCAGGCCCATTGTAAATCTGTCCATAAAAGGATACCTTTCATCCAGGGCCTAAATACTTGCCCTAAAAGAGATATTCCCCTAAATCAGTGGTTACTGCTGTGCCTGGATTAGCGTAATACGCTACATAAATAAATAGGCAGATAGTGTTCGGTGCCTGTAAAAAAGGCCTGAATTTGAAATCAATACATTGGGCCAAATATTTTTTTTCTTATTGTGGTGCTTGGTGAGCGGTAACAATGAGGAAAACATCTAGTAAGGGACGCGGGCCAGCGTCGTGGTGGTGTTAGTGTACCCTCTGGTGCTGGGAGAGGACGTGGCCATTCTGCCACAGCCACACGTCCTAGTGAACCAACTACCTCAGGTGCCAGTACCCGCCAGAATTTACAGAGATATTTGGTGGGGCCCAATGCCGTTCTAAGGATGGTAAGGCCTGAGCAGGTACAGGCGCTAGTCAATTGGGTGGCCGACAGTGGATCCAGCATGTTCACAACATTATCTCCCACCCAGTCTTCTGCAGAAAGGGCACAGGTGGCACCTGAAAACCAAGCCCATCAGTCTGTCACATCACCCCCACATGCATATCAGGGAAACTGTCTGAGCCTCAAGTTATGCAGCAGTCTCTTATGCTGTTTGAAGACTCTGCTGGCAGGGTTTCCCAAGGCAATCCACTGAGCCCTTCTCCAGTGGTGGAGAGACATACAATGCACTGATGCACAACCACTGATGTTTCCTGATGATGAGGACATGGGAATACCACCTCATCGGAGTCCACTACGTCTCTGATGATGCCGAAACACAGGTGCCAACTGCTGCGTCTTTCTGCAGTGTGCAGACCGAACAGGAGGTCAGGGAGGAAGACTGTGTGGAAGACGATGCAGGGGACGATGAGGTCCTAGACCCACATGGAATGAAGGTCGTGCCACTGACTTTCATAGTTCAGAGAGAAGAAGCAGTGGTGAGACCGAGCCAACAGCGTAGCAAAAGAGGAGCAGGGGGCAAAAAGCAGACCAGCCGCCGCCAAGAGAGTTCGCCTGCTACTGGCCACCACCACCAGGGACCGAGCACCCCAAAGGCAGCTTCAAGGAGTTCCTGGCATGGCACTTCTTTAAACAATGTGCTGACGACAAGACCCGAGTGGTTTGCACGCTGTGCCATCAGAGCCTGAAGCGAGGCATTAACGTTCTGAACCTTAGCACAACCTGCATGACCAGGCATCTACATGCAAAGCATGAACTGCAGTGGAGTAAACACCTTAAAAGCAAGGAACTCACTCAGGCTCCCCTGCTTCCTCTTCTGCTGCTGCCTCGGCCTCTTCCTCCGCCTCGGGAGGAATATTTGGCACCTGCCGCCCACCAAACAGAGGATGTGCCAGCGACACCACCAGCTGCTTCACCAAGCATCTCCACCATGTCACACGGCAGCGTTCAGCTCTCCATCTCACAAACCTTGGAGAGAAAGCGTAAATTCCCACCCTAGCCACCCTCGAGCCCTGGGCCTGAATGCCAGCATTTCTAAACTACTGGCCTTTGAAATGCTGTCGTATTCAGGCTGGTAGGTACACTGAACAGCTTCAAACAGCTGATGGTCGATGGCTGTCCCACAGTATGTTGTTCCCAGCCGCCACTACTTCTCCAAGACAGCCGTGCCTTCCCTGCACATGCAAGTGTCCGATAAAATCAAGTGTGCACTGCGCAGCGCCATTTGTGGCAAGGTCCACCTAACCACAGATATCGTGGACCAGTAAGCACGGCCAGGGGCGCTATATCTCCTAACTGCACACTGGGTAAATGTAATGGCGGCTGGGCACAGGCGGAGAGTTCCTTGGCGCACGTCCTTCCGCCGCCAAGGATCGCAGGGCATCATTCTTTGCCTCCTGTAGCCTCCTCCTCCTACTCGGCTTCCTCCTCCTCTGCTTCCGCCAGCTCATCCGGTCAGCCACACACCTTCACCACCAACTTCAGCACAGCCCGGGGTAAACGTCAGCAGGCCATTCTGAAACTCATATGTTTGGGGGACAGGCCCCACACCGCGCAGGAGTTGTGGCGGGGTATTGAACAACAGACCGACCAGTGGTTGCTGCCGGTGGGCCTCAAGCCCGCCTGGTGGTGTGCGATAATGGGCGAAATCTCGTGGCAGCTCTGGGACTAGCTGGTTTGACGCACATCCCTTGCCTGGCGCATGTGCTGAATTTGGTGGTGCAGAAGTTCATTCACCACTACCCCAACATGTCAGAGCTGCTGCATAAAGTGCGGGCCGTCTGTGCGCGATTCCGGCGTTCACATCCTGCCGCTGCTCGCCTGTCTGCGCTACAGCGTAACTTCGGCCTTCCCGCTCACCGCCTCATATGCGACGTGCCCACCCGGTGGAACTCCACCTTGCACATGCTGGAAGACTGTGCGAGCAGCAGCAGGCCATAGTGGAGTTTCAGCTTGCAGCACTGCACGCGTCAGTCGCACTGCGGAACAGCACCACTTCACCACCAATGATTGGGCCTCCATGCGAGACCTGTGTGCCCTGCTGCGCTGTTTCGAGTACTCCACCAACATGGCCAGTGGCGATGACACCGTTATCAGCGTTACAATACCACTTCTATGTCTCCTTGAGAAAACGCTTAGGGCGATGATGGAGGAGGAGGTGGCCCAGGAGGAGGAGGAGGAGGAGGAGGAGGATGAGGGGTCATTTTTAGCACTTTCATGCCAGTCTGTTAGAAGTGGCTCAGAGGGAGGTTTTTTGCAACAGCAGAGGGCAGGTACAAATGTGGCCAGCCAGGGCGCACTACTGGAGGACGAGGAGGATGAGGAGGAGGTGGAGGAGGATGAGGATGAAGCAGGTTCACAGCGGGGTGGCACCCGACACAGCACAGGCCCATCACTGGTGCGTGGCTGGGGGGATACGGAGGATGATGACGATCACGCCTCCCACAGAGGACAGCTTGTCCTTACCTCTCGGGGAGCCTGGCACACATGAGCGACTACATGCTGCAGTGCCTGCGCAACGACAGCAGAGTTGCCCACATTTTAACGTGTGCGGACTACTGGGTGGCCACCCTGCTGGATCCCACGATACAAAGACAATGTGGCTCACCTTACGTCCTGCACTGGAGCGTGATAGGAAGATGCGCGAGTTCAAGCAGCACGCTGGTAGAGGCGCTCCTGAGCATTCCCAAATGTCACAGGGGAACAGGTGGAAGCCCAAGGCGAAGGCAGAAAGAGGAGCAAGAGGTCGCCAACGCAGCTGTGTCACGGCCAGCTCCTCTGAGAGCAGGGTTAGCATGGCAGAAATGTGGAAAAGTTTTGTCTCCACGCCACAGCTAACTGCACCACCACCTGATACGGAACGTGTTAGCAGGAGGCAACATTTCACTAACACGGTTGAACAGTACGTCTGCACACCCCTCCACATACTGACTGATGGTTCGGCCCCATTCAACTTCTGGGTCTCCAAATTGTCCACGTGGCCAGAGTTAGCATTTTATGCCTTGGAGGTGCTGGCCTGCCCGACGGCCAGCGTTTTATCTGAACGTGTATTCAGCACGGCAGGGGGCGTCATTACTGACAAACGCAGCCGCCTGTCCACAGCCAACGTGGACAAGCTGACGTTTATAAAAATGAACCAGGCATGGATCCCACAGGACCTGTGCCTCCCTTGTGCAGAATAGACATTTATAACTGCCTCCACCTCAACCATGTATTCTTCTACTCCGGGGCACTTCTTTATTGAATCCTCATTTTTTTACTTTACCATGATCTTACGGTTGCAACCCAAAGTTGAATGAACCTCTCCTCTGTCTGGGTGCTGGTCCAAAATACATGAGAGTGGCCTTCTCCGGTGGTGGTTGATATGACGATGATTCCTTGCTGTGGGACCTGTATCCTCTGTCTGGGTGCTGGTCAAAATAACTGAGTGGCCTTCTCCGGTGGTGGGTGATATGACGCATGATTCCTTGCTGTGGGACCTCTCTCCTCTGTCTGGGTGCTGGTCCGAAATACACTGAAAGTGGCCTTCTCCGGTGGTGGGTGATATGACGCATGATTCCTTGCTGTGGGACCTCTCTCTCTGTCTGGGTGCTGGCCGAAATAACTGAGAGTGGCCTTCTCCAGTGGTGGGTGATATGAGCGCATGATTCCTTGCTGTGGGACCTGTATCCTCTGTCTGGGTGCTGGTCCAAAATACATGAAAGTGGCCTTCTCCGGTGGTGGGTGATATGACGCATGATTCCTTGCTGTGGGACCTCTCTTCAATTGATATTGGTTAATTTTTATTTATTTTATTTAATTTTAATTCATTTCCCTATCTACATTTGTTTGCAGGGGATTTTTCTACACTTTGCTGCCTTTGGCAGCCCTCTAGCCCTTTCCTGGACTATTTTACAGCCTTTTTTGTGCCTAAAAGTTCGGGTCCCCATTGACTTCAATGGGGTTCGGGTTCGGGATAAAGTTCGGATCGAGTTCGAATCCCGAACCCGAACATTTCCGGGAAGTTCGGCCGAACTTCTCGAACCCGAACATCCAGGTGTTCGCTCATCTCTAGTCAAGACTAAATACAATCCACTATATGAACAGACATTATATGTTTTTTTATGAAGACGAGCGCCAGGAAGAACCTTATCTCGGCTCCTAGCCTAGTGAGGAGGTACAATCACTCCCTTAGATAGGCAAAACATCTGCCAGGAAGAACCTTCCCTTGAACCCATTTTTCTCTTTTCCACAATGAAGGTTCATACAGAAGGGTGAATATAAGAACAACATGGCTGCTTATAGGCCACGAATACACGTTATAGCAATAATAATGTATAAATGTTTATATACTTATGAAAAGTCATGACAGTATATACATGTAATAAGTGTATGCTGGTACATAGAGTATGTGTATGCATGTAGTAAGTGTATGCTGGTACATAGAGTATGTGTATGCATGTAGTAAGTGTATGCTGGTATATAGAGTATGTGTATGCATGTAGTAAGTGTATGCTGGTACATAGAGTATGTGTATTCATGTAGTAAGTGTATGCTGGTACATAGAGTATGTGTATTCATGTAGTAAGTGTATGCTGGTACATAGAGTATGTGTATGCATGTAGTAAGTGTATGCTGGTATATAGAGTATGTGTATGCATGTAGTAAGTGTATGCTGGTATATAGAGTATGTGTATGCATGTAGTAAGTGTATGCTGGTATATAGAGTATGTGTATGCATGTAGTAAGTGTATGCTGGTATATAGAGTATGTGTATGCATGTAGTAAGTGTATGCTGGTATATAGAGTATGTGTATGCATGTAGTAAGTGTATGCTGGTATATAGAGTATGTGTATGCATGTAGTAAGTGTATGCTGGTATATAGAGTATGTGTATGCATGTAGTAAGTGTATGCTGGTATATAGAGTATGTGTATGCATGTAGTAAGTGTATGCTGGTATATAGAGTATGTGTATGCATGTAGTAAGTGTATGCTGGTATATAGAGTATGTGTATGCATGTAGTAAGTGTATGCTGGTATATAGAGTATGTGTATGCATGTAGTAAGTGTATGCTGGTATATAGAGTATGTGTATGCATGTAGTAAGTGTATGCTGGTATATAGAGTATGTGTATGCATGTAGTAAGTGTATGCTGGTATATAGAGTATGTGTATGCATGTAGTAAGTGTATGCTGGTATATAGAGTATGTGTATGCATGTAGTAAGTGTATGCTGGTATATAGAGTATGTGTATGCATGTAGTAAGTGTATGCTGGTATATAGAGTATGTGTATGCATGTAGTAAGTGTATGCTGGTATATAGATGTATGTGTATGCATGTAGTAAGTGTATGCTGGTATATAGAGTATGTGTATGCATGTAGTAAGTGTATGCTGGTATATAGAGTATGTGTATGCATGTAGTAAGTGTATGCTGGTATATAGAGTATGTGTATGCATGTAGTAAGTGTATGCTGGTATATAGATGTATGTGTATGCATGTAGTAAGTGTATGCTGGTATATAGAGTATGTGTATGCATGTAGTAAGTGTATGCTGGTATATAGAGTATGTGTATGCATGTAGTAAGTGTATGCTGGTATATAGAGTATGTGTATGCATGTAGTAAGTGTATGCTGGTATATAGAGTATGTGTATGCATGTAGTAAGTGTATGCTGGTATATAGAGTATGTGTATGCATGTAGTAAGTGTATGCTGGTATATAGAGTATGTGTATGCATGTAGTAAGTGTATGCTGGTATATAGAGTATGTGTATGCATGTAGTAAGTGTATGCTGGTATATAGAGTATGTGTATGCATGTAGTAAGTGTATGCTGGTATATAGAGTATGTGTATGCATGTAGTAAGTGTATGCTGGTATATAGAGTATGTGTATGCATGTAGTAAGTGTATGCTGGTATATAGAGTATGTGTATGCATGTAGTAAGTGTATGCTGGTATATAGAGTATGTGTATGCATGTAGTAAGTGTATGCTGGTATATAGAGTATGTGTATGCATGTAGTAAGTGTATGCTGGTATATAGAGTATGTGTATGCATGTAGTAAGTGTATGCTGGTATATAGAGTATGTGTATGCATGTAGTAAGTGTATGCTGGTATATAGAGTATGTGTATGCATGTAGTAAGTGTATGCTGGTATATAGATGTATGTGTATGCATGTAGTAAGTGTATGCTGGTATATAGAGTATGTGTATGCATGTAGTAAGTGTATGCTGGTATATAGAGTATGTGTATGCATGTAGTAAGTGTATGCTGGTATATAGAGTATGTGTATGCATGTAGTAAGTG